>JAJEJO010000503.1:361089-560573 GCA_020662805.1 Glaucomys volans
TTTTTTTTTGCCCTCCAATATTCTTTCTACTTGTCTTTCTCTCATTTTTCTGAAATCCCACAATACATGTGTTGGTTGGCTTCATGTACTTCCAGCGTCCCATAGGTATCTCTGGCACTCTTTGGTTGTCTTCAGTCCTTTCTTTCTATTTCTGAGACTTGATAGTTTGCACTGACTTATTTTCAAGTACCCTGACTCTCTTCCATGTGTTCAAATCGATTTTGAATTTCTCTAGTCAACTTTTTTTTTAGTAACAATCATTTTCTCTCCCAGAACTATTGGGGTTTCTTGTTAAGTTTTCGTTCTCTTTGCTGATATTTTCAATTTGTTAATACTTAAAAACAAACAACCAAACAAACAAACAAAAACCGTTTCCCTTTCTTTGGTTCTTTGAGCATCTTTAATAGTAGTTTTAAAGTCTTGGTCAAGTTGACCACCATCAGGTCTTTTTTGGGGACAGCTTCTGTTGGTTTATTTTTATTTTTTGCTCTGAATGGACTGTACTTTCTTTGAGCATTTGTGTTTAGAGATTATTGTTGTTGTTGTCATTGAAAAAAATGTACATTTATATCTAATCAGGTGGTGAATCTGGAAGTTAGATTTTTCCTTTTTCATAGACTTTGCTGTTTTTGTCTCTGTCTCTCTCACTTCTCCCCCCTTCTCCTCTATGCCACGAATCAACCTTAGGTGGCAAGTTAATAGGTATTTTTTGAGTCTCTGCCTTTCCCTGGATATGTATGGTAACTGTCATTTCCTCCATATATGCAATTACTTTTGAATGTCTTAGTCATCAGTGTTCGGCTCCCAAAACAGTAAAAAGTGAAAGATACAGGGAAAAAGAAAGGGGATGACCACTTATGTCCCCTGGAAATCATGTCAGTCAAGTGAGAGGGGCAACAACATTGGCAACTGCCTCCTTTTCCTCATGTTCTTGATTAGAAGGAATGACCAATGATCAGAGCACAGATCCCTGATATTTGCAAGACAAGGTTTCTTTTTGCCCACCCTGGCTCCTATGGGATAGATGCAGGCTGGTCCAGGAACACACAGGCACGGTTGCCTGCCAAAGGACTGAAGGATGAGGAATGGATAGCTGCTATTGTTCCAAGAGCTGAAATCGACCTAAACCAACCAGTTTACCATGTAAGACTTTCCCCTGAATAGTGGAAGCTTTCAATGAACTCCAGCATTCCAAAATAGTTACATCACAGAGAGTCTGGTAGTGCAGTGGAATGCGGTGGTTGTCTGGGTGGGGAGACGGACTTCTCTTCCTTTCTGTGCTGCCATATTCCCAGAATCTCTTCTTCCTCTTTTGATTTTCACTGAAGAGAGCTTCCTTGATTCTTCTCCTATATCTGATTATGTCCCCCTTTCTCTCTCTTTAACTAGATCTCCCTTTTTCTTTCCTGTCCCTATTTTTAGATGTCCACTCTAGTTCTTTGCCCTTCTGTCTTTTCTCAGGAGAAGTTGGAATTCTAACCTTGGCTGATCTAATAACTGGAATTAGCTATGACTCTTGGTATGGTTTTGTCCTTTGATAGCAATTGTATTCCCTATCCGTAGGCAAGTTCCACAGGGAAAGCCAATTCAGTGTGTCCCAAATGCTACTTGTCATCCTCCTCTTCTCAGTTAGAAGTACCAGCATATTTTCTGGTGTCCCAAAGTGTAAACTTTGTGCTCATTGTTGATATGACTTTCATTTTGAGTATATTCACCACTGAGGACTTTTTGGCTTGAAAATCCCTCTCAGGTTTGCTTCAATTTGTTTTCTTGCCCATCATCTTGCCCATCTCTTTCCTTCTCCAGATTACAAGTGATTCATTGCCTTGATTCTTTTTCACATTCCAGCTGTATATCCCTAACCAATTAATTATTCAAAATTGTTATATTTTCTTATGGATGTTCATTGCCGGACACATTAAATTTCTTCACTTGGTTGAGTTTTCAGACCTCCATGATCTATCTCACCCTGCACAACTTATCTCCCAGTCTGTTCCCTATAGAATCTTTGCTCTTTTGAGGATGTCTTCCTTGTTAGTTTCATATGCAGAGTTTATTTTCCTGTGTCTTTCTTGCTGCCTGAAGCATCTTCATCTCTTAACTGATCAGTAATCATTCATTTTTAAACAATCCTAAGTCAGTTGCCACTGTCTTCTTCCTGTGTACCTGGCACTTCTGGCTCATCCTGATCCTTGTCTTCTCCACATCCTTACTCTTTTGACTGAGTAGTATGGCAACAGGAGACCAAGGTTTAGTGCCAAGAAGTCCTGTTCTGTTCCTTTCCAATGTATTTCCCACCTTTACATGCTAAATGGGAATGTTAATAGCAGTTTCATAGAAATTTATTTTGAGAATTAATTAAGATAATGAATATAGTGTATCCAATATCTGGTTCATAGTGAAGTCTGCTATGAATCAGTTGATAGATAAATCAGTTAATGCTGTTTGATTTTCCTGCCACTTAATATATGCCTCTTTGTAGAGTGATGAAATTGTTTCATGTACATTAATCTTCCCACCAGATTGATTTTCATAAAACAAGAAATCACAAAAAAGCATGGTGGAGACCTGATAGAAATCATTTAATTTCACAAATCATAGAGTCTTAGATTTGAGTAGTCCTTACCCGGGCAATCATTCTTGTGGTAAAGAAACTGGAACCCAAATTTCTTGAGTAAACTATTCACGGTGACGTAGTTACTAGGAGAGCTGTACCCCAACCACAATTAGAGGTTTCTGGGCTTATAAATCTGTGTTCCTTCCATTACCTTCTTGTTAATTTCCCTTTTAGAAACTGCCTGAAGTTTGTATCACTTCTCATATTCCTGTGTCATCGATAGTCCTTATTCCATTGTAAGAATGTAGAGCAGCTATTGGGTTGATATTTGTGCATCGATTGATTGCACCATTCTTTGCCTTGGTGATATACATTCTCTGGGAATAGACTGTGGTGAGTGTACCATACATATCATCTTTCTGGATGCTTTTGACATTGTTGTAAGCATGCAAAGGGTTCAACATGTACCACTTCTGTTCTCTGCGTCAGGGTGTTGGGGAAAGGAAACGGGAGAGGAAGTTATATACATCTTGAGCAAATCAGGCTTTTCTATTTTTAGTCCTTGCTACTGTTTGGAAAGTACAGCCCCTGTTCATGGCAGTCTGGCATGTGTTTCCTTAGTGCCATTTCAGAAAAGGGGAAAAATAAATATGGGATTTTTTTTTTTTTTTTGTAGTGAAAATAGTTACTCAGTGAAATCACACGTTTCCCCCTTTTCTCTTGATGAAACCTCAAACCAACTAAGCGCAGATTCCTCAACCTCAGCTATGCATGTCACAGCCTCATGTAGAACAGGACACTGGAGTCAGCAAAATGTAGTCTAGCAAGATATGCTCTGGTGCTTCAGCAAAACCGTGGGTTGGGAAGGCAGGGCTAGGAGTGGCCATGTGGCTGGCTTTACCAGCACCAGATTGATGCTCTGTGGAGAAACTGAAGCCAGAGCTAGGTAGACAGACATGTAGCATTGGCACCCTTTTCTTTAGCTGCTCCTTTGCCTGACTGTCTCTCCTTGGTGAAATTCTCCCTGTCTTACATCCACTCCATCAATTCCAATAAATGAATGACTTCTCTTAAGTAGTTATGATGATATTTGGGTGGATTTTTCCAATCTAGGACTGTATTAGTTATTATCAGGGAACAACAGAGGGACTTATACTGGTGAACACAAGTGGATCTGCATTTAGGATTGCTTTACTAAGGTAGGACATGACCAAGCAGAAGAGGGAATGATAGCAGAGATTGGGGTCAACCTTAAGAGTCCATTGGGGCAGACAAGGCCTGAACTGAAGTGCTGCCCATGAACATGGGGAAGGGTCATTTGGAAAGGAGGGGTCCTAGGAGAGGGAAGGGTCTAGAATGCTTTGCAGGATTCTGACTTTCTTCAGGGGAGAGATGATTTTTCTTCCTGTGTTAGTGTTTATCAAAAAGATCCTCTGAAAGATCAGAACTCTGAGGCAAGTGTGATGTGAACATTACTAGAGGAAATATTGATAATAGCAAATATTGCCCCTCATTAAGGAGAGAGTATACATACAGTCAACATACATAAGCAGCTCTGCTTTGATACAATTGTGGGAGTAGGGTGAGAATAATGCATTGCTATAATTAATGCTAATTTGTGGATACTGCTGTATTGTTGTCATTTGTTTTTTAATTGAATATGTATTAAGCTCCAACAGGGTGCTATGAATAATACGAACTTATAGTTGATTTATTAGAACACTCAGTAGACTTTATAAACACCAATAAATGGAAACTCACAGCACCCCTTGGAGGTGGTAAACATCTTTGCCATTTCTACAAATGAGGAGAAGTGAAGTAGATTGTGTTTGCTCTTCTGGCACTGTGGGGGAGAACACAGAATTGTCGGATGAGAGAAGTATTTTCCCTGTCCCTGGGAACTGGGTTAGAACACATTACTAAAGAATTCTTAAATGTGTTCAGAGTTGTGGGATTGTAATTAAATTGTTCCAGTTGTTGTTAGCACTTGAATTAACAATAGGCAGATGGATTTTAGGTCTGCAGATTTCAAATTTATTGTGGAAAAGAAATGGGGATGGGACAGAGGTTTATTAAATGCAGATGACTAGGCCCCGCCTTCATGTGTTCAAATTGTTAAACACCCCAGGAAGGTGGAAAGCTAAGACTGGCCCCTTTTAATGGACATCTAAGATGCCTCTGTCCCCAGAGGATGCTCAGCTTCCCTTTGATAGTCCAGCTTTGCCTTAGTATAGGAACTTCCTTTGGCCATTGAAATCCAGGAGCAACCCTGAGAACAAAACTTTTCATTTCACAGTAGGAGGTTCTCCTAGAAATCACCTGGTGTTATCTTGTAATCCTCTCTTTTGGGGAATATACCATCAGTGAACATTTACAGAAGACCTGCTGCCTGCTTAACATTCTAATGGATATTTAAATATCAGTCCTTGACTTCACCTGATCTTAAAGATACCTCTGTGGGGTTGGTATTGTATTCCCCTGTTTCATAAGCAGAAACTGAAACTAAGAGTTTATGACTTGGTCAAACCTCATGCTTGTTTAAATCCTTTCTGTTTAAATCTAGTAGGCCCTACTTTTCACTTTAAGTTTGAACCACAAATGGAAAGCTTTACAGCACAAAAAATGTTTGAGTATGGCTATAGATCCTCTAGACCTGGTTTAAGTATAACATATTTTAAAGAAGGCATTCATGTAAAAATGGTAGAGAGGTGGGGAGGAAAAATGGAATGGACAATTTAGCTTTTTGTTATGCCTTTATTGTGCATCTTGTTTCTTTTTTATGGACTGGGGACTGAACTGACCCTAGATGAATAGCAGACCTTTGATTATCACTTGACTCTGCACAGCCAATACAAAAGGAAACATGTCAGGAAAGACTGAAATGGGGCAGGAGCAGAATTTTGGAGGAGAGAAAGAATTTTTAAGTTGGAACAAGAATAGTGAAGTTGAGACGGCATCATTCCTTACAGCCTTTAGACTTTCTTCAGCCTCCGTCTAGTGAAGTGACAGTCTAGTCACAGCAGTCTGTTAATCTATAATCCTGCATTTGGAGGTGGAGATACTTGTGTGATCTAGCCCTGCTTGTTTCTTGATTGTGGAATCACATTCATTCCTGATCATGGTGAGATCGATAGTTTCCCGATATGTTTCTATACTCACTTTTTATCAATGGCAACCTTTGTCATAAAAATAGGAATTCCTGCTGAGAGTGTTAATGTAAATTGTCTGTGCACTGCTTAAAATATATGTGATTCATACCCTGTGTTTGTTCCCACATCAACACTAAGTCCCAAGATACAATTACCCCTGCCCACTCTCTCCTTCGTCATGGTGACTGTGTTTATCCTTTAGATATCTGTGCCTTGGACCAGAGCCAAGCTCATTCTATGCCTAGGGTCTGCACACCTGAATGATCTGACTGCAGCTGACCCTCTGAGTCTGCACTTAACTCTGTTCATACCTCAAAGAACACTTGTATTTGCCAAGTGCTCTCAGGCGTTGCAGAAATCCTCTCATGTCTTTATGCTCATGTAGTAAATTTCTTAAATATGTTTTCTCCATCCAAGGTCTTCTCATCTGTCACTGCACCCTTGTAGCCAACTCTCTCCAATTTCTACATTTAGCTGCTCTTTCTCCTTCCTCTCTCTTTTTTCTCTAACATCTTATGCTTCTTATATTTACCCACATGTATTCTGTCTTCTAATGTGGCTATTTCTGGATAAACTAGCCTCTGTAATGCAGCCTTATGCACTTGGAGGGCAGAGAAACACTGATTTTCCTTCCCTCCATCTGTCTGGCCCTCTCTCCCTCCCTTCCTTCCTTCCTTCCTTCCTTCCTTCCTTCCTTCCTTCCTTCCTTTCCTCATCTTCTGATTCTTGTACTCTTAATGTTTGATAAATATTTATGGAAAAGTGAATAAAAACTATCCTAAATGGGGAAGTAGAAGATGAAAGAGAATGTTGGATCTTGCCTTTTTAATTATAGTTACAGCCATGACCTAATTCTCAGTAACCTAATGTGCTCATATAATCTCAGTTTGAAGCTTACAAGCAGGACTGTTCCCCTTCTTCATTTTCAGCCTGATGTCAAGCAAAATGCTAGAGCTTCGGAACAAAACGTTTGGCTCCTAAATTCGAATTCTTCTATTTCCTACATGAGTGACCCTAGAATGGTCTCTTGTCCTTTCTGATCTTTGTTTTCCTCTTTTGTTAAACAAGAATAATAATACCTACCCATCTCCAGGAATGCTGGGAGAATGCAGTGAGGTGTTTGTGAAAGTGCTCTTCTAAACTTAGGCATTCCTCTACTAACAGTAGCAGTGCAGAAGGAGATAAGGGCCCCTTCCAGGTTCCAAGTGTAACCGAGTCCCAGGCTGAGTGTGGTGGACTCTTTAACTGGCTGGACATGCTGCTGGCTTGTCGGATCTTCACCAGAACTATCTTGAAACAGGAAATTTGGCCAGGAGAAAATGATGGTCAGTTTGAGGATGCTCGTAACAGAGCTGATGTATCTTTTCTTACCGGAAAATATGATTCCTCAGTTTTTAGGTAATTCTTCCATATCTTTTCTATTCTAAACCTTTATGATAAGGTGTAACATGTATTTTGAAGATTCCTCTCCTGACTGCTGTCCCTCTCACCTCTCTTTCCATTTGTACTAGTCAGCTAGTGGCTTTCAAAACAATACGAACTTCCTCTGTATAATTGTTATCAGTAGCCCTATTTTTTGAAATATGTCAGATTCTGTCCCCTTAGTTTCTGTTCTATAAGTTCTGTATTTTCAACAATCAAAATAATGTCTAAATGAAACAGAAATACAGTAATTTGGTTCCAGTAAGGGGTTAGAAATGAAGAAAAAATACCCCAAATATAAATTCTTCAAGTTCTTTGTAGTATCAGATAGGTTGCATTTATATGAATGTGTTAGAATAACAGTACTTTTCATATGGGAAGAAAATGGAGAGAGCAAGTCTAAACCTCTCATTTTGCTATTGAGAGGCTCAGAGAGGGAGACTCAATTGCTCAGGGTTACCCTGTGCATCCATGGCAGAGCCAGGGCAAAACACTGAGGTTAGTGCTTCTCTGCTCCCTCTGCTTACACATCTACCTCCCTGTCCACCACAGAGGATTCTGAGATTACCCTGGGTAGATAGCAACCCCCACATCTCTGGGTCAGCACTCCTAAATATGTGCTCAGTCTCTGACTTTGACCCACTTTTCTTAGGAGAAAATTACTATACCATGTTCTTAAACTAACAACACATTTTGAGTAGGATGAGTGGAACTAGGAAACATTGATCCAGGTCTCAGTGTTCCATAGTTATCACTTGGCTGTTGGATCATTAGTAAATCACTTAAGCTGTCTGGTCCTTTGTTTCTTTTTGACACAGTTGGGAGCAGAGGCCCTTCCTGTCTCCAGTGTCTCTGTACCTAAGACGTTCTGATTTCCCCCTTCCTGGAATTTCTCTACTACTTATTTATATTGCACATGAAAAGACTTAAAGATGAACTCTTCTCCTTCTGCAGTTTTGTTGGTTTTGTCTCACCAGGGAGACTGAAAATCTCTTGGCATGTTTCCTGTCTTCCATAGGTTTTCTCATCTGGAAGGTGGAGTGAGAATAACTTTCCTGTTTATTTAATGGATTCTTAAGACAGCCAGCTAAAGTAGTGTACAAGGTATTACTATGAAGAAGATGTTTTAGGGTATAAGGTTTTACTCCTCTTTCATAACCTTTCATAACTATTATCTCAGACAAGGTATATTATGTCTTCAGTTCTATTACCTCATGAGCCTGACTTCCTTTTTCTGTGCCAATCATTATAATCACTTTCCCAGTATCCATCAACTGCACACCCTGATCAATGGTGCTTGGAACACAGAAGCAGAGCCACAGATGTTTACAGGAATTTCTTACCCATCATCCATTGGATGACATCTCCTTTGTTTTTACAGCTCTGGCTTTATAACATGGAATGTTTAGTGTAGGAACCCAACACTTGTTCTTGGTTTACTATTTTGGTAACATTTTGAAGGGTCATTGAAAGGGTTCAAGGGAGGAAAGCTTTGAGAATGATGAACTAATATATAAAGTTAATATCAAACTGCTAAGTATCCAAATGTTGGCAAATGTGTGAAATGGCTTTTAAAATGTATCATACTCCAACTTATTAGACCTGTGTTATCAAAATGCAAAACAAGAAAACTATCTTCCTTGATGTTTTAAAATAAAGTCAATAGCAAAATTACCTGTCATGTTTTATTTTCTACTACTGCTCACCTTGGTAAGGATGAAAAATATTTTAGTAATGCTGTTTAATTTATAGGTTCAAAAAATTATTGTGCATCCTCCTTATTCCCTCATATATGAAAGTTTCCTTAATGGAAAAACCAAGGTATCTTTTCTCTTATCTTTTGAAACTCACATCTACTAATTGTATTCTTTCATGTTAATTTTGTTATATAATGGATTCTTGGGAAACCATTGATGACAACCGATGATTTTATGGGTCTCTCTCTCTCTCTCTCTGTATTATTATTTTTTTTTTATCTTCCTGTGTGTGTGGACTGACTAGCCAGGTGACTGTCAGAGAGCAATTTCTTCATCTGAATTTGGTGCAGATCATTCACAGCAGGGGTCCTCAAGCTCTCTTTCATGGGCATGCTTCAAGGTACTTTATGGGGAAGGTAGGGAGGACCCCATTGGTGAAAGCCTAGGCTCCCTCTACTTGTGGTTGACTCAAAGCAACATTTAATGTTTCAAATAATGGGGTTCCATGTATGATTTTGCTTTCAACAGATGGCTGTGCTGCTTAAAAAGGGGGTGCTAAGTACATATCCTACTGTCAAATAATGTCTTGAGTGGTTCTGTTTATAGTTCTAATTGATGGAGAGATTGATAAATATATATTGTTATGGGTTATTATATAGCTATTCTAATGCACCTTGACCTGTGTTTTAATTGTAAGAGAACTTTAAGAATATAGTTTAATGTTATTTTTATTTTACAAGGGTTACAATATGGTAGAAATTATACATGAGTAGGTGAATTAAGTGAAAAGTGAAGGTTTTCATTTTGCTTCTTTCGTTTTTGCTTTCTTTTCTGAATAGAGCAGTGAGCAGTGAGACTGCTTGTGTCCACATACTCAGTACAAACCACTTTAACCATTTTGGCTTAAATGCTGAGGTGATCTCACCCTGGTGGGTTTGGTCCTGTTGATGATGG
The DNA here is from genome assembly GCA_020662805.1 of Glaucomys volans. NCBI lineage: Eukaryota > Metazoa > Chordata > Mammalia > Rodentia > Sciuridae > Glaucomys > Glaucomys volans. The sequence continues at coordinate 370,869 of JAJEJO010000503.1, forward strand.
GCACCAAAGATAATGGTGGGCAAGTTATAGAATATCATTGTAGATTTGAACATCATTGGAGGTTAAAAATAAAAGAGTACCTGTAAGGCTCCTATCCCTCATTTTACAGAGGCAATAGCTGAGTTTCCTGAAGGGAAAGTGACAGACAGTTTGAAGTCACAAGTAAATATGGCTTCCTACTGTCTTCCCTGTGAAGGAATGGCCATGTGCTGGTTGCTCCAGTAGGTTGATTTTGTGAAAGAAAGGCCCATGGAACATCTCTGAATAATGGAGTGAGCCTTAAGGAGTGTGTAGTTGAACTCTGGCTTCAGGATCTGAGGCACATCTGTGACTGGATTCTTGCCCTATTTTTTCCATCCAGTTTTTTCTCCCTCTCTTCTTCTCTATCCTCTTCCCATTGTCAATCCTTTTTTTTAAAAAAATATTATTTGCATATCCACTGTTCTTCCCTTTCTAATGATAGGGTTTCTATTTCCTTGTATGTTGTGATTCTTAATAATTAGCCATACACATCATCCATTCAGTTGGTCATAGCCATAGCTCATCCCTGTGGCAGTTTTGTTATGTGTTTCTCTGTTCAAATGTATAAAAGTAGGAAGATTATTTGCCTATCTTATCTTCTTGTCACAGAACAAAGGTTAGGTTCACTAGCCTGATTACAGGCTGTTGATCAGGTGCCAGCCTTGGTTCTTCTGTGGGCCTCAGTGTTCTAAAATGGAGTCACATGGTCCAAAATATGAATCTTTCAACATCAAGGGTAAGATGTAAGGCTGTTTCCTTTAAAGGAGATGTGAGTGGGCCAAATATTGTCAACTCTGTGAATGTTAGGATTGAGAAGGATGATGTGATGGGGAAATAAAGGGAAACAAACAAACAAAAAAAGAATTGAAGCTTTCCCAATCCTGGCGATCAGGTTCTGTCTTGATGATTTTTCCTTTAAGTATACCAGGCCTATGAAAAATTCTGTCTTCTGATGCTACCTTTTTTTTTTTTTTTATTTTAGTGCTATTTTCTCAGTTGTCATTGAATCTTGAAAATGCTTTCTTTATTACGAGTGCTACCATGTTTGCTCCAAAAGATGGCTTTTTGAGGCACCTTTCCCACTGCCCTTAACCTGTGCAGTTGATGAATTTGGATAGTAAAGAGACGAGTTTGGTGTTTTTTGCACATTAAAAATGTTGAATTGTATTTTGTTAGCTTCTTAGGAAAGGAATTATTTTCATTTTTAAATTTCTTTCTCCTTGATGTGTAATGACAACTAATCTCAGAGCATAGTGTATTTGATATTACTAGTCACAAAGGGCAAGTAATGTCAGCCACTAAAGGGCAAACTCTATGAGGTTGGGGAGCAGGCAATTTTAGATTGCATACTACTTAGCACAGACAAAGGCAGTGTGAAAGAAAGGCACACAAGTGAACAATGAGAGTTGCTATGATCATTGGTATCACAGAGGCATAGATAAAAATTAGGTTATTAAATCAGTAGGATTATCAGTAATGTCCTCAAAGAGACATTTGATGAGATATAATAAGCAGGTTTTTGGAAAGATGAGTACTTCAACTAAATAAGTGGGAAAAGGATACACATCCTAATATGAACTAAGGTATTTCTGCCCCAATTCCCAACATTTTGAGACTTATTCAATAAAGTGGCATATTTATTAGGTAAGTAGATCATATTTGCTATAATCCTCATTTATGTATGCTGCCTGTCTCAAGAGTACCAGAAATAATGTGAGAAGACTGGTCATATTATATATCATGGCAATTGTAAAAGTAGTAATATTACTGTCCAGATCTCTCTTACCCATTATTTGTATTATCTATTGAAATTTTTGTGACATAATGAATAATCTGACATAACATGGACTGTTTCTAAGAAAAAATTATATATTCACTTTGTACATTCTCTCTCTCTCTCTCTCTCTAAGTTTCATTTTATTACAAATCCACTTATAACAGTTGTTCACAAAGTATGGTCCTCAGATCAGCATGATCAGTATCATCTGTGAACTTGGTAGACATAAAAGTTCTGGGGCCTTACCCCAGACCCACAGAATCAGAAACTCTTGGGGGATGATGACTGATAAATCAAGCCTTGCAGATTCTTTAATATGCTCTACTTCTTGAAAACCACTAATAAAGGCTTATGCTGTTCAAAGTCAATTTCTGGCACCATTGCACATGTTAGAATGCACAGGAACCCTGTCTACTGAAGTCACTCAACACCTGACTTTTACTTTTGACCAAAAGGCTTATAATATAATTATGTACTCAATTGACTATCAACCAAAGCATTTATTTTGAGACTGTGGTCAAAGTAATGATTATATAGCTAACATTTATCAAATACTTATTTTGTGAGAAACAAAAATTGGAGCCTGTGCTAAATTAGAGTACAAAGATATGTCACTTCAGTGTGTGATCTTTGGTTCAATTTTGAATGGAAGTTAGAGTTATTAGATAGAAAAAGATTCCTGGAACCAATGGTGAAATTTGACAATGCATACATATTAGATATTACTATACCCACATTAAATTTCTAGGATGGGATAAAGATATTGAAAAATTAGGAATTTTTAGGATTTGCAAGCTGAGATGTGCATGGGCAGAGACGGGAGGTTTCAGAACATTTTACAAATGGTTTAATTGTAACAACAAATAGAATTTATATAGATACAGAGCACATGTGGGTAATTGTTGGCTATTGGTGAATCTGGGCAAAGGGTATGTGTGTGAAGCTAATTTTATGCTCAATCGACTTTTTTTGTGGTATTATTTTGTTACAACATGTCTGAATATGAATAATGAAGAATTAAATACAAATGCTCTTTCATGCCTCATTACTGGTACTTAATGTGTATTACCTTGAGTTAGTGGGTTAGCAATATTCAGGCTAAAATATGACCTATCTGAATTCAAACTCTTGGAAATAGCCTACATATAATATAGACTTTTGAACTATTCTGCTTTTGTGCTGTACATTTTGGTTTGGGGCCTTTGTTTATATTCTATTGTTATGTAGTTATAGTAGAATCCCCTTGTAACTCTGAGAACTATGACATTTTCCAAATCATAGTAAGACCCAGATATGGTTTGGTGAGCTTTGATCTTACACACACACACACACACACACACACACACGAATATATAAATATATATACATATACCCAAATATATATGAATATATATATTTTTATGAATATATATATATTTATTCATTCATTCCAGGAATACACATACATATGTGTATGTATATGCATATATATGTATATATGTGTATTTAAATATTTATATGTATTTATTATGTATATGTATTTATATATATGTATACATATATGCACACACACATATGTGTATTCTGGAATGAATAAAAATATGTATCCTATCAAATAACATCTTATGAGTGACTTATTCATGGGGATTTGTGGTTCGTAGTGGAAGGATACAGTCACTGCATACCTCTTGTGACCCACCTTTCATTCACCATCCACCTTTCTATACCAGCATGGCCACAGTGGCGAGCTCTGCACAGGTATGGCCTGGTAACTTCTGTCCTCAGCTGTAGTACTTTTCAGTCACTTTCCATTGTGGACCTTTTCTGCCAGCCTTCTATGTTTTAGGACAAGTATGATAGAGTTTAAAACTAGTAGCAATTCTAAACCAATAGAGAACTATAGTCTGAGATTAAATATCTATTCCTCCACCCATGTGGGGGGAGAATCCGAGAAACATTTGACAGGACCTGGCCTCAGAGCACTGCAAGGAGAATGGAGTCCTAGGTGCTCACACCAGCTCAATGTAACACACTTCAGTGGCTTTATCCCTTCTCTGCTTAACTCTGTATTCCCTTAGTACTACTTGGAATTGATCCTCAAAATAAATATCCTATGTACTAGCTTTTGATACAGGCATTTTGTTTGTGTTTTTGATAGAACTTCAACTTAGACAATGGACTATTTCTAGTTATGTTTGAAGAAAGTGGAAATTATTAGTATTACTTTGACTATGATTACCTAAAGAAACAGTCAACAAAGAGACAGGAGAGTCTTCTTTGTTCTTACCTGGTCTCTGTCAGGTCATTTGCCCATCAGGTGGCTGGCAGAGCTGCAGCGACAATGAGTTTAGGGGAAGATGTTGGTTCATCTGTAGGATTCTGGCAGTTAGTTATAGGACTGTGGTTCCTGAGGACAAGCATGAAGTGTTGAGAATAGCAATATACAGCCCATAATTCTAAAGGTACTTAGAGAGTACATCAGAGTTTGAAGAGAAGGGTTGGTGCTGGAACTTGGGCAGGACTTTGGTTATTTGAAATAAGACATGAAGTAGAAACTTGAACATGAGAAGAGTCCTATTCTTATTCATAATGGGGATTAAAATATAGGAGCAAAGCTATTATCATAAGGTCAGATGGGGCAGCTGGGAGTTCCGTGGGGGGTTGTTCAAAATTCCACAGCACTAGGCTGGAACTTGTTAATAAATTGCATCAACCTAATCTGAGAAACTGAAAACGGGCAGCAGGAAGGTAGGATAAGGAGGCTGGAAACCAGTTGAAGTCTTACAAGCATGGGCTGGCTTGCATGCCATAATTACTTGTTTCATTGTATAGCTCAGGGTTATTCTGTGACTTTTCAGTCTCTGTGGTTAGATATCCCATAGACGTAGGGCATGAGCAGTTGATGTACTTTCTGCTACAGTCAAGTACAGATGTTGAAGTCCTGATTATATCCTGTCTCTTTGCAGATACCCCTAGGGAACACTTAATGGATGATGCTTCCCTTAAGAAGAAGAATAATTAACAATAGCTATATTATTTCTATTAATTTATAGTTACTGGTTGCTACAATTAATGCTGTTTATGAAAATCATCATAATTATGGCACTTTACAATTTACAGAGTATTTTCCCATCCATTTTCTTATCTGAATCTTGTAACATCCCTCTGGCATGGGTAGTGCAGTTGATCTTCTCTTCATTTTGCGGATGAAGAAACTGTGGTCCAGGGAAGACCTTAGCCAGACTCCAATCCACTGCCTAGCCAACACATTGTGCTATCTATGAGTATCAGAAATTCACTTATTGAATTCATGTTTATGATAATATTTTATGTCTGCACACAAGAAAATCAGATTCACTTGATTCTCATTTGTCTTTCATTTTTCTTCCAGTGTCTTGCCTTTCTGGAACTCATTGGCTAGAGCATTCACTTGTATTTTTAATGTTAAAGGGGGCTTTATTTTATTTTATTTTTTAATTTATTTTCTTTCTTTCTTTCTTTCTTTCTTTCTTTCTTTCTTGTACTGGTTATTGAACCCAGGGTCTTGTGCTTGTGAGGCAAACACTCTACCAACTGAGCTATATCCCCAGTCCTGGGGGCTTTATTTTTATAATTTCGTTTCATAGTTTTTAATGCCCTTTGGGATAAAGATGGAATTACCTTGGATAGAGGGATTAGCACCTTGAAAACATCTATTTCTGGGACAAAGACCCCTGGCCTTAAATTAGTCAGACTGGAAACTCAGACTCTGAAAAAAACACAACCAACCTATTACACCTCCACTTTTTTTTTTTTTTCCCCTCCAGTTTTGGCTGAGGCAAGGGAGCTGAGTTTCCTCAATTTCCTACCTAACCTGAAATCTGTGTTAACCAGGCTCACACACACATGCATGCACACACACACACACACACACACACACACACTTGCATACACACTAGGACATTTTGGTTCCTTTTTCATGCAATACTCTTGAACCTCCACTGCTTCCTGTTATATCTTGAGCTGCATTTAGTCCAAAGATGTTGATAGGAGAAAGGTTTCTGGCTGGATCTATGGCAAAGTCATTATTCATTAAATTATTGACACCCCAATACTCATTAAACACTTACTTGGGTCAGGCCACTGAGCAAGATTCTGAGGAAGCAGTGAGGAGCAATACCAGACAAAGTCCTTGCCCTCAGGAGACTTCCTTTATCTCCTTGGAAGAGATTAATTGTCAACAAAGGGGCACAAAAAGCATAGTGCTTAGATGGTGCCACATATTAATTTACCAGGGCAAGGCAATAGAGTGATGTAGCAGCTGATAATGATATTTGCAGAACGAGAAAAATCACAAAATGGCTACTTAAGCTGTATGAGAAGAGGCACTTATATTTGAAGAAGTCTCAGAAACAGGGATACTAGATGGCAAGTGTCCATCTAGGTTTGACTCTAAGGCCACAGCTTGACAGAGAGCTTAGGTTATCTGCATGCCTGGGATAGCTCAAGTCCAGGAGTGTTTCACTCCTGCTGGCTGGTTCACAACAGGCTTACAGATGCACCAGATTCCATTAAGTTGCTTTTAAACAGACAAATAAATTAAATAAATTCCAGGACTCAGGGAAGCTGGCTTGGTAAGCAATGTACTAGGAAAAAAGGAGCTAGTGTTCCTAATAAGCAATGCCATTATGTATTGTGCCTGATGTCACATATTCTCTCAACTGATTTACTTCAAGCATTATAAGGTTTAATGGTAGCCTGTCGGGGCACCAAATTTTTGTTGTTCTTATTGAGGGTATTCTAGATGGTTGGCCAATGCCTCTTCTAGACTCTTGCTGGCATTAGACACTGTCCTGACATTTGTGCTCTTTTGATAAGTCATTTTTGGTTCATTGAATGATAATAACTGCCTATTGTTGCATTTCTCCTGGGATGCTAAAGGTGAACTTGAGTGATAAACTCTTTGACGTGCATCAGGCATAGATGATTATTATCACATTGTCAACTTAAAAGATTATTTTACCTCACCCTGCTTCCAAATTCTGTGTTCACCTTACTTCATATCTCCTTGCCTTGAAGTTTAAGCATATTCTTTACTTGTTTTTGCCAAACCTGATCACAGTTCTTGGCAGCATCCTGTGGTGGTGTTATTACCCCAGCTCTCGTCCTGTTGATACTAAGTGCATATCTGGGGGTACCAACTCATAAAATCTGTAGATCCCTGATCATCTTCACCGCTCATGACCTGCACAACCTGCATGACCTCTTTTAGTTCGTGTTTTAGGTGCATTGCTTGGGCCTTGCTGTCTGTCTCTCACACATACTCACCAAATGGCCACTGATTCCTGTTACCCAAACTCTTTCCTGCTTTCATGTCTTAAAGTGCTGATTTTCCTCCTGGACTGTGATTCCCCCTTCCTTGCCCATTACTACTCCAATAAAATATCATTCTGTGCCCTAGTTTATGAATACAAAGAGCCTGAGATAGAAATTGGTCTGTTCCTTAAGTGCAAGGATAAGGACATAAATTTTCTTTTACTTTTACACTTATTGTATTACGTCAAAAATAATCATGTGACCTTAGGAAAAAAGCACCTCATTTTTATTTTAGTTTTCTGTCAAAAGGGTTAATTCTACCCCAGTCCATCTCAATGATTTAATGAAAAGCTGAAAAAAACAGAAACTAAAAATGCATAATAGTGTCAGGAAAAAAAAAAAAACTTGGAAAAACACAGTGCAAGCTTGATTGATTTGAACTCATAAGGCTATCCATGGAAATTTATTTGTTTTTAATGTGCTGTTGTTTATAGCAGGGAAATCCTGGAGGCAAGACCCTTGAGGAGAGGCGCTCCAGCCTGGATGCAGAGATCGATTCCTTGACCAGCATCCTAGCTGACCTTGAGTACAGTTCCCCCTATAAGCCTCGGCCACCACAGGTGAGTGCTCTCCACATGGGCAGCGACAGGTGTTGGTGTTCTACTCTCTCTGGCAAATCAAGCTGATTCCCTCAGCTCAGTCATTTTTCTTTGATCTTCTTAGAACCAATGGTCTAAGTTGTCTTTTTACTTCATACCAACATGTGCTAGTTAACTGGCAGAAACTTCTGAAGTTGATTTTATTAGTAATTTCCTTTAAAATAACTCCCTAATTTTATACAAAAATACTATTGAAAAGTAGGTCTCTCTTTATGCCATTGTTCTGTTTACTAGCTTTCCCAGTATGAATATTGGATTCTGTGTTACAGTCTGTACAAATCTGACTTATCATGCCTATATAAGGTGAAGATGAGGAGCTCTCTCTTTTGTAAGGAATTCCTTATGTGAGATATTAAGGTAGATTCCAGTTTTGTTGTTATGTAGCTTTGAGAAAAGCTACAAGGGATTTGTTTATGTGTTTTTTTTTTTTTTTTTTTTGTAGGGGGAGTTATTTTTCTACCTTAGAGTTCTAACACTGGGATTCCTACATGGAAGAGAATGACTAGATTCTTTAGTTTCCTTCTGAAGGTTGGGACTAGTGTATACTGGCACCAGGCATTTGAATATATTAGTTTCTATTCAAATTCACCAGTATAAGATGATAGTAAATATTCTATTGGGTTTTCTTTTAAGTGCAAATAGTGCCTTGTTAACAGTTTTTTCTTTGCAGTTTTTGCTTACTTTGGATTTGGGTTATTTTTCTGCACCTTAGTTCGTTATCTGCATTTTGGAAGCTACTCTTCCACCAATACTAATCGTTCTCTTCTTCTCTGAGGTTCATGGCAAATCTGTTTTGTGGCTTCTAAGTCCTCAGAAGGCAGCCATCAAAACTCTACATGCCAATGATTGGACAAGTATTTTTGTCACTGTGTTGTTGGACTCTTGGGTGACGTGTGCTTGACTAAGTGACAATGTGTACACCACTCTGAGTCCCACTCCAGTTCTTGAGCGGCAGCTGTTGTATTAACAATGATTCCTTTCATGAATTAAAAAGCAGTCCTGCTTCTGTGCTGTCAGTCATGCCAACACTTAACTGCACATAAGGTTGCAGTGCTGTTCTCTTTCAACACACTCCCATTACTTTTTCTGTACACGTAATGGAATTGTCAGGTATGTGGGGCACAGGCAAAACAGAGATTATCTCTTCCCTACCTATCTCTGCTCTTGGCTCCTCCAGTCCTGTTAGTAGTAAAAATGTCCTTCTTTCCTATAAACATGGACTGAGCTGCTGGTACAGAGCAGGCATTGTGGTCTTTTGAGGGAACTCATAGGAGCAGGAAAGTTGATGATCAAAAGGGAGAGACATATATGTCTCAGTTGTCAACTTCCAATAGCTTCTAATATTATGTGAGGTAAACTATGGTTCATACTCTAAAGCACAAGGAAGAGAGTAATATGTGCTTTCAAAGGTGGAAGAATCTGAAAACTCTCATCAAAAGCTTTGCATGTTACTGGGAGGATGGATGGCATTGTTTTTTAAAACAAAAAGGGAGGAGAACCTGAGACCCAGGTGGGGGTGGCCAAGGCTACATTCAGATAAGGACAAGAATCTGGGACAGTGACCAAGAAAACCCAAACAAACAAACAGACAAACAAAAACCGGGAGACTTGAAGTGGAGTAGGGGCTGGATGGCTTCCTATGACAGTCTGTGGACTAGTTTGGAGGTCAGACTAAGATTTCAGCCTGTCTTTTATAGGTGATAGGGGATACTTGAAGGTGATCAGGGGAAACCTCAAATTCGTTAAGAAAAAGGAATATAGGAAAAAAGGCTAACTCTGCAGGAAGATGGACCTAGGTCTGAGAAATTTTTCCAGCAGGTCATGCTTTATGAGTTGATATTCATCAGTTTTCCATTTCCACCTGGTGAAATACCTTTAGTCTAGTTTGCTATGGCAGCAGACTGTCTTTGCCACTGAACTCAGTCACATTATGCCCAAATGTTCCTATGCATTCCTATCCTGTTATTTTAGCAGGATTTTGCTTTAGTGTCCTTCCCCAAAGTCTTAAAACCTAATATATATGGATAAGATTATGCTGTGAGGTTTTTACTTAGTATAGCTTTCATTCTTTAAGCAATGTCTACACATGCCTCCCATAAACCACTACATTTTAATGGGTTTATTCAGCAGTGATGTTATTGTTTGAGCAATCTTAGTGTGCACACAAACTCAGAATCACTGTTATTTGGACAGCAGATGACTGACTGTGAAGCACTTTCACATAGACTCTCACTTGAATGAGGTATGGATAACTCTGAGATATAGATAACTCTGAGATAAAGATGGTGTGCTTATTTGATGGATGAGGAAGGCCTAGGAGATAGGTGGCTTGCCTTTGACCATATCATATAAGCACAACTGGACCTTGAATTTAAGCCTGTGTTTGGTTTTAAATACTAAAAACCAGATTGAAGACATCAGGCTTATTTATTTATTTCACATTTTACCATCAAAATAATTCATGTGAGTGACAGTGTCCCTTGAGTATGGCTTTCCCATAAAGAGAAAAACATTCAGAAGTTTTAACAAAATAATTATGATGACCCTTAAGTTGACTATATCCATAATTAGGGCAAAATCTACTTATAATATCCCTGTTCCATTCAGAATTTAAAGGATGATCCATCCTATTATTTTAAATTATTCTAATGTGGGGAAGAAAGAGTTAATTAGGAGATATAGCTCATCCTTCTGAATTATATTCACTCCAGTGGAACTGAATTAGATGTGTTAGTATTTACTGGTGAACATAATTATACACTGTGAGAACAATAATCACACATTTAAAATATTAAAAATATGTGACAGAGGGGGATGATGACTACAGTAGGCTGTGCCGTTATAATAAAAAGGTATTTGAAAAATCCTAGAAACATAGACTGTTAATATCTGACTTTGATGGTTCTGTTTCTGAGCCAAGGCAAATTTCAAATTCAAAACCTGGTGAGTCACCTGACCACCTCAAGTAGGCTAGTAAGTCTCTGATTTCTATGAGTCAAGCATGTGTTATGTGTTTTCCCAAATCTGCCTCTGAATCACCTTTGTAAAGCTGCTTTGACTCATGGATTTGGGGGGAGGTGGCATATATGTGGAATATTTGTTCAGTAAGAGGTCTCAGGGAACTCACTTACATAGCAACTGTAAAAAAGTGCCCGAGCTTTTGAAAATAGATTTTCACTGAACCATTTCCCTCCATTTTCCAAAGGACATTTCCCACCCTCAGATTTTCCATATTTAGTTCTGTTCACTTACTTATCCAGATGTTTATTGGGGCAACATGGCCTAACTTTACATGTATTCATCTATCCATCCATGAATTTGCTTAAGGAACATTGAGATCCTACAACAGGTTAGGTATCTGAGATATAAGGCTTAGTGTCAACTTGTCCTTAGTCTACAGTAATTCCTAATCTTATAGAAGAAAGAAACACATAAATAATCCAGAGTGACACAAAAAGACCTCAGTGTGCACTTATGTTATCACGTGACTCAGCACAAAACTGTTCAGAGATAAAAAATGGGAATGCCAATCTTGTACCTTCTATGTTTTAGTTTCAGGAAGGGTTGCATAGAGCAGGAAACCTTTGTGTTCACATGGCTGTGTGTGTGTTACAGGAAGCACATTGAAATCAAGGTCCCAGAATAATAGGAATAAGAAAGTACAGGAATATTGAAAGTGAGTGTTTTTTTGAATAACTAAATTACTTCAATAGCGATATAGCTTATAAGGCATGTAAAGGAAAATATCAGATGAAAAAAATCAAGTGTACTTAGTACCTAATAGCCCTCTTGATGTCTGAGTGCTCTCACATTAAGGAGGAAAATTTAATGGGGATCACAACTGTGTTTCTGGACACAGTGGATTTGGGGATAACACCTTTAGCATAGTTTACATGATTTCTATAAATACATATTCACCATGCATACTGGAAAAAGTTATACAATTAATATACCTTAGTAGCAGAAACAAAAATGTTTAAGCATTTAAAAATGTGCGTATTAGGGAGTAGTTTTAGAAGAAGAGATTTAAGAAATTTGGACATGGTTGTGTTTGATCCTGTTTTCTAACCCAGAGGTCCTAACCCCCTTCCTGGGTGATAGAAATATCCTTTTTCACAATGAGGTGAGTCTTGAGGGGTCCTAGATGGGAAGAAAAAGCTTTGATTAGAAGCCTGGTATTTTTAGCTCCCACCCTTCATCCTTTGGGCAGGAGATGCTGGGAGGTTGATTAATGATTGATCATGAAGATTCTAAGATTCCCTTAAGAGAGAGTTCAGATAGTTCCCCCATCAGTGAACATATCCATATGGCAGGAGGGTGGCATCCTTCAACTCCACCAGGAGAGAAGCTTCTGTTCTCAGGACCCTTCCAGACCTAGCTGTGTGCACTCTTCATCTTCATATGGACCTTATATCCTTTTTAATACACAGATAAGTATAAGGAAGTGTTTCCCTGAGCCATTCTAGCAAATTATCAAACCTAATTTTGCTAATACCTCCAGTCTGTTGCCAAGATTCACGGAAACCTGGTGGATCACTATATGGATTGGTGTTTTAAGTGGGGGCAGTGTGTGAGGCTAAGCCCTTAACCCATGGGATCTGCAGTAACTCCAGGTTCATTGTGTCAGAATTGGATTGAGTTGTAGGACATTTACCTGATGTCAGAGATTTGGGTGCTGTATGAAAAAAATCACAAATGTATACTGTCAAAAGTCAAAGCTTTAGCTGGGCACAGTGGTGCACACCTGTAATCCCAGCAGCTCTGGAGACTGAGGCAGGAGGACTGTGAGTTCAAAGCCAGCCTCAGCAACTTAGCAAGATGCTAAGCAACTTACCTAGACCCTGTGTCAAAATCAAATGTGAAAAAGGACTGGGGGATGTGGCTCAGTGTTTAAGTGCCCCTAAGTTCAATCCCAGATACCAAAACAAAAGTGAAGGCTTCTCTGAGTAGTACTGAGAAAACAACTGAGTTTTCCCTCTTCGGCTAATTGGAGAGACCATAAGGATAGGGTGGGGCATCGTTTGGTAGCTTTGACTGAAAGTTTGCCAACATAAGAACACTGTCTTCACAATTCACCTCTCTATTGGCCACACCAGCAATCTGAGATTCTTTTTCATTACAGTATTTCTAAAATGGTCATTGTTAGTACCATTCATCCCCCTTTCACAGAGATACAGTGTTGTTCTGGGGCTAGAAGAAGTTGTTGGCTCATAGGAACAGTCCATGCTATCCTTCCATTTCATTTTGGGGTTATTTGCATGTGTCTGGAGTTTGCTTTCAAGATTCAGGTCTTTGACGTTCTGAGCTGATCATGTCAGATGCTGTTTATCCAGTAAGTGATATATTTAACCTCATCATTTAAAGCATGTAAAAATGATTGTAGCTTCTTGGTCTATTTGGAAACTGAGTTCTTAAAATGCCGTGTGGTCACGTGGACACATCAGTTGCAATCCCAGTGCTCCCACACTAGGTTCCTTTCACAGAGCCGTAATCTACGAGGCAGCCTGAGAAACTTCTTCAGGGGTTATGTGTCTTATTGAAAGCTTTTTATTAGGAATCATGTGGCCTGCGGGCTTGGATGCAGTGTAATCAGGGTGGAGACTTGTGGTGCCATGGATCTTCTACTCTCTTATGCTCTGTGTTCTAGCTTGCAAAAGTCATGAACAGCTGCAGGGGAGATTAATTAGTAATTAAAAATTTTAAATTTTACATCATTCAATGCAACCCAAACACGTAGGCCGCTGAGGGATGAAAGCTGCAACATTCAGATACCATTTGACAGGACGCAGGCTGTCCCTGCAAACAAGGGGCTTCACTGTTCTTTGATCAGCCTTTTTGAGAATTGAGAGAGGAACTAGGTGTTACTGTGTTGGAAAAGAGAATAGAATACACATGGTTTGTTGAGAAATGGGTTTCTCTGTATATGTACTTACTGTAACTTTCTTTGAGAGCTTTATTAAAAGTAAAAAAATGAAAGAAACCTCATGTGTAAGATGTTAACATGTAAGATGTTAGCTGGAATACAGTAAAATAACATGGGAAGAATACCACTTTAAAAGAAAAAGTGATCTATTTCTTTGCAATGCCCATGTTTATAGCATCTGCATTATTTTGGGTTCATCTGTACCTGCCACAGAGGACCTCCACAGTTAAATAACAATGAGGCGGGGGTGGAGGAATGGTTAGCTGACTCAGAGTGGCATGCCATGAGTTTGATGATGGACAGTTAATTTTCAGACTGCAAATAATTGCATCACAATACTATTCTTTCTTTTTAAAAAGATGATGTTTGTGTTCATATCTTATGTAACCAGCATAGTCCAAGCAAGCTTTTACGCTTTTTATTTGTTTATTTCTTCTTAGTGCTGGGAATTGAACCCAGGGCCTTGTTCATGCGAGGCAAGTGCTTTCCCACTGAGCTACATCCCCAGCCCCTAAACTTTGTTTTGAGTGCCATGAAATGTAATGTTTTCAGTGGAAATGTAGTTCCCCTAAAACTGCCTTGCATTGCATTCCAATAAAACTATTGCATAAAAGTGTCCATTTCACACATCCCAGTTTAAGAGTCTGCTTTGAGTAGATATTAGCTCCTAGGAGTGACTGGAGAGGAAACTGAGCAAGTAGCTGCTGAGAAGTGCCATGGAGTCCTTGCTGCTAAAACCGAGGAGGTGGGTGCCTTCTGTGGTACCTCAGCCATGGTCCCCTTGGTAGCCTTTCGCTGTGGTTTGTTTACTGGACCTTGATGGGTCCTTGGCTCAGGGATAATTGTGTTATATTACACTGAATCACTCAATCCAAGCATTGGTTTAAAAAGAAATGCACAAAGCTGCCTCTTGAGTGTTTCTATTTTATAGCAGCATCTTAGTGGAAATAATTAGCCCTATGTCCATGCAGAAGCACACATCACATTTGCAAAATTAAAGAGCGTTCTTGTCAACACCGTTTTCCCTATTTCTTTTTTCCTTTACCACTGTTTAAATATCTATTTTGGTAGTAGCCTTGCCCTGAAAACCCCATGGTCCTTTTTTCTTTCTCTTTTCTTTTCTAATTTAAAAAGCAAATAAGCAACAAAATATAAATACAGCTATGTTTCTTTCTCTCAAGATGATTAGACTCAACTGTGGAAAATACACAAGATTATTGTTTTAAGAGAAAAATCCATGTGTCTGATAATCTATAGTCATTGTGTTATCCATTTGATACATTTCTTTACATGTTTTATAAACAAACTGAAACAAAATTTTGAAAATGATGATCTCTGCCGACTTAAGGTCCGAGGTGTTTACTAACCAATTCTACTTACCAGCATTTGGCATGGGGAGTAACTAGTCTGCCCTCCATGCAGAACATCACATTGGGGTTTTAGTGTTCAAGTTCTATTCACAGCATGAAAAAATTACATGGAAAAGCAAGCATTGTCTTTCAGTGGATATATTAGTTACAAAACCGAAAATTGTTTGTTATATGTGATAATTGGAACATAGCTATTTTCTTTTGAAACCATAGACTGGGACTGTATTGAAATAAAAGATACAAGTTGGGCATGTATTGCTGTTGTTCTAATGGTTATAGTTTTCATGTGGAAATGCAGCTGAGTCACTTGTACATTTTGGAATTTATAGTCTAATATGTACCTAAGCCATGTTGACTTGTTGAGGGCCAGTACCACAGAGAGGGATTGAACTGTGTGTCGTCATACTGAATCACAAATTACTCCAATGTAAAATAAGATCTCTAGACATTTTATCTCACAGAATATACCCAGTAGAGACAAATGAATTGTAAAATCCCTTAAGTCTGAACACCAAAGAAATAATTGTAATAAATACCAGACTATGAGATCCCTGAGGCAAGATTATCATTTCTTTCCTGGCATATAAGAAGCACACAAATTTATGTTTGCTGAATAAATAAATTAAAGTTGTCATCAATTCTGGACATTTCTGCTTTAGAAATATGCTAGAAATTCAATCTGGAATTGACATGGAGTTAAAGCACATGACAAAATTACATCTAATTTCTGACATTTCTTTACTAAACATGTATTTGCACGAATAAAAAATTAAGTACAGCTGAGGTGGATTTTTTTTTTTTTTTTGCAAGGACAACTTAATGATAGCAACTGATTCATTAAAATGTCCAGCTTAACCCCTACATTGCTTTTATCATTTGAAGGCAATGTACTTTGTTGAGGAGATGAGTTGCATGGTCATAAGTCAGTACTATCCTCATTCTCTATTATTGGGATGACATAGATCTCTATTATTGGGATGACATCAAGGTTTTTTTTTTTCTGTATCTTCTAAAGAGGACCATTATGTTACTCTTCCTAAATAATGATCAATATGATAAATTTCTTGGATTCAATGACAGGAGACAAAAAGAAAACTGGCAGATGTGCTGCTATATTCTTTTTTAAAAAAATAAAACAACTTATAGAATTATAGTATGCTTCTTTTGCTTTGACTTTAAGGAAGTTCTGCTTGGTTAAAGGAAGTCTCTAAGATCTATCTCTTCCCTTCTTTACTGAGTTTTTCTTTCTTTCTTTCTTTCTTTTTTTTTTTTTTTTTTTTTTTTTTGGTGGTGCTGGGGAATGAACCCAGAGCCTTGTGCATGTGAGGCAAGCACTTTACCAACTAGCTACATCCCCAGCCCTTAGCTTTTTCTAAAACATCCTGACCCAGTATATATCAATTATAAGCCATTTGAAAACTAATTAATATCTTAAATCTAAATCATGCTTTTTGAATAAAAAATTAACTTTATATACATTTATGTGCCTGAGAACATCTTTAAAAATATGTAAACTTCTAACTTTTTATAAGAGGCAGAATGGAATTCTAAATGGATTCTTTGCATATATTGATAGTAAACAATGGATCCATTAAAGTACCATATTCTGCTGATATAAATAAAATATAAGATTTAAAGTGGACTAAATAGGATATTTTGATCCTTTGAAGAAGTGGGTTATGTTATAGAGCTTGAATTGCTTATGTTCAGGTGTCTGAGCCCATAACCCAAATCATCTCTGAAGTGTCTTGAACTATTTCTAATTCAGTATGGATGGTATACCACTCTGAAAAATATTGAAAATGTTACACTTTGGATGCTACTAGGGGTGCTAAGCTTATTAGTAATAACCCAATATCTTCTGGGCTCGATCCACCACCCAGATGATACAGGGTGATATTTTATTTCCCAAATGACCACTTTATGCTAACTTGATCCTTAGAAGGCAGTCAAAGCCAGGAAACAATTTTTATAAACAGCATCCTGGATGACTTCACATTCTATGCAATACTAATGTTGAAGCTTCTTTTCTCATCAACTGGTCTAATTGTTAAAATTATGTTGTTTAAATTTGTTTATGGGAAAGCCTATTTTATAGTCACTTGTAGATCAGATCTCACGAACAGTAGTAGGTGGGGCAGATGGGGAATCGGGTGGTGTGTGCCGCTCTGCTATAACAAGTATCCTAGAGTGCCTTCAAGGAAAAGTGTGGATAGAGACGTGTTGTTCATGACCATCTCCTTTCTACCACTGTTGGTCTTGGGAAAAAGGGAAAGAAACAAGAGAATTTATGGGTGAAGATATGACAAAGGAGGCTGAGTTCTATCTTGAAAACTGATTTGTAAAAGGTGACTTGTTGAGAAGGGAAATGGGATTCAAGAAGTTGTGTAAGTATTTTAAATAGCAGTTGGATTCTCACTCTTTTTCAATCATTTATTCTTTTATCCATTGACTATAAAAGGATAAAACCTCTGTTGATTTGTTGAACTATATTAAAGCAGCCCTGGCTGCATGAAAGTACATACTGTGTTCATTGCTTGGAAGACAAAATAGATTAAGTGGCATGCATCCTATTTAGATTAATAGATTCTAAGAAATCCCTATCAGAATCCCAGCTGACTTTGTAGGAATTGACAATTAGATCTATAATTCAGATAGATATTCAAGGGACCCACAATAAATCTGAAAAGAAGATAAGGAAAACTAGAAGAATCACACTGCCCAATTTAGAAATTTATTCAAACATTACAGGAATCAAGGAATGTGCTATTGGAATGGATATGCATATGGATTGGTGGAATAGAATTGAGAGGCCAATTTTTGGCTAACTAATTTTCAGCAGGGTGTCAAGACACTGGAAAGAGGAAAGGATAGTTTTTCAACAAATGCTGCTGGGACAGCTGGGTATCTGCATGTAAAATAGTGAAGTTGAAGCTCTTCTGCTTTTCACATTTGAAAATTAATTTGAAGTGGCACAAATGACACAAATATAAAAGTTACAACTTCAAAACTATTAGAAGAAAACATAGGAGTGATGTTCATGACCTTGTATTAATCAGTGGTTTAATAGACATGATATGGGAAACACAAAGAAAAAAACAAATAAATTGGACTTCATCAAAATTAAACAGAGCTAACACCATCAAGAAAGTGAATAAGAAACCTATGGAATGTGAGAAAATATTTTTAATTCATATAACCAATATAGGAATTGTATCTAGAATATATTAAGATGGTCGTGATAAAAAACAATTAACCCAATTAAAAATGGACAACAGTTCTGAATTGGTATTTCTTAAAAAAAATTCAAGTGTTTAATAGCCTAGGAAAAGATACTAGACACCATTAATCATCAGGAAAATGCAAATCAAAACCACCATGAGATACCACTTTGCTTCCACTAAAACAGCTATAATAATAACAAAAAACCCAGACAATAACATGTTGGCAATGAGGTAGAGAAACTAAAATGGTCATACATTGCTGGTAGATTATAAAATGGTATAGCACTTGGGCTACAGTTTGGCAGCTCTATAGAACATTAAATATAGTTAATATATGATCAAACAATTCTATTGCTATGTATATAGCCAAGAGAATTAAAACATGGCCACAAAGACCTCATTACATGATTGTGCACAGCAAAATTATTCATAATTGCCAAAAGTGGTAACTTAAATATCCCCCCAGTGATTGATGGACAAACAATGCATATTCATGAGATTTAATATTATCAAGCCTTAAAAAGAAATGAAGCACTTTAACATGGACAAAGCCTCGAAAACGTGTTATATGAAAGAAACCAAGTAACAACTCAGGCAGGTCCCATCCCTAGATGCCCAGGACTCCTGGATACCACAGCTGCTCGCTTTCGCCTTGGAAGCTGCCCCTTCTCGGGGGTCATCTTGGGCAGCAAAATGGCATCTGCCTACAGGGTCGTTCAGGTAGTTAAACCACATACTCCATTAATAAGATTCTCAGACAGAATAGACAATCCTAAACTCAGGGTAACAGAAGCTTTGAGATCAGCGGAGCTGCCATCTCACCTATAATTTCACAGCATTCTAAATGGAGTAAATCACCAGATTTGTTGATGCATCAGAGCCCACCAGACACTGCAGAAATAATAAAAACATTACCTCAGAAATACAGAAGGAAACCTGTATCTCAAGAAGAAATGGAATTTAGCCAACGTGGAGGTTTGGAATAATCATTGTGGCTGCTGTTTGTCATCAAACAAAAGAATTGTCTTTACAATAAAGGACTTCCAAGACAAATGAAAAAAGAAAAGAAAAGAAAAGAAAGAAAGCAGACACAAAGGGCCACGTTTTATTACTCCATTTATATGAATAGGCAAATCTATAGACAGATTATTGTTCACCATTGGCTGTGGAGAGCGGAGAATGGATCCACTAGTTTTGGTTACCAGAATTCTTTTGGGAATGATGAAAATATTCTGTAATCAGGTAGTGATATTAGCTGCACAATTATTGAACATACTATGAATCAAATCACTAAAGTGCACATTTATAATGGGTGGAATTTACAGTAGGTGAATTACATCTCAACTAAAATATTAAAGAAATAAATAGAAAAACTATGTGTTGAGCAGTGTGTCTGTAATATGCAGAGTACATTGGGAATTACCCCTACATAAAAGAGGTTTATAGTCTATTGGGGAAAAAAGCAAACTAACAATTATAATACTGAGTGTAGATCCTAGTGAGGAAGTCTTTATAGGATGTTGCTTAAACAGGAAGAGGAAGAAACCTGCCGGGATGATAGAGGGAGCTGGTGGTCCTTCTCAGCCGTGCTTGGGAGGTATAGCCTGTTAGCAGTATCAGCTCAAGAGAGCAGAACCAAGACCAATATTAGAGGCTGAGGAAGACAGTAAGCAATATAAAGTGAATATTTTTCTAACAGTAATGTCACTTAGAGTTCAGTGAGGCTACCTTGGCATATGACAAGTTTTCCTTCATTGGGGCACTTTATAAGACATTCTGGCATTTACCAAGTGAGTTATTTAAACTCTTTAAACCTCAGTGTTCTGAGTTAATTACGTATTATAGAGTTGACATAAGCCCTACATGGAATAATGGATGTGTGTTTAATGTATGAATGCACACTATCTTGTACATAATAACTATATTAATACTGTGGCTCTCACCCTGGCCATCTTGATCAAATGAATTTTGGCAATAATGCCAGAAAGGAATTCAGGCAACAGATGGTAGAATTGGTGTAAATGATGGTACGAATTTCATGATATTCTTATTGTGGGTTTCAGAATTCTAAGATCACTTGTTCTTGGAGTTTTCTATACCCTGTTGTAAAACTTGGAAGGAAGAACTGAAGACCTCGATATGTTCAAGGACCCCAGTTGACCATTTCTATGTTTAAGGCAAACTACTTTGTCTAAGTCATGGCTTTGCAGTCTACCATGATGCTGGTGTAGTTGATTCATTCAAGGACCCTCAAATACCTTGGAACATGCTCCTTACAAATATCAATAAAACTCTGATGAACATGGGAAGGATTATAAATGTACTTCTGAGTATCAACAGAAGGAAATTTGACTTCCTTAATATTTCAAAGAAAATGCCATTGCTTAAAAACAAATGAGTAGCAGCTTAATTAGATCGATATACAATTTGTTAAGTCTTAAGAGGTCCAGAGGTGGTTTCAATATTGCATAAATTAGACTTATGTAATTAAATGATTTTTCATGCTCATGATAGCTTTGAGTTGGTATGACTTTTTCCTTATGTGAAAGACTGTATTGAAACTCCTTTTGTGCTTTCATTATTTCACTATAGAAGATGCTTTAGGCTAGTTGGAGTTGATAGGAGTCAATTTGCAGAAATACCTGCAAACTGAAGGGCCAAGTTCATGATGTTCAAAATACTTTTAATCCAAATTCATCATGTTCAGGATGTTCTGCAACTAACTTCAGAGTTTAAGATTATTGAAGAGTCAGTGAATTGTAGTAATTGAAATAATGGATTCTAGGACCAGACTACATTGGATTCAAATGTCACCTGGGTTAAGTCTCAAAAGTCTTTGTGCCTCAGCTTTCTTGCTTCTCTGATGAAGATAATTATTGTATCTATTCTCCTGAGATTGGAATGAGTACAATAGTAGTCTAAATAGTCATTCATAATGAGTTACCATGTGTAAAACACTTAAAACGGTGTTTGGCATATAGTCAGCACTATATGCATTAGCAGTTCTTATTGGGAGCAGAATGCTTAGTTTCTGAATTATTACTTTTATGTAAAAAGAGCGATTTATAAATTTGGTGTGTGATATCCCACCCAATGTCTGAAATGGATTATCTCATTTAGCTGGACATGACTTGTAATTTCCAAGGGCCATCTAGCTGTCCTTGGTCTTTTCCCAGTCCCTTTGCTTATATCCATTGTTTGTAATATTTGGACTCAAAAACCAGAGCTAGGGCCATAACCAGTCTTGTCCTATCATCTGATAGATGCACGAATCATCATTATCTATTTCTATGGATTACGAGGTAATCCTGACAAGTGAACACACAGTTCCCTGAAAAACAAAACTTGTGACTCATAGATTATGAATTTGTCATAATTTAATAAGCCTACCACTGACCTATTGATAGAAATTGTTCTGATTCCTCACTGCACAGAGACTGAAGCAGTAAAGCAATAGTTAAAGTTGCTGTTCATCAGAATGCCCTGGAAGTGTGTTAAACTAGATTGCTGGGCCCCACACCATTGTTGATTCAGTAGGTTTGGAATGGGGTTCAGTAATTTCTATTTCAAAGAAATTTCCAATGGTGCTATTATGTAGACCACACTTTGAAAATCCTTCAGAACTGCTTGTCAGTCAAGCATCCCCTTCCTCCATCCCCTCATCACTATAGCTGTATTTCCCTAAGGCTTGCTCTAGAGTTAACAGTAGACAATAGGTTTATGTCTTCATTTTCTAGAGGAGGACATTAACTCAAAGAAGTTTCTTTCCTTGACTGCATGGAACATTAACAGAATCTGGAAGATGTCTTTATTTTTTTTAATAGGGAATAATTTTCACCTGCACTTCTTCTTTTTATAGTTGTAAATTAATTTTTTAATATTTCTTAATTGACCAAGAAATATCATATAGATTTATGGTGTAGATCTTTTTTGCATGGGCGGAGGAATGCTCTATATCTCTTTCAGCAATTATATAGTGTATTATCATCTACAAGTCTTGTCTAAGCATTTAGATTTAGAAAGCTAGAACTCCAATTTCAGGCCCTAGCCCATTTGGAAATATGAATGTCAATTGTTGTATTTCTCTGAACCTTATTTTCCTTATTCATGAAATTAATGTCTCCTTTGATTACCATATATAGTGTTGCAAGAAATAAATGACATAATTTGCATTAAAGTGCTTTGTAAATGATGAAGTGCTGTACAAATATTATTTTTCATACTCATCCCAGTTATCAGATAAAAATATCATGTTAAACATTATCTATTTTATGATGGGCACATCTTTCCCCTGCTCAGCTACAGTAAATATTGTCTTTTCTCTTTTCAGTGAGGAAATAGTACATTATAAACTACTCGCCTGTTGCACAGAATCCTTTCATTTCCTTCCTAAGTTGCTTTCTCTCCTAATCTCCTGCTTTTTAAAGTAAACAATCAGAAGCTTATCATTTAGACATTTATGCATCTCAGCTCTTTCATATAGTGAGATGTGCTCATACACATATACATGTATTATTAATTTTTCTCCTAAACTCCTTTTATGTAAGATACCCTATAAATGAAATTTTATTAAGAATGAAATAAGTGAGTTGTTATTTTGCCTGAAATGCCTCCCTCTATTTTTGGGGGGAGGAAGGGCATTTGACATTTGAAAGAATTGCATTGAGCCAGGAGCAATGGATTCTTTCCTAGCTCTGCAGCCAACAGATTGCCAGTCAGGTAGGTCATCTCTAAGCCTCAAGTCCCCATTTGTAAATGGTGCTAGTTCTTTCTTGTTCTTTTCACCCTCAAGGTCTATGATCTTAGAAATATAGAGCAACTTCTGCATGCTGTTCCTCACCTTGTGGAGGAAGTCTGAACCAAGTATTGTCATTGACCTGACTTTATTCAATTAAGATGTTTGCATTTCACCCTGACACAGGAAAGTTCCTCTATGCCATTCCTATAGGACATGGCTATTCTCCACTGGACCTTTGGGTTTCTCTGGGCTTGTTTTTTCTGTTCATGTGAATACTATCCTATCATTTATCCCCTAGAATAGAGACATTGAGAGGTTCGGGGGTTGCCAGTTAGAGAGACTTTCCTATTTTTGGTGAGTGACTCTCTTCAGTGATTTTCAGAGTCTCTTCTATATAATTCATGTGAAGAACTCCTAGTTCTCTTTTTTAATACAAGAAATTTCTTTAAAACCTTACAGCTAAAAATGACATTTCCTCATAGTCGGTTGTGAGTCAGGAATCAGGGCACTGCTTAGCAGCGCCTTCCACTTTATATCCACAAGGCTGCATATTGACCCAGAATCTGCACTCTCATCTGGAGGCTTGACTGGAGTAGAATCTGCTTCCATGCCCAGGTGGCTGTTTTTAGGTTTTGGTCTTCAGGCTGTTGTTTAAGGACCTTAATTTTTAGCTAGCTGTTGGCTAGAGACTGCTCTCTGACCCTTGTCATATGAACCTCTCCAACCCAGTAGCTCATTGCATCAAAGCACAGAAGCAGAGAAGGCAATAGGTAGAATCTGTTCACAGGATTGAGGCCGTAATCATTTGTAACCTAAACGTTGAAATGGCATCCATTCTATTTAGCACATAATTTTAATTAGTAGTAAGTAATCAAGATTATTGTCCCATGCTTGGGGAGAGGGTATTATGCAAGGGTGGGCAGGCCAGAAAGGGACATCTTAGAAATCTACCTACCACAGAAGAGGATGAGGTTAGACTCACTGTCTCCAGGGATGTGTTTTAAATGTGAATCTTCTTGTAGAACCAGGTAGTTATATCAAGTCAAAGAGCAAGCAGATCAAGAGGCAGAGGGCAGTATCATGAGAAGAATGGAATCTAAAGGGAACAAGCAGTAAACCAGTTCACATAAATATAATTTTAAATATAATTGAATCTGTTTCTACATCTGTATTAGTCATCTATTAATGCATGACAAACTACCCCCAAACTGCCTATTGTTTACTTCACTCACAAATCTGCAAATTTTTTTTAGAGTGTTCCATGAGGCTAGCTTATTTCCAGTCTGTGAATCGGCTCATGTGGCTTACTTGGTTGCAGAGGCTT
This sequence comes from Glaucomys volans, assembly GCA_020662805.1. NCBI lineage: Eukaryota > Metazoa > Chordata > Mammalia > Rodentia > Sciuridae > Glaucomys > Glaucomys volans. The sequence continues at coordinate 395,179 of JAJEJO010000503.1, forward strand.
CCTTTTCAAAATGTATGACTCATGATTGGCAGGTTGGTGCTAGGAACTTGAGTAGAGATATTCCACCTTTAGGGACCTTGGTTTCTCTCTATGTGAGTCTTTCTACAGACTTCTCGGGCTACCTGATTATATGGAGGCTTAGTTCCAAGACCAAGGATCACAAGAGAGCAAGGTGGTCATGCATATATTCTTATGACCTAGTTTTAGATGTCATATATAAAGTTACTTCACCATACAAAGTTGGTTGAGGTAGTAATAAAGGCCAACACATGTTTAAGATTCAAAGACTAGACTCCACCTTTTGTTGATGATATAGCAAGATTCTCCATGCAAGTTTCAAGCATGTTTGCAAAAAATACTCTTGTGGCCATTGTTGGAAAGTACAGCCTGCTATTGTATTGTATTATTTTACATTGTGTCAATTTTTTATATCATAATGGTTTCTATTTGTTTCTATTTATTGAGTACTTATTATATGCTAAACATGTAAGTTCACTTAATTCTCAATGACACTGTGAGATAGTCATTCACATTTTGGCAGATGAGAAAACCAAGGCACAAAAATTAAAAAAAAGTCACCTTTGTGCCTGTTCAATAACTTGCCCAAGAACAAACTAGGTCAGAAGTGTTTAGGTCAGAAGTCAAAATTAAGTTTAAATTCAAGTTATCTATTTCTGGAACCCATTCTTTAACCCCTCTGCCTGGTAGTATCTGTCACATACATGTTCTCTCAAGTCTTCTCCATGCCATTCTCTTAGCCATCAATATTCTCATCCCTATTTCCATATCTCTATTAAAGAGAGTGGGTAGGCTGGGACTAGATAGCAACCTAAACAGAGAAGAATCATATGTAGGTATAGTATTACCTTTTAGAGTGATGGGTCTGCATCATAGGTGCCCCAGGACCAATTCTGGGAAGCCTTAAGAAAATAAACAACTCAACATTTCACTGGTTACCTGTAGGTTTATGGTGATCATGATTTTGCCTTTGATTTAATAAAACTTATGGGAATCTGGAGAAATTCAGGGAAGGCAGCTAAGAAAAGATAGGTTAAAAAAATGATAGATTAGAGCAGATATTTGAAAACTAATGAAATCACGAGTGTATTGATTCTTGTTTTGCATTTCAGCTATCTGGTATTCCTTTTGGTGGTCTTTATAATCGTCTAATTATTTTGTATTAGGATTTTTTTTTAGAAAAGAGGCAACACTTTTTTTTAAAGTTTTTAAGTTGTAGGTGGGCACAATACCTTTATTTTATTTATTTATTTTTAGGTGGTACTGATGATCCAACCTGGTGCCTCATATGTGCTAGGCAAATGCTCTACCACTGAGCTACAACCTCAACCCCTATATGAGGATTTTTATGAGTTCAACCCACCAGTTAAAGAAACCCAGTATATTGTGTGCATGTTTGTATCAATTATTGAAAGTTATTTGTTCATTTAATGATATACTTCTTATTGGAGCAGTAATTATTGATCCCTTTATGTATGCAGGACAATGCGGATTTAAATAAAAAAGATCAAAGTTCCTACCCTTTCCCACCCCATAATGGGCTTCTAATATAGGAACAGATGGGTAGACCCATGATATGTGATAAACGTGATAAGAATGTATGAACAAGGCTTTATAGAGTCATAGAATAAGGTGCCAGTACCGGCTGGGAGAGGTCAGAGGAGGCTTTTCTAAGATGGCATTTAAGCAGATATATTAGAGGAACTGGAAGTGTTCAGCCTGGTTGAAACTCAGGAAATATAGGGCAAGTGTCATGAGATAAGCCTGGAAAGGAAGGCAGGTAGTTATGTTTCTGCAAATTCATTCCCTCCTCTGCCTTCCTGTCTGCTTTATATACACAGTGATGACTCAGTACCAGGAATCTCAGGCAACAAACAGCAAACATGCACAATATTAAATTTCTCTGTAATCCTGCTGTCTGTCTGTCCTCAGTGCAAATACCTCAGTGCCAGTAACTCATCTGAAACCTGTCGAGATGAGGACTATAAACTCCTGTATATCCTTGGGGTAAAATCACACCAATCACACATGTCCAGGCCCTGCAGGATCATTCTTCTTTTTTCTGTCATTGCTTTTTAATAAAGCCTCTGGACATGTCCGCAACAGTGTCATGGGCTACCTTTCATGATTTGTAAGAGTTTTACTGCTTGCAAAGCTCAGTGTACTCTTTATTACTTAGTACGTATGAATTCATTGTTAATCCATTTGATATTTGAAAAAGTGTGGCTCAGACATGTGAAATGGCTTGCCTTATTTCTCCCTAAACAAGTACTATAGAATTCATTCCATTCTCCAAACCTCAACATATTTCTAGCACTTTAGTGGTCTTCTATAACTGTGAACTCTGTTCAAATGAACTCGCAGTGGGAAGTTTGTTGTATAAGATGGCTAAGGTGGAGCAGTTCTAGTTGAAATATGGCGTTAGGGCTCTGGAGCAAGGCTGAGCATCTTCTTGTTCAGCCCAAAGTCTATCCTAATGCTTCTCCTTCTCTAGGTTGTGAGGACTACTCCATCATACCATAGTAAATCTCCATGCCTTATATTGGGATACTCAGGAAAGAAATGTCTAATGATTATTTTCTGTCTGTGGTGGGAAGGAAGCCACTCTTATATGAAATCAGCCACAGTACTCTCCCACTGAATCCTATGCCCTATTCCTATGGGTTAAAGTCCGGTCTAAAAGAAAATAGAAGAGAGTGTAAAAGAATCAGAAGATTATAAAGACAATATGGTAGAAAGCAGGCAAATTCTGGTTCTGCTCCTAACTTGCTACTAGGTTTTAAGCAGACAAGCTACTTATTTCTATTGTGCTAGTATTGCCATTCCAAAACCAAGGATTTGGATTCCAGATCCCCTCAAACTTTTATAGAAAATATTCCAGGAAAAATTCATTTCTTAAGGAAGACATATACCTTGGTCCCCCTCACACCTAAATAGGTGGATCAATCCCAGTGTGTTCCACTCCTTTTAATGATCTCTTATGGCATGTGTTTTGAGGATATCACAGTTCATGGATTCAGGGACTTGAGCAAATGATCATTATGTAGGAACTGAAGTTCTTACTCTCTTTTTATCCATGATTTGGTTAAAACTTTTAATTAGACTTCCTGCTTTATTTTTCTGCATTGAATATAAGGATAATAAATTTAGAAATCCTTGGAATGAAGAAGAGGAAAGGCAAGACAGAAAAGGAAGAGGGCCATGAGCATAAAAATCATCAGTCACTGTGTCTGCTGTTCCAGAAGAATCAGGATAGATTTGATTTGGATCTAAAATGTAAGAAGAGAAAGAAGGCAGAAACTGGGAGAGGGCTTAGATGGTAGTGATGGAAGAGGCCTTTTTGGAAAGCTATACATTTCTACTTTCTTCTGTTCCAACACTCCGAAGGGAGAGTCCTTGGAGGTCATCTGGATCCAGTTCCTCAGTCTTGCAGAGGATATTAGTGCCTGGGTCAGGGACTGATGGCCTTCACATTGCTACTGCACACCCCTCTCATAGCATAGTTCATGAATGGTGAATCCCATCAGGAAACAGTGGGTGTAGGCACCAGGCAGCCTTAAGGAGCTCTACTTTTAGTTTGGCCTTTTTCCTTGATCCAGTTGAATAATCACCAACAGTTGCTTGGCACAAGGGGTCAGACCCAATTGAGAAGAAACCAAGTCTCCCACAGTAATGACAAGAAAGGAAATTCTTTGATCCAGTGATTTGGTAATAATAGGTATCAGTGTTATTCTGGAATGATATTTAATATTTCTAAGACATTTCAAATTTATGAGAATGATTGTGAGATCTGCCAACACAAAGCAGTTTGCCATGTAAGTCAAATGTTGGTGGATAGTTTAAGAAAAGCTTTTACTTCTTTTTCTTTCTTTTTTTTTTTTTTTCTTTTTTTCTTTTCTTTTTTTTTGTTTTCTCATTATCAATTCCTTTTTTTCCTTTTTGCCAGTGACATTGATATGATTTCAGTTCCAGAATACATGATCTCCCCTGTATATTGAAGTTCCATAATATTTTTTAAAAATATTGTCCAAGAAAATTTTATTTCCCCTAACCCCTAACACCTTGTAGTTTTTGCCTGTATATATCTTTTTTTTTTTTTTCCTGGTGCCAAAGAGCCTCTGTCTAATGGGATAAATGGATGTTGACTTGACTGATAGCTCAGAGAGTAGCAAACAGTGTTTTTTTAAAAAAATTTTTATCTATTTTTACTACATTGTGTTTTATTATATCTCAGATGCAGAAAAAGAGTGATAAACCCAGTAAGTAGAAACTCAATTTACCTGAGACTAAGTAACACAGAGTCTCCAATACCAATGGTTTCCTTTGCTTCACAAGTGAATGGAGTTTTTTCTTACAAGTAAAGATTTCAATCTTATGCATGTCTCATAGTTCTTTTTCAAAGTGGATAAGAAATAACAAATGGCTGCAGGTTCACACATCTAGTATTTGTCTTTATTCTTCAATTTCTGGCAATAAGGCTTTAGTTGGTGTGTGTTAAAATATTAATGCCTGAGTTAGTCAGCTTCTCATTGCTGTGACACAGTATCTCAGGGGAAAAAAACATGTTGAAGAGGAAAGACTTATTTTGGCTTATGGTCTCAGAGGTTTCAGCCCAGTTTGCTGACTCCAATGTTTATGGGAATGTGGTGAGAAAAAGACCATGGTGGAAGGGCATGGGGGAACAAAACTTAACCCATAGTGGCAAGGAAACAGGGGATGGTGGTGGGGACAAGAAATACCCTTCCAGGGCATAACCCTAGGGATGTACTTCCTCCAACTAGGTTTCACCACTATCTTCCAATAATCCACTCAGCTCTGAATCCCTCAATCATGGATAATCCATTAATGAGGTTAGATCTGTCACAATCCTATCACTTCTCAAAAACTGCACTTCTAAACATCACCACACTGGGGATTAAATCTTCAGTGTATTAGCCTGTGGGAGACATTCCAGATCCAAACCACCAGAGTGATGAACACTAAATTTTTACTTTTTTTAGAGAATAGAGTCTGTGATTCCCTACTGTTATATTAATACCATTGATTTGAACACGAGTCATGAGGATATCCATTTCTGTAGTTTTTAGATGATGCAATAATTTGATAAGGTATTTTTATGGTAAGAAAAAAATGGTGTTCTTTTAGTATTACTGCAACCAGCAAACTTCAGTGGCAAAACTTCACCAGAATCTTATCAGAACCCTCTATTTGACATGCTGCATTATTTTCTTAAACAAAATCCATCTTAGAAACAGCCATTTGTGCTAATTTTTTTTAAAAAAAAGTATAATTCATGATAGAATAGAATAATAGATAATACAGTTGATAGCCATGTAACACTATTTGGAAAATCAAACAAGTCTTTGGATACTAATCATAGTTGTCATGGCTGTAGCACTCATTCATCTTTTTGTAATTGAAATTTTAGTAAAGCATGGGGGAACTGGTCTGTTGTACTTATAGGCTTCAGTTTACTGGTGTTTTGACTAGACAGGCTGTTGGTTGGAGGTGGTAAGGTGTACAGACATGATAAGACTGTCTCTCTTAGTTCTAGAATGAAGACAGGTTTTCTCTGCTGCCCAACTCATAATGTTGTGTTTTATATTAGATATTATAAATGAAAGAGCTTTATTATATCTCCAAACATTAGTCGGTGTTGAAGTATCTCACTTCATAAGGGTCCAAGTGTCCCCTTATGAGTCTCAGGGATCTTGTTGCTTTATAGAAGGAAATTGGATCATAGTATATTTTCACTAAAAACTGCATATATTTCTACAAAGGGGAATAATGCCCGATGAATGAACCCATAAAGAGTGGTTAAATGATCTTTTTAAAATGAAGCTTAATAATAAACTAAGCTGCTTATACAATAGCAAAGTTTTTAATATTTTATCCTTTTTCCAGCTAATGGGCATATATGGAATGTATGCTATGTTAGTCCGAAGGCTATAAAAAATAATCTTCTCGTAGGGACCTTATATTTTAGTAGGAAACAATATAGTATGCTAATAGAAAATACAGAAAAGAAGAATAATGTGTAAGAACTGAATGGAGTTGTACTGACTGGGATGCATTGGTATTAGGGGACACTGTGATGGATGTTGGTGTTACTCAACTTTTTATCACTGAAAAATACCTCAAAAAAGTCAACATAGAGGAGGAAAGGTTTGTTTTGTTTAGCAGTTCCATGTTGACTGGTTCCATAGTAGAAACACAATGGCAGACGGATATGACAGAGGAAAGCTGCTCATTCATGGCAGTTGTGAAATTGAAACACCAGGAAGGAGCCAAGGACAAGATATCATCCCCAAGGGCACACCTCCGCTGACCCACTCCTTCAACTAGGTTCCATATACTCAGGTTCTACCACTTCCCTATACTCCATTAATTCCTCAATGGCCTAATCCACTGATGAGGCTAGTGCCCTCACAGTGCAATCAATTAATTCCCAAAAGCCTCACTTCTGAACATTGCTGCATTGGCAAACAGGCCTTTAACATATAAGCCTTTGGGAGACATTTTAGATTCAAACAGTAATACTGTGAAGAGTCATTTTTGGGCAGAGAGATAATTTTCCATTCAGACTTTCCTTTATTTACTGGTCAACTTTAGGCATGTAATAGTGTGGGCTATAGTGATCTGGGGATAGAAATGGCTAGCATAAACCACTTCAGGAAACCACTAGCAGTAAGTTTGTCTTGGAAATAGGGCATGAGAAGGGAGGAATTATAGAAGTCCAAGTTAGAAAGATTGGATACCATCTTGGAGATCCTTGCAGATCAGGTGGAGAAGCTAGAGCAAACAATTTGAACATTAACCAATAAAATGAAAGAATATTACATTGTGTCCATGGGACTTTCACATCTCTGGGCTTCTGTTTCCCTGTCTCTCAAATGAAGGGTTTTACTTGATAATTTCTAAAGCTGTTTCTAGCTGTAATGTTTTATATTTCTCTGAATTATTAGATCTTAATATTTTCTGATTATCATTTACTGAACATAAATCTATAGAAATGCTACATTGATTCCTGCAGTAGGTCTGTTATACCAGTGAAAGAGAGCTGGCAACCCAGAATTGACTAAACTCAAGGAGTGAGCATTCTGGTGGAAACTGGGGTTGCAAGAGAACAGTCACTTACTGCTGATTTAAGTATCATCTGGAAAGCTTTATGGCAGGTAAGTAAAGGATTGTATCAGGAACATTAGATGCTAAGGAAACATGAGTAAAAGCTGGAGACTGGGAGTGAACTTGGTCAATAGATTACTGTTATATTATTGTGGTAACCAAATACTACAAACTTAGTCACTTAAAACAACACTAATTTTTTTTTTTTTTTACCTTATAGTTCTGTAGGTCAGAAGTTTATTCCAGGTGTCATTGGGTCAAAACAAAGGTCTGAGCAAAGCTGCATTCTTTTCTGGAAGATCTAGAGCAGAATCAGTGTCCTTACCTTTTCCAGCTTCCTATATTTCTTGGCTTATGGACTCTTCTGTCTTTAAAGCCAGCAACATTGCATCTGGTTGACCTTTGTTCCCTAGTCATGTCTCCCTCTGACTACAACTAGGAATAGATCTCTGATTTTAAGGACTTGTATGATTAGATGAGGTCAGTCTGGATAATTCACAATATGGCGGAAGCATTTTCAAAGAGGAAGCACATGATGAGATAAGAAGCCCAAGCATACCTGGAATCCTAGGAGAACTACCTTAATCCCTTCCAAGGGCATTTCCTTAATAACCTAATGACATTCCACTTACATGCCCATCGCCTTTCAACATTACCTCATTGGGGACCAATCTTCCAATATGTGAACCCTTGGGGTACACACCAAACCATATCTAAACCATACAGCCTTCATATGGAAGAGTTGTCTCAGATTTTGGAAACTGGATCCTGGCAGCAGTTGGGGGAGGACAAAGAGATATGTGTTCCTTAGAATGGTAGCAAATTGAGCTTGTGTTTCTTGAAGCTGATATAACACAAGTGAGCCTGTAGATAAACTCATATATTCAGCCCAAGAGCAACACCCAGTTTTCTTTGGGGTCCCCAAGAAATAGATTTATGAAGCCTAATGAAAAGATTGGCTCTGCTTCCTGTGCCTTTAATGTAAGAGTGAGCCATTAACTTGTGTGCTTGTTCAAGAGTAGCTTGTAATGCAGAGTAGCTGGCGAATAGATGGAGCCTAGTAAATTGAAAGATTCTTCTGATGGAACAGGGAAATAGAGATTTATTGTTCAGTCAATTCCAATTATACAGTTGTGTTGCAGAGGAAAGCAGCTAAACAGGATGTTCGCTTATAACACTACTGAGGTGGAATCAACCCAAAGGAGATGGTGTCAGAGTGGTGTTCAATGCCTGAGCTTCTACCCAGTGAGTCATTTGTGTGAAATGTCTTGACACAGATAGAATCGTGGTGCCCACAATGTATCTGATCACAGAAATGTTAATGCAGAAAAGCAAGCTGGCTTTGATCTTCCCAGGATTACAGGCTGGGGAATAAAACAAGGGGGTGTATTTTTAAAGGTCATCTCTACTACTTATGAGAAAACATAATTTTGCATCCCATGCATCTGTTAGACTGTATATCAAGAATGGAGAATGAGTTCATTCTGAGGAAAACTGCAAGTTGTTTTTCATGTGTGAAAATTTGATGCTTAAAAAAATGTTTTTCTGAAAGAGTTTAGCATCCTCAATACTTGTTCCTTCCATGTTGTAGTTGATAATATCTAACACTCACTATGGTGCATGAAGAGGAAGAACCTTCTACCCCCTACTTCATGTGTTAATGATGTGGCATAATTTTTCAGAAATGCCACAGAATTTCAAATGTGACTTCTTTCTTAACTTGCAAATAGAGTTGACAGCAGTGAAATATGTCCTATAAACAAACCTAGGAAGATTATCTTTTGAATGAATGGTCGTAGAATTCATAGCAATTGACAGAAGTAGGAGAACTTACAGGCAAGAGGCTGGTTCTCTGAAGTCACACAGCAGATTGGTGGTAGTGCCAGGACTACAACCATCGTCACCTGACTCCCAGCTATTCTCTTTCTAGTCCAGCACAGCTGCCTCCAAGTTTAATAGTCTATGACTCACTATCCAAATCTATGGTGACATATAATATTTTACTTTGATTCTAAATCAACAAACCACTTTTAGAAGTGCTTACACTGCTACATTACTTTTTATGCTATTAAATTCTTCAAGTAGAGTCTTATTTCTAGAACTTCAATAAGATTAACTAGAGGAGTCATTTATTTGTTATTTTGACATATTTATTGGGTACATTTTGAGTGGCAAGCTGTTTTCTAGAGGGTGAGGGTGCAGGTATTAATAAAACAGATTATTTCCTTAAAGAGTTCATATTCCTGTAGGGGAGAGTAGCAAGTAAATAAACAGGTAAACAAGTTTAGCAGGAAATTTGAATCCAATTATATTGTACAGAGAAAAATGAGGCAAGATAAATGGTAAAGAGAAAGAGAGGCCTGGTTGGAGTCGAGTGTTGGTTGCTGTTTTACATCCAGTAGTTTGGGAAAGTCTTATAAGAGGATGATGTTTGATCAAAGACATCAAGAATGGGAGGGAATGAGCTGTGTGTGGTGGAACAGGCCTTTAATCCCAGCTACTTGGGAGCTTCAGGCAGGAGGATCGCAAGTACAAGGCCAGTCTCTACAAATTGGCAAGATCTTGTCTCAAAATGAAAAATAAAAAGGGTTGAGGATATGGGAGATAAAGAGAGGGCAAAAGAGAGAGAGAGAGAGAGAGAGAGAGAGAGAGAGAGAGAGAGAGTCTGACTCTAAGTTCAATCCCCAGTACCACTGCCAAAAATAACAAATAAATAGATAAATAAAAATTGAGGGAGTGATGAGCATTTTAGATGGAGTGAAACACAACAGAGAAAACTATTCCTGGCAACTAGTATTTTGAAGAAAGAGTAACATAGCCAAGGTGGACTATAGCCAGCTGGTTGATTGTAAGGAAAATAAGAAAAGGAAATGGCAGGTCAATGACAGGGACCCTGATCATCACATGGGACTCAGACACATACCTGGAAGGAGACAAAAAGCACTGAGTCACATAATCAGATTTATATTAAGGGTCATTCTGGCAGCTTGGTGCAGAATAGACCATATAGGCTGTGGCAATAATCTTGACTAACTGGAAATGAGAATTGATGGGATTCAGTAGGTGTAATAGGTATTGGAGAAGGTAATAGGAAGTAGGGGATTCTTACATATATTTTCATGGTAACATCATTAAGTTGTGTAAATAGATTAGATGAGGAATACGAGAAAAAAAGTAGTCAAAGATGACTCAGATTTTTAGCCTGAACAATGAGGAGAATGGGCACACCATTTCTACTGATATATCAGGAGACACTGAGAGAAGTAATTTTGTTTCCATTTATGTTATTCTAAAGGAAAAGGAGAAAAGATCGTCAAGAATTTGATTTTGGGTCTGTTATATTTGAGCCATCTGTTAAGAGTTCCAGGAAGTCAACTAAGTAAATAATTGTCTATTTGAGTCTGGGGTTCATGGTCAATGCCTAGACTTGATGTAGATTTAGGAGTCAGCAGATACAACTTTAAATCTTTGAGATGATGTGACATCACCTAAAGTGATGGATTAAGCCTGGGGCCAATATTTTGATGCCATGGAGAGAAACAGGAACTATTAAAAGATTTCTTGCACAAAGTGGAGAGAGGAAGTTTGGAGGAGAACCAAAGGAGAATTCTTGAGATAGAAAGTAAACCAAAGAAGAATAATGTCTGGAAACAAAGTGGAAAATGTACTTCAGGAGAGAGTGAGTGATCCAGTAACCTGTACTGTTGGGTCAGCTCTCATAAGAACTAAAAATTGGATCACTGGATTTAGTCTTTGATAGAGGTGGCCTTGACAGGAATGGTTCTCTTCAGTCTTCTGAGCTGTCTGTTCCCAATTGCTTTGCTTTTCTATTGACAAGGTGTGGAGTTCACAAACATAATAATCCAGGGCTCTGGAGTTACACTGTCCACAGTTAAATCCTAGTTCCATATTTGCTAGTGTTTTGAGCTTGGACAATTTAACTTTATTTGCTTGGTTTCCTCTTTTGAAAGGAAAGGAGTGATGTTTTCTGCCTCATAGGGTTTGGGGAAGATTGGATGGGTTAAGCACTTAGCACAGTGTCTGTCACAGAGTAAATGACCAATAATTGTTTAATGATTAAAAATGAAAGAGCCACTAAAATTATCAAAAATGTTCCAGTCCTATTTGTTATTATATATTATATATATATTACATATTATCATTATAAGGATGCGTTTGAGTTGGATGTATTATTTTCTGACCTTTGTTTATGTTGTTGTTGTTCCTCCTCCTCCTCCTCTTCCTTGTCATCGTCATAGTCTGTTTGCATCCTTACATGAACTGACTTCATTGTTATTGAGTTTCTTCCATATAGTTTTTCCCAAGATCACAGGTTCCTGAGAAACCATATCTTACTCAGATCTTAGAACATATGCAAAGCTAGGCAATTTTGGCATTTGGGACTTGAGATACCAGTATTCCCATATTTATTGCAGGATTGTTGCAATAAATGGATAAAGAAAATGTGGTGTATATACATGAAATACTGTTCAGCTATAAAAAGAATGAAATCCTGTAATTTGTGAAAACATGGATGCACCTGGAGGGGACATTATTTTATATGAAATAAACCAGGCACAGAAGGACAAATATTCATATTATATCTCACTCACATGTGGAATATAAAGAACTGATATCATAGCCATAAAGAGTAGAACAGGTGTTGCCAGAGGCTGGGGAGGGGATGTGATGGGGACAGTTTGGTTTAACAGGTACAAAATTACAGTTAGATAAAAAGAATACATTCTGGTATTCCATCCACAGTCAGGTAAATATGGTTGACAATATTGTGTGGACTATTTCAAAATAGCTAGAAGTAAAGATTATCAATGTCCTTGCCACAAAGAGGTGATAAATGTATGTGGCGATAGATGTGCTAAATACCACAGTGTGGTTAGTATACAATGTATATATGTTTCAAAATATACCACTTTGCCCCATGAATGTGTAGAATTATTGTGTCTCAAATGAAAACAAATGAAAAAAATGGTAAGATGAATAAATTAAAAAGTAAGTAAATAAATGTTTCTGAATACTCTGGTGGGTGAGTGATTGGCATGACACTATAGTCATTCTAATAATGTAATGAAGATGAGATAGAATATTCATTACTGGAATTTCCTATAAATTCATTTTAATCTCCTAATGTTCTTTATTTATTCCTACATTCCCCTCCTCTATGGAGTATTGCACAGGTATAAACCCCTCTAATTTTCATGCCCGTGTATGAACTAGCTGTCATCATGGACAAATGAATTTAAGGTTGATGGCCTTGCCTATGGTGGCATTTCTGTGGACACTACTTCCCTTTGTATTTCTGGGGCTGAAAACTTCAAATGAGCTCTTACATTTAATTGTTTCCTTACATAGTTCATGAAGTTCAAATAATGGTGCCTTTATCACTTTCAGATGTGCCTGCATGAATTAGGGGAAAAGCCAATTAGATACTTGGTTCCTTTATCTTCCTTGAAATATGTGAATAAAAGTAACCATGTGCAAAGCTGAAAGAGACCGAAACTGTGTATATTAGATTCTTAAAATGCAGGATTGCAACTCTAAATCAGTCACTGGACTTGGAGGAGTGTGGTAAGCACCAACTCCAGTAGCAAGCAGGGTATTGCAAAAGCTGTGTCCTTGGCAGAATGAGATTTGAGCAAATATCAGTTCCAGTATTCTGTATCCATTCATAAATGGTAGCGCCCGAGTCTCACCTTTCTCATGTGGTCGTTTTCTAGGTGGTAAAGGAATACCTTCAGCCTCTTAGTGGGCTTCACGGGGTTTAGCAGGTTTCTAGTGAAGAGGCTGTGTCCAGACTTCTCACCGAGCTTCTGTCCTTGGAACTCTCTCTGTGTGTACCCTGTGCCACACCGCAATACACTGGGTAACACATTTTCTTGAGTAGGGGTAAGAGACAGGGCAAACACAATGGAAAACAGATGTTGTAAAAGTCCAATCCTATTGCTACCATGTAATAATTTATTCAGATATTACCAAGTCCCTAGTATGTGTGCCATCAATGTTCTGGTACTCTGTTCTCCGTGCTTATAATTATGCAATAAACAAGATACCAAAGGACAGAGGGTTGAGAGGGTCTGGCTGAGTACTTCATGTTATCAAATGCTCAAACAGGTACAGAAAAGTGAGCTGACTTTTATAGGATCCCACAAAACAGAGAATGGATGTTACCAATATTCTAGAGCAGAAAGCATGCAAGTCTGTCTGTGCACATGGGTATTTACTCCTACATAGACACTTAGAAAACATTACCTCCAGCCCTTACCAGTAAGGTCCTTGTCTGTCTCTGAACTCTTTGGCCCTTCTACAAATACATGAATCTTTCCCTTAATCTGACTCCTTAATTCTGGTTGAACTGATGCATAATAGGATCACAAGGACAAATTCTCATGTCTTCACACATAATCATCTCATTTCACTATGCTGTGTTTACTTACTGCTCTTTTTGCAGACCTCTACAGTGGGCACTATAATGTCCCACTTCTTCGGTTTCTTCTCTATTAATATCATCTACTTCTGATTCCCTCCTCACTGTCTCCTTGCAGCATCACCCTTCCCTTTTACCTTGGAATCTGCCTCCCATCTCATTTGAGTTGATGCACACTTTTTATTTCCTGGCACTTGTCACATTCCATACTCTGTTGCAATGATGGTGAACTGTGTAAATTCCATTTCCTATGCTAGACTGGAAACTTGTTAATTGTAGAGAGCTTATTTGTATGTGCTTCCATTTCTGGATTTCCCATTGCATCAAACACTTGGTACTTGATATAGGTTATGCACTCAGCAGATGATTGCTGAACAAATGAAGACAAATGAGAAAAAGTCAAACCTTCTACATTCTTCTGAAAAATTTAGTGAATAGAGTTACCAGGACTACCAGATCATAGTTATTTTGCCATTTTTACCTCCCACTTTCTGTCCTAAATAAAATCAGAACCAAACCACATATTTTCTAAAGATCAAAGGAATGAGTATAAAGGACAACGGGTTACATTAATTATATTTGATTTTATTTCTGACTTCTGTGTGCATGACTCTGCTGTTGTCTGAGCAGCAATACCTTTGTTCTTTTATGAATTCTTTTATGAATTCTGGGGGAAAATGAGTTTTCCACAATACAAAGATCTTGAATTTTTGTCTCAAGTAAAGGATAGGAAGGTATTGTAGAGATTCAGAAACAAAATATCTGGATTCTAATGTCTTTCTCCTGCCCCTCTCTACTTATGTGACTTAAAACGTGTTCTTGCCTCAATTCATGCCCTAGCCTCCCTGGCTGTAGCACACAGGAGCTTAATTAGTTTATTTCCAGTGCCTCTTCCCACCCAGCACACTAGACTGGTATTTTAGATAGCAGGGGGATAATCCCTTTTGATAACATATAGCCAGTGTTCAGGTCTTCATTGGCCCACTATTATGATCTCAAGCACCTGATTACTCATACATTTTTGAGTATATGAATTGCATAAAGCTGTTCAATGATGGTGAAAATTGAATCCTAAATATTCTATCAGATGTATATGTAATGTATCCTGTTCAGGATCTCATTAGAGTGTCAAATGACATGTGAAATATGCACTAAGTGAGAAAGACTCGGGATGTTATGGTAAGTCAGTAATATAATTTGATTTTTATGGGTTAAAGATGGTGGTATAGTAAGAGCTCCAGGTACACGAGGCCTGGAGCTAGAGTATATAGCACTGTGTCTAGGAAAGGGAGCCACTGAGGATGTGCTGTTGCTCACTCCCACGTTTCCAAGGTCCCGTAATCCACTGTTCACTCACCACTGGAAACAAGGCCTCACTTTAGCCCCTCTGTCCAAGTCATCCTGACTCCTCACCCACTCTGTTATGTTTATATTGATGCAAATATTATTATTCTTTTACCACAAAGAGAAATATGTTTACTTTAGAAAAGGTAACCAGAATCCTCCAATTTCTCATTAGAGAAAATAAAAAACACTTACCTCACATAAACTCACTTCAGAAAATGTGAATGTTACACTGTTCTCCAAACCACTTTCTTCTTTGAATGCCAGCTGACCACAGCAGCTTTCCTCACCTCCTACTTCCAGGTCCCCAGACCCTTCCATCTGCTGGGCTGGAACATGGAATGGGGCCGACTATCAGCAAATAGAGAGGTCCTTGTTCTCATGCTGGTGTCTGGACCTCGATTCTGGTTCTACCACTCAGCAGCCCTGTGAGTGCTGGAGGGTATTTCATTTCTCTAGATCCTAATCTTCTTTTGGGGAAGACAGGAATAAGCATATTGACTTTTTAACATGACTAGAATTTTAAGAAAGAATACATCCAGGACATCTAGCACTGAAGGTGCAGGTTTTCTTTCCTTTCTGTACTTGTCCAGGGTCTCTGAAGCACTGCTTTATCTCTGCTATGCAACCACTAAGAGGTCTTCCACTGCAGAAGTAAAGAGGGGAAATGGTCTTCAGCATTCACTCTATACTACACCAAACTAGTGACACATCAGGTAATCATACCCAGTGATCTGCAGCATTGCCGTGTCAGTGTATTTACATGTTTCTCCTACTTCTATTGTTCCATAGCCTTCTGCATAATATACTGTAGAAGAAAGAATCCTTAAGTGGGATCCTGCATACCTGGATTCCAGTTCTGACTCTCAGATTAACTACACTTTGACCCAGGCCAGGTCGTTTTCTGTACAGATTTAAGTTACATTCCTTTACCTATGGCCTCTCTGAGCTGCATAGATTGTTTAGGTCTGGTCACTTATGCATTAGATACTGGATATCCAGAAACTGAAGACCATCCTCTTCCATGTCTCTTCTTTTCCAGAATTGGAAGTTCATGTATTCTCATCATTACCCCTGAAACAGAAACCACGAAACATTTCTTAGCCTGGCTGACCTAGAGGTCCTTTAAGAGCCTGTCCTCTTTCTTGGTAATAATTCAGTACATTCACCTACTATCACAGAGTTCACAAAGTATCTTCATTTATCTCTTAGTATTGAAGTTCTACCATAAGCCCTGAAGATGGTTATTCTCATACACATCTTAGAAATGAAGAAACAGGCTGACAGATGATTTGTGCACGTCCTACAGTAAAGGCTATATAGCCTAGATTTTAAGCAACATTCTTCTCCAAACCAAAGTTCAGTTCTGAATGTAAATGTAACTCCAAATCCAAGTTAGAATCTTGGCGCACTCATTATTCACTAAATACCTCTTTTTTTATTGCATGACAATGAAATGGGAATTTCAAACATTTTCTGAAACCTGTAGAATCTGCTTTTCCATCATTTTCCAAAATATGCCCTTTGTGTGTATGGGTTCTGTATGTGTGCACATTAAAAATATTTTCTTAAAAAATTACATCTGTATTTAACATGTACAGACTTATATTTTGTCATCATTCCCTAAACAATACAGTATAACAACTATTTACATAGGTATTATAAATAACCTAGAAATGATTTAAAATATATGGGAGGATATATCTAGTTTATATGTAAATACTATGCCATTTTAAATAATGACTGAGCATCCACAGGTTTTGGAATCTGTGGGGGTCCAGGATTAATCCCCTATTGATACCAATGCATGACTATTTATAACTTTAAATTCATGGTAAAGCTCAAAGTACATTTTACTTCAGTATGGAAATTCACTGTTGCCATTGGCTTTTACACGTCTTCAGAGTAAATATTTTCTTCATTGTGAACAGCAAAAGAGATCCACTTGAAATCTCAGTATACATTCTTCTGAGCTTTGTCTTGGTAGGCAGTCAATGGCAAAGAAAGTACAT
This sequence comes from Glaucomys volans, assembly GCA_020662805.1. Classification (NCBI taxonomy): domain Eukaryota; kingdom Metazoa; phylum Chordata; class Mammalia; order Rodentia; family Sciuridae; genus Glaucomys; species Glaucomys volans. The sequence goes on from JAJEJO010000503.1 coordinate 412,120, forward strand.
TCATTTTAATAAGTAGCCTTCATTTTTTTACCACTTTCTTTAATGAAATTCCACCCCATACTTACTAATCTACTGAGCTTGTCAGTGCATGTCCCTGCCGTTACTCAAAAATGTAAGGAAACAGCATGGTGTAGCAAGAACACTGGACTAAATGTCAGAAGAGCATTCCTCACCCTCCTCTTCCAATAGTTATTTGACTTTGGCAAATCACTCCCTTCACTTCTGTGAACATGTGGTTTACCTTCTATATGGCGTTACACTAGATCATTTCTAAGATTCTTTTCCACCCTGGTAAATTCTCCAGCATGTTATAGTTACAAATTTATTGTACTACTGTCCTTCATTTTTTTTTTTAAACAGAGAAATACCTACTGCAGATAAGGTTAGGAGGCTTTACTTACTCCATGGATTTTTGTTGAGCACTGCCTATGTGAAATGTAATGAGAGCTTGATAAACTTAAGAGGGAGACATTCCAGAAGTGAAAACTATTACAGAGTAAAGACATGGTATTTTGAAAGTGCAGGTTCCAATGAGAAAGGGAAGCCACAGAATCTCTTGTGCAAGGAGGTGATAGCAGTAGGAATTAAATTGAGAAGAGGGCAATTTGGGCTGAGTGTGGAGGTCTCCGCAGTTTGTGCACAGATCCATGCACAGATGTAACATGCACTCACCCCTTTGCAGGGTATCCTGACTAATTGTTGCTCTTTCTACTTCAGCTAAAAACACCAAAATTAAGAAGATTTGTACATTTGAGAATGAACTCCATAAAACAGGAAAATTATATGTACCAATATTGTTGATTCTTATAATTCTGGGTAATACGCTTCTCTCTCCTGTTGTGCGTGACTTCCTGCTGCACAGAATTTGAGATGTATTCATTCTTGAATTTCATCAAGCAGAATTCCACCATAGTTGGAGCTCAGTAATTGATGCTTGAACTGAGTTGCCACATGCTTACCTAAGACCTAAGAAGGAAGGAAGACAGTTTCTTATATAGAAAAACTAGCAGATTTTTTTAAATGAGCTACCAATGACAAAATAAAACCTCCAGGAAAGAATTGACAGCCTGGATCTGCAATTTGCCTGACCTGACAATTAAAAGAACTCATTGCTGTGTCAGCCTGCCAGATGGATCTTCTCCTCGAAATGTAATGTGCAGCTCTTCTGAATGCAATTCAAGTGCAAGCTTCCTTTTCCCTACTTCATGTTTGTTGAGTTTGGGAAAGAAGCAGTTTTATTTGAACTAAACCCACTCATTTCAAGTGTGTTTAATGACAGCAGTATGTGACAGATAAAATAAAATCCTACGGCCTCAATTTGATGTTTGTTTTAATTTCAGACCTTAGTAAAAGGAGGCAGAGAAGATATAATAGCATGGCTCAAATGGAGGGATTGAAAAGAAATGATCGATTATCATAAACTTAGCAGTTTTTCTCCAGGGAGATTCAGGAAGTCAAATAACATGAGCAGTAGTTTTAGTAGTAGTTGAGTTTGCTGAAGAGCTCAGCAGTTTGCCGAGTCACTTTATGTTCATTGTCACATCAAGTCTTTAAGTTTTTCAGGCCAGAAATTATTGACCCAGTGTTATACATTGAGTGAGTTGTACCAAGTCCTGCCTTTGAAGTGGTAGAGCCTCACACCTGGTCCTGTTGATTTTGAACTCAGTGGTTATTTCACTGCTCTGTGCAGGCTCTCCAGTCAAACCTGTGTGGTACACTGGAGCATATCACAAGCATTCTGTTCTGTAGCTTTGTTAATACATATATATGGATGGTGAATGTGAATAAATTATCTTCACAACTGATTCCATTAGTCAGAAGTATATGGAGTGAACTGGGCACAGCCTGTAATTCCAGTGGCTCTGGAAGCTGAGGCAAGAGGATCATGAATTCGAAGCTAACCTCAGCAACTTCATGAGACCTTTCCTAAAAATTAAAAAAAAAAACAAATTTAAAAAGTGCTGGGGATGTAGCTCAGTGGTTACGCATCCCTGGGTTCAATCCCTGGTACTTAAACAAAAACAAAAACAAAAACAAAAAAATATATGGAGTGAAACATAAGTTTTCCCTCATCACTGCCTCAGTTCCTACAACTCAAAATGACAATCTAATTCTCTCTTGTACATCTTCCCAATCACTTGTCAGTGTGTTCATCTATAGATATAATAAGTGCATGATATATATATATATATATATATATATATATATATATATATATATACTGGATTTATATACAAAGGGTATCATATATTTTTTCTTATTCACTCTTTTCTTCTGTTTTTATATTTGTAAAAAGGAATTTGCCATTATTTTTTAAACACTTGTAAGCATTCCGTATATTAGTGTACCATTACTTATCCTTTTGTACTGGTGGGATTCAGCTTTTCCTCATGATAAACAATGTTAAGATGAGCTTGTCTTGGTGTAGATGTGTGATTGGAATTACACAATCTCAAAAGTTAGAATCTTCACGTTAGCTCATGGTATTGAAGTGGGTGTACAGGCTTCCACTTAGTTGCTTGGGGATGTGTTGTTTAGACCAACTCAGACACTTCTCTAAACAGTCACTTGTGGCCAGGAGAGTAAATTTTGGGAGGTTATTTTCCATGGCACTGTGGTTTGGATAGAGGCACTTACTGTGAAAGAAGGTAGGGTATTCTTGTAATAGTTCTGTTTGTTTAAAAAAACCACCACTCTTCACTGAGATCGAACAAGGCACTTAATGCAATAAAAATATCTACCATAATTAAAAATGCAAATGTAGAAATGCACTAAAAAATATCTTTTGCTTATTCTTTGTTAAGAAATAATGTTCTACATAATTAGGCTTTAAAATATATAACTGAATTCTCAGTAGTGATTATTTGATATGAGAGTAGAGTCCCCTCTCAAGCCATCCTGACTTTCTCCCTTTCCCAGATGGTCATATTGAAGGTAATTAAGAGGTGCCAAAAATTTGAAAATTCGGTCACATTAGAGAACAAAGCTAATCTGAATGGCTTTTTATGAATTATAGGTTACAGCAGACCATCGTCATGAGAGTTCCAAAATCACAGATAATATGTTGTGCTTTGCAAGCAAGAGACACAAGCTCTCACCCCTATCCTTCTACTTTATTTTTTTATTTGTCCTGTTAATAGGTGTAGTCATTTTTAAAACCATAATATACCAGTGTGGCTCAGAATCATGTTTGTCTTTGTTCTTTTAGAATAAAGAAATTGTTTCTCAGATCTCTTTTAGTTAGGTCCTTTCAGGTTGCAGGAAGCCAAGATGGGCTTAAAGTCACCTTAGATGACTTTGGATGATGAGAATTTATGGGACGCAGAAAAAGAGGAAAAAAGAAGTACAGAGACCACGTCAGCAAAGGACAACCTGGCTTCATGAAGACTTGGAATATCGTGGAAGACACAACAGTAGCTAATTTTGTCAAAACTTCATAAATAAACATATAATGTTTCCTTGTCTGGTGCTGGGCAAGGATGTAGCTTCCCTCGGTTCTTCCTTCTGTTTACTATTGCTGCGCCTTGGTGATTCTGTCTCTTTATTCTTCTTCTGGACAGCAGGATGTTCATGATCTTCTATCCTCTGCTACCCTCAAGGCTTCTTCCTACCTCTCTATGGCCTTTGCTCCAATCCCTCCCTGCTCCCAGTTATTCTTTCTCTTGCACTCAAATGCCTGAAGCAGTAGGCCTGTATTTTAGCTGGTTCTTCTCCAGTACAAATTGGGAAGGAATTCTTCCTCTAGCACAACTCATGGGTATCTGGTCAGGTTTTGGTTCAATCTTTGATCCAATTAGTTGTGGCCAAAGTTCAGAATTACCTGTTACACCACTGTGGCAATGTATTTACTAAAACAAACAAGTTTTGAGGCTCTTTGCTTAAACAGAGCTGTGGGTGTGGGAGAAACTCAACATTTTCTGTGCTCCTCTATCATAGTGCATTTCTTAAACTAAGCTAAGCAGATTTTAAAGATGTAGTCTTCAACTCAACATGCTCAAGATGCCTTCAGGGGAATTAGATATAGTTTTCAACATTAAGTAGCCGTGGAACTTCATATAAGTTTAGTTTTTATCTCTAAGTTCAGTTTTTCCATCTTTTCAATACTTTTTTTTCTAAAAAAAAAAAAAAAAAAAAGAAGAAGATAGATTAAGATAAGAGGAGAACCAAAGTGAATTTCCCACTGTATTTGTTCCTAAGGAAAAGTGAGACATGCTCAGGAGAAGGTGTCTGTAGAATGGGAGATTCTAGTGAGTATGGAGAAGGATGTGATTAGAGAACAAAGCTCTGGAGGAGGTAGCTGGGACTGCAGTCAAGAACATGAGTGGAAACATTTGCTTAGCATGGAGATTAGACATGTCTTCCTTGATTCCCAGAGAAAGGACAAGTACTTCTGTTGAAACAAATGTAGGTAGAAGGGACTAACCAGAGGAAAGCAATCATTCTGCACTGCCTCATTTTCCTCAAAAGAGGAAGGGATGTTTTGTGTGGATAAAGAGCATGGATGAGGAGAAGCCAGCAGCATTCAGGTGGTCCCCTGGTATATGACATATTGATGATGGAAAAGATTGTGGGGTAGCTCTGAGACCCAGAGTGAAACCAGTTGATCAATTCTGCATTGCATTTCTATGGCTTTCTCTAAATCTGTATAAATGCCCTCCTACAAACAAACAAAAATCAAAAAGCAAGAACATTGCAAGTTACTTCAAGTTACAGGTAAGTAGAGACTCTGTGTGTAAAACAAGGGAACAAGGTTACCTGAGTTTTAACTACCACGACTTCTTTGCTCACATGCAGAAGCCAGTGAGAAATGCAGGATGCATCAGACAGAGGAGCCCAAAGTGTCAACCCTGTTACTGATAAAAGCATGATAGATGTCAGCTTTGGGCCAAGGAAAGGATGACTGCTTTACCTGTAATGGAGAGGCTTGCTCTACTGACAGAGGCCAGCACTGTCCCTTGAGTCCTTTCCTAGCATGAGGCTGCCCCAGATCAGCTTGAAGTTTGAAGAAGCAGAGGAAAGCATGATGTTGCAGGCAGCAGGTGCAGGTGGAACTGTGAAGGGGTCTGAGGCAGACCTGCCTGAAGGTTTTCCCTAGCTTCTCCAATCAGTAAAATCTCTGCTTCTCCTCCAAGGAATGAGGGGGAGGCACAGACAGATGTCACAACTGTTTCTCCATGAAGCATCCTTCTCTATGGAGCAACTGAGAAGCAGGAAATGGACTTCCCCTCTTCATGTAATGATGACAGATTCAAGGTCTACATTTAGGGGTCTAGCCTCCTTTCTGGAATAGCCATTAGGTTTCATGGATGGGATGATGATGAAAATAACTAGATTTCTCATGAAGGCAAGTAGATTCCAGAAGGCTAAGCATATATGCTTAAAATAGGACCGTAGTGTGCAGGGTATATGCCAATATATGTGGAGGTGAGGCGAGTAGTGTCGCTAGTTGGTGAGTGTTGCTGAGCAGTTGTGAATGGTCACATACAATGTCAGGGTGAACCAGGTAGCTCAGACTCCCACGAAGTTTCCCCAGATGTTTGCAAGTAATAAGTGTCATAGTTTGGAGATAGTTACTCTCAGTTTCCTACTGCCTCTCTTCTTGGCCTCTAGATTCACATTCCACTAGTTTGCTTTCTGGTTTTAAAACTGTTTATCCATAAAACCATTGAGTAGCTCTCTTGCATTTTTTATTTGTTGAAGGCAGTGTGTACCTCATCTTAAGATTCATATAAAATTCACTTGAGCCTGCTTGGACAGCAGTAGCACATCAATCTTGTTCCCTAGCCTGCAGTGTTTTGTGTCTACTTAACAAATTTTAAAGTGGGTTGTAACATAGTTGTTTTGGCTGATCCCAACACCAAAAGGGATGCTTCAATCTCTTGACAAAGTTAGTTAGTATTGTAAAGTGAGCGTCCTCCCATAGGACCATGATTAATAAAGGTCATTACTAAAGGTTTGCATTTCAAGCAATGTTCACCTCTGAATGACTGTTTAAGGAGTAACACAACAAGTTTTGTTTACCATTTATGGATAATAAAATCAACTAGAGTGGTTTATTGGAAGCTCATGTACTGGAGTCTTAGCACAGGAATCTGGCTCTCTTGACACTTCTTCGCTGTGGGTACACATGGATGAGCACACCTCTTCATACTCAGCACACCTGTGAGGATGTGAACATACCCCTTCATCCATAAACACACCTATGAAGACATGATGAGCAAACTCCTGTTCAAAACACAAACATAACATTTATGTATGATCTATCAAAATGTATAAATGCATTCTACTGTCATGTACAACTCATTAGAACAAATAAAATAAAATAAAAAACAAACATTCCTTCAATATGCCAATATAGTAAAAGGTATGAATTAGCAGTAGATATTCAGCTAACACATTCTCTACAAATTTCTGATAAGTAGGATTAACACAGCAGTGAGCACATTACAAAACATTTGTGAGATATTATTAGGTCTTTGATTACTTCTAAGCCTCTTTATTCTATTTTTGTCCCTTTCAGCTGGTATTTCTAGCAGTTTTAAAAAATCCCGAATAGGATTTTTTTGGTTCATAAACATATTCTCCAATGCATATTGTATTTTACTGTGGTAAAGAAATTTAGAGAACCAAATAGAATAAATCATATTTGATACTGAAATAATGAAAAAAACATTGACTATTTTGTGACTCAAATGGAACTTCTACTAGGTCTCAAAGTTGTTTTTATAAACATTGACCCTTAGAAAATGTATGAAAGTTCTTTCATTCCAAAACTTTCAAACTCATGTGGATGGTGCCAGGTCATGCATATGTTCTCCATCTACCTCCAAGAGATGGTGTGGTTAGCTGTGGGGCATCACCCAGGCCTTGGAGCAAAGGGATTTGGGAACAGCCTTTAGTTCTTAATACACTGGTGGGGAAGCATAGTTTTCTAGTGTAATTAATAGGAACTTTCATTTGATGAGAACATGGTTTAACAAGCTTTAACTTTATATTCTCAGTCACTCTCAACTGTCTAATGTCTTTGATGAGGAAAAATTAGAAAATTACACAATTGTGTTTCTTTTCACTCCTCCTTGCAAGATTACAAGACATTATAACAGGGCTTACACCAAGATTGCTTTTCCTAATAAGTATGTGAGAATTTCTCAAGTGATTCGATAAGTCACAGGTCTTGATTTTCACATGTGAGAGCTGGGCTCAGCAAACAACTTTTCTGAGATTAGATGTGATTTTATACATAACATTGTGTTTTTTGAAAATCAGCATGAATGGGGACTGTTATACTTTGAATTGTGTCATCCTCTAGCTTTATTAGCGATTTCCTATCACCTCACTATATAACTCATATTTTTAAATAAAATCTCCACTCTGATCAGCCCAAGTTCTCTGTTGAATGATCATGTCATGGTGAAATCTCAGTCTCATCTCCTAAATGTGCTGTGCATGTTGCTTTTGATCCCTCTCACCTGCCTAACCCCACTGTCACTCACACTCTGGATGTTTCTACTCAGTGGAAGAAGCCATATTCTCTCACTACACAAATTATACCAAGACTGCTACTAACCATATTTGAAAAACTCACAATAATGGTATGCCTGAGTCATGTCTTTTTAAATATGGTACTGTGGGGTATGATTAGTCAGCAACATTTATTTAATGCCCATAAACTCAGAGCAAGTCTTAAGACGGTAAAGAAGGGAAGAAAGGAGATTGAAAAACAAATAGACTGTCATCTCCAGAAAAGCTTATAGTATTTTTACGAGTACAGAGAACAGATAAAAAGGGATTAGGAAAACTTAAAAGCAAAATCCCAATGAGTGCAAATTGGCCTGGTACAAACGGAGCTATATAAATGCAAAGAGGATGCAAATTATAAAAACTTAAAGTTCATTGTTTAAAACTGCTATCTTTGATTTTCCCAATACTTTTGCTGTAAGAATTGCTAGAGCTCAGAATGTTATACACTTCAGTGAGGAAAATTTCCTGGTTGAATTGTATCATTTAGAGATGTATACCTAACTCTTGGCATTATATGGGCTTTTGAAAGTTGATGCTGTAAAGCTTTAGGAGTTCCTGTTAAATTTTTTTCATCATCATTAAAGCTTGTTATATAACCTTGAACAAACTAATCTCACAGTACCTCAGTTTCCGCATCTTTAAAATGGACTTGGTAATAATATCTATCTTATGGGATTATTAGGAGCATTAAAGATATAATGTAATATTTCTTTTCTGTGAAGCATCTCCGTTTTCACAGTTCAGTTTCTTTGAGTTTGGAGTGCATCCTATAATTGAAAATGAACCACTGTGTCATAGATTAACTAGTACCAGTTATTTCTTTCTTAGTGGTAAACAAAACCAAACCAAAAACCAATTATGCATCTCATGATCACAGACATCATAGAAAATGTATGAAGTTCTTAGAACAGTGTCTGTTACAGAGTAGGTCTTACAAAGTTACTGTTATCATCATTGACTGCATGCATGTTTATAGTTTGTAAAGCATCTGCTTCTAATATCATTGATTTCTGCACTATGAAGCAGAGTATATTTATGATTTCTGGTCTTTGTTTGAGAACGTAGAGCCTCAATGACTTGCCAGAGATCACAGAAACAGAACACCTCAGTTATGAACTCAACTTGTTTGTTTTTTTCTCTTTCTCTCCTATTTTTTTTTATTTGGGGGGGGGGGGGTTGATACCAGGGATTGAAACTGGGGCACCTAAGCACTGAACTACATCTCCAGCCTTTTTAATTTTTTAGTTTAAAACAGGTTCTCACCAAGTTGCTTAGGGCCTCACTGAGTTTCTGAGGCTAGCATTGAACTTGAGATCCTCCTGCCTTAGCCTCCCAAGTTGCTGGAATTATAGGCATGCCCCACCATGCCCAGGTCTACTTGTTTTTTCTCTTCATTTTTCACACCACTAATTGAGTTCTATGTTATGTGAACTCTGGTTCTTAGTAATGAGGCAGTAGTTCAGGCATACGAGGTCCTTTATTTGACTTACCTTAAACAGAGCAGAGGTTGAGAAAATGTGAAGATATAATCCATCAAATAAACTCAGAGTGAAACAGGACAGACTGAGCCTCAGGGGGTGTCATGCCAGGCTCCTCTGAGGATTTGATTTCTGAAGTGACATCTCAAGGTCAAGTTGAGAACTTGCACTTGCAGTATAATAGTGCATGTCTTGCAATGCAGGAATGAGCTCCAGTCTTTTGAAGAACTGGAATGAGCTGAGGTAAGCCAGGGACATACATGTCTCTGGTTCTAGGAGAGGGAGTAGATACCTGTGACTTTAAGATTCAGAGAGCAGATGCTAGATTTTTTTCCTCAGGAGCAAAGGATTGTTGAGTGTCCCCACACCCCTTCCTGTCAGAGATTGAACCCAGGGGTGCTGAACATCTGAGCAACATCCCCAATCCTATTTTATTTTGAGACAAGGTCTAGCCACATTGCTTAGGGTCTCCCTAAATTGCTGAGGTTGGCCTTGAACTTGCAATCCTCCTGCCTCAGCCTCCTGAGCCACTGGGAATATAGGCATGCCCCATTAAGCCCAGCAATTTGAGCATTCTTTACCACAATTTAGGAGCTTGTTTCTTAGGTGCTATAGAGAAATTCATGTATCCAGGAGGGAGATGTCAGCCATGGATTGTTTTCATCATCCTTTCCAGATGAGTACACTGAAGATTGAGGATATGAAAAGATTTCCCCCTAGTTTTCTAATGTCATATAGTGCTAGTAATATCTAATTGAGTCACATACCTACTCCTCAGTGTCAACTTTAGAGGGTTTTTAAAACTTAAAATCTTCTTAGTGGAAATTTCTAATACTACGAATCCTTAAGTGGTAACTCTTCATACTTGATGGAATTGTTCCAGAAAAGAAATCATTAGTGATTTATTTCCACTTCTGTGGTTCTTTGGTATTGACTGTCTTGACATCAGCTGTTTAGAAATATCAATTCTGTCTTGAAATAGCCCATCAAATAGTGATGCATACAAAGCCAAGTGTTTATTTCTTCTTCTTCTCATATATATCAAGCATGTCTATTTAATCTGATCAAGTAAAAACTGGTGATCTATTTATTTCCAATGAGGGCTTTCAGCAGCAGAAATTAGTATGTGGCCTAGTCCTTACCTATAACGCCATACCTGACTTCAGTGATGACAAGAATCTGCATTAGATGTTATTATGTGATATTGATTAGGGAGAGGGCATGCTTTTGGCATGCTATCTTCATGATATTAATTTACTTCTTTTACTGAACCCCATTTCTTTTTTGTAAAATGTGGATGTTAAAATAGATAAATTTCTAAACTATGAATTGTGATATCATTATCAATGTACCTACTGAGGAGCTTCCTTCTAATTGGTCCTTTGCAGCAAGTCGTTCAGCTTCACTCAGAATTTTGAATAAGATTTCATTTTCATTCAACTTCAGCAACATAATTGAGCATCTTGTAGTCACTAGGTTCCACAATAGAACTATAATCATATAAGCTACAGTGGAAAAGATAGTTGGGTAACTTGGACTTCTTTACATTAACTTTTTTGAGGTATAATTAGCTTAACTTTAAATGCACCAACTCAAATTATTTTTATTAAAAGTGATGCTCAATACTTTCACTTAACAAATATTTATTCAGCATTTTCCATGTGATGGGGTCATACTAGGCGATAGGGTTAGAGAAATTGACAACAGTTTTTCAAAACCTAACCTGTCACAAGAGGTCCATTAACAGGCAGTTCTGCGTATGATGTTATAGACCAGTATCCAGGGTCATCCAGGTACTCTGGAAACACATGGTTAGGACAAAGTGCACTTAGTATTGGGAGATTTTGGGAGGTTTCTGAAAAGGTTCATCTCTAAATGGGTTTTGGACACACTTTTAGGTATTTGAAAGGTTGATGGAATGGGGCTGGGGTTGTGGTTCAATGGTGGAGTGCTTGCCTAGCATGTGTGATGCACTGGGTTCGATTCTTAGCACTACTTATAAACAAATGAATAAAATAAAGGTCCATCAACAACTGAAAATATATATAAAAATAATTTTTTACAAAAGGTTGATGGAATGGAGAAAATAGAGAAGGGAGAGTTTTTCTGGTGAGATACAGGCTACGCACAGCAGCTTACTCTTCTCTGACCACGTGGCACAATGTGGGAAGGACAGTTGCTGAGGAGTCTGCAGGGAGGAGTCTGTCCAACCATGCCTCAGCAGAGATGGAAGTGTCCTGCTATGAGGTCACAAAGAAGGATGAGGCCAACAGGAGGATGTGACATTGCAGTTGGGTCACACAGACGTCAATGTTAGTCTAGGCAGAAGAATTGCAATTTGAAGAGTACGATGTGCATGAGGGAGTGTTATTTTCACCTGCACGAGGAATTTGAAATCCTTGAAGAAGGGAGTAAGTAGAACAGAGAAAGAATATATTTAAGCAAATACCTTGGCAACAGTGGGAGGGGCAACTTATAAATGGATTCACTACAATACAGGGACTTCCTGTATACCTTATCCTGTAGGCACGTGGGGAAAGGAGGGGCAGCAGTCTGAAGGAGGAAGACTCGAGCATTCGTAAGGTTTGTGAGATGAAATTAGAGGTGTGATTTAGAAGGATAACTGGATATTCTTAGACGGGAGAGAACCTGGATTCTGAAGGAAAGCTGGGAAGGTCTCATGTTCATTGTCCCAGATAGTCCTGATCTAGCCAGGATTTTTGGTCAAATCCTGTCTCCTGTTTAAAAAGTATAATACACAAATGATATGAAATGATAGCTTAACCTTTCTTGAGAACTTACTATATCACTCCTCTGTGTTCATTCACTTGATTCTCATGACAGCTCAGCGAAAAGGCTGTCATTTTACAGATGGGGAAATTGTGGCCCAGAGAGGTTTAACTCACTGAAGTAGTAAGTGTGCAGAACTGTCTTTGAATCAAGGCAGTGTGACTCTAAAGGCTAAATGTATGAATTGGTAATTCAAGGCACAATTGAAAATACTGGCAGTGTGTTACCGAAGAGGAATATTAGGCAAACAAATCTCTGCTTTGCTTTTTTTCCAATTCAGTGATTTATAATGTATTTATAGAGTTATGCAACCATTAGCTTAATCTAACTTTAAAATGTTTAGAAATCTCATGCTCATTTGCTCCCCATTTTATTCCAACCCTAGGTAACTTTGAGTCAACCTTAGTGGTAATTAGTTTTCAGATCAATGGTGACTTCTGTTTCATGGCAGTTATTTTTGAGTGGTAGCAATTTGACATCCTCACTAATTCGGGAATATAACATAGTTTGTTTGAACTTGTAATTTCTAACTTCTGTGTGAAGTTAGTAGTATACTTTGTTCATAATTTAGAGCAGAGAAGAGTAAAAGTTCCAGGGTTCCAGGCAATGTGTCAGTCTTTGGTCACACACATGAGATTGCCCTGAACCCACCCTAAAGTTCTCTATTTTTAAATAAGGTACACATAGACTTCTGAACAACTTTGGAGATGAGAACCCCTTTAGAAATCCTGATGTATGTTAAGGCTCGTGTTAAACTTATTTGTGCTGGAAGCTATTGAATTTTTTTTTAAGTTAGTATATATGAAGAAGTATTTGGAGCGCTTGGCATTTAAAAAATAAAATCCACATCAAGTTAAAATAAAGCTCCCCATCCAGAATAGATTAGTAATTGCCAAGCATAAAATAACTGAGCTATGGAGTGGCTTAAAGGACAGCTGCTGTTAGGCAGAGGGCACCAGGTGCACCTCTGTGCACAGGTAACTGCTGTACCTACTGGTAGCACATCTATCTGAGATACCTTAAAATAAAAATTGCAAGTACAACAGATTTGATCAATCCTAGTATTTCTTTCTCCTATTCTCTCAGTCCCAAGTTAAAAATAAAATCCGCCTGCCTCATTCTCCTGTGTGCTAGTTAGTAGGATTAGCTGGAGTTCTTAACAGGAAAGCAATAGATACAGTAGACACCATTGTATGGTGGGTGAAAGCCCGGTAGAGATAATTATACAGTCACTCCCACTGTATTACCCTTCAAAGAAACTGAGCCTAATATTCTCCTCCTAAGCAATTTAAACAACTTCTAAAAATAAGTACAAGATATTATTTAGGGAATGAAATAGCTACTGTATATAATCAGGAGGGAGAATTATAGCAAATTATTATACTCATTTGATAAGTGAATAAAGAGCTATGCTCAGAGCTTTGTATTGTACCTCCTAAGTAATTGTTCAGTTGTGCTAACTGTCCCTTAAAAAAGAGAAAAGATAAAGAACTGCTAAAAAAAAAAAAATCAATTGTTATACTTATTCAGTGAGGTTTCCCCTCTGGCACAGATTAAGTCTAATTTCATGCTCCATGAGGATCAAGCACACTTGGCCTTCAAATGTTTAATAGTGGTTAATAGTGGTTATTTTTTTTTGTCTTCCAAAGATAATATCCACATATAAATATGTGCACCAATATGGAAAAAAGCAATAAAGCCTTTTTAAAGATCTCTGCTGCATGCATGTGCTGGTAGGAATATATGTTATATATTTATGCTCCCTGCACATACCCTCCAATATTTTCAAAAGATAGAACTGTATGGCAGTCTTTCCAATACTTCTTTCTAGGTTCACACACACACACGACACTCAAAATCTATTAACTTGTTCATGTATTTCAAAAATGGGTTGGCGGTAGTATTGGAGTCCACCTTCCCTTTGGTTTGTTTAAAACAAAATAAACATACCAGTGTATATAACTGGAGACTTCAGTGATGGATCAGTTTCTTTAGTTTGCAATTCTTTTGTCCCCACTCTCCCCTGCTAAAAAAAAAATAAAAAGCTGAGCTAATTGCTATTAGGAGAAGACTTGCTACATAGTTCCTAAGAGCAGCTACACTAAAGATGCCAGACCCCTTAGCTAGGATACTCTGTATCCTCCACTTGCTAGCTGCATAACATCCAGCAAGTGTCTTAATCTCCCCATGCCTCAGTTCCTGACTTCAAAGAAGTCATGAGAATGCTGAGCATAACAGCACAATGCCTACCTCAGGCAGTTGTGAGGAGTAATCAGAGATAAACATGGATCAGTAGAGTACTTTGTCTCTCCCTTACTTATAGTTCATGAATTCCAAAACATATTGATTTACAGACTTAACATTTCTGACTAATTATTGTCAGTCAGGTGGCAGTCAGGATGTAATTGTCACTGTCTGCACATGTTCATCAGAACTTGCTGACTGTGGGGATCAGTGGCATGGAAGAAAATCTGGAGACAGTAGCAGACCTGACTTTTGTCATTGTTCTTGCTCCTGCAGAGGACAGTATATTGTGGAGGAACATACAGGTGTCATGACTTTCAGGGGAAAATTGATTCAAAGGGCTGAAGTCTAAATGTTACAAAACTTTAGGAATGCTAGGAATCCTTCAATTTACTTCACTTAAAAATTTGTCAGCCCTGCAAGAGGGGTGATACATGAGTGTAAATTATACTACATGTAAATAATTTTAAGCCATTCCTTTCAACAAGTATATAAAAAAATTTTAATAAAAAAGAACTATGTCATCATTTATATGGCAGTAATTTTTGTTTCCAGTGGTATAACAGCTAATGATACATTTTATAATCAGTGACATCTTGGATTCCAATGAATATTGTAGTAAGCACTCAGCACTCAGAAATTGTTAGTGTTCTCTTAAATATTTAGGTACATGTAACGGTTGGCCAGTGTACATTATCAGAGTTAAGGGACTGTCTCTAAGGCCTTTGAATACGAGTACACTGAAAAAATAATTTGGATTTACCAAAAGTCTGAAGAACTTAACTTGAAACTATTTCAATATGACCTGCCCTATGTTCATTGAGTATATTGCACTCAGTTAGACTCAATACTGAGTTTTGCACTCAGTAGACATGTCTACTAAATACATATGCCCCACCCTTTTCTCTGGATTGTGAAGATGAAATTGAATAATAGAAGGGAAAGTGTATTGTAAACAAAATATCCATCAGGACAGTAGAGGTAATGTTTTAGTAACAAGGAGTCCCCAAATCTCAGTGCTTAAAGCGAGAGTTTTTTTCTTGCTTGTGCTGCTTGTCCATCATAGTTTCAAAATGGGCCTTTGCAGGTCGATGGAAGAGCCACCGTCTCAAACACTGCTGATTCCCATCCCAGAGTTAAAGAGCACTGAGGATCTGGAACTGGTGGTTATTTGCCTTGGTCTGCATGTAATGCTCGTCACTCGTGCTCACAGCCCATTAGACACCATTATTCACATGGCTCCTCTTAGCCATACTGGTGCCAGAAAGCAGAGAGCTGGAAACATTTGGAGGATAGCATCAATGACTGTAGCAAACTTTGTAATATTACTAATAATGGTTAGCAGTCATGGAATATTTACTGTGTACTAGGCACTGATATGCCTGCTTTTCAGGGGCAGGGTCCCTTTGTTCTCATGAAGTGGGTATGATCATGATCATCATTACACAGTTGAGAAACCAAGGCCAAAGAAGCAGGATAACCTAAATAAAGTATGCAGAGAGGGACTCTGCTTCTCTTGCATTCATGTGTCTCTCAAACTGTCTGGATTGAATGCATTCAATCCCAGGGCCTTGTTGATTCTAAGCAATGATCTACCACTGTGCTCTATCCCATGCCCTGGAATGCTTTTTTTCTTGTTTTAATTGTGAAAGGAAGAAACAAATATAGTTGGGAATCTGTTCCCAAAAACAAAAGAATGGTTTAGGTGATCTTTAACGCTTCCTAAAGTTCCACCTGGAGCAGCCTTGAATGACTTGCAGAAAAGGTGACTGTTGGGCTTCTGTTGCTGCCTCATTTGCAGAACCCAGGGGCCCGCTCCCAGCTGGGAAGATTCTTACCCTTAGCTCAGTAGAGGGGGATTGCCCCATTAGAGGGGGCTGCTGAGGTTTTCATCGATCTGCCCCTCTTTAACTTCAATTTCTTAATTTGAAAAATTTCCAACATTTCTAAAAGTAGAAGCACCCAGTGACCACAGTCATCAGTGACCAATACACAATTGTCAGTGCATGCTCAGTTTTATTTGATTGTACTTTTTGAATTAACCTGGCTGCCTGTATAACAGAGCCTTGAACACTGCCTGTATTCCTTGAGTTTGTAGGACACAGGAGTAACAGGGTAGGAGGCCAGTTATCAGCTAGTGGCATTCTGCTGAGAAGGAGTCAAGCGTATGGGTGGAGGATAAAATTGAAGATCTTCTGGAAGAGAGGGCAATACTAATCATAGGTTAGACAAGTCGTCAACCTGAGGTTAAATGATGTGACAGGATTCAGTCATTCATGGGACACTTTTGTTGCATAGGAGAGGAAAGGAGAAATATGTTCTAAATGTGTCTCAACATTATTGCCCTTCTCCCCCAGGGAAAACTGCAGCTGTGTGTGCCACTGTGGTAGTTAATGAACAGAGATGTCTGAGGTCTGCTATGTGGCAGCACAGGAAAGCTATCTCAAGGCCCTACAGCCAGGCAGAGAAAGTGCCAGAACTAGCTATACAGCACATCTTCAGTACCCTGGGTGTCCTCTTCAGCAACATCCAGAGGACCCTGAATTCCTTAACCTCCCTATCTCTTTTTGAAAAACACATATAATAACCGTCTGGGTCCCTCACAAATCTATTATAGCGTTTAATTAACAAATGTTCCTCAAGTGCTTTGAACTCCCTGTCTGGATAGATGTGACTGAAATGTAAAATACCTTTCACTGCCTTATTTATTGCTCCAGCGAACACGCTATATGCTGGCAGCGTTTATCTTCATTTTAATTTTATCTTCCACAAATATAGGCATTAATTTAAATCACATACAGAACATAACAGTTTTTATAGAGGCAAACTTATTCCAGTGTGCTGCATTTTAATATCGCACTTTACCATCTTTTCTCACTTGATTCAAGAATAGTATCTCTTCCTGCCTCAGCATTTAATCTTAGGACAACAGAAACTTTTTTTGTGCGTGTATGTTCTTGCTCTCAAACTTTTCTCTTTCTCCCTGCTTTGCTCTTTGGTACCTCAAAGTTGTTTTGTGAGTGTGAGCCTAGGTCTGTATTGGTTCTTCTCCTCCTTTGAGCGCTTAATTGCTGGTGGGGGGAGCAGGGTGGAGGAAGAAGGATTTTGCAGTGGAAGGGAATGCTTACTGGACTTCAGATAACTTTTCTAATAGTAACAGATATAACAAAAGACATCCCCTTTCCTAAAATTCATACACTTCATGATCTTTTAAGGACCTAATTTGTTTTTCAAATCCTCTTTTTATTCAAAGGGAACATTCCCCTTTTTCTTCATAAAGGCTACTTTTGCAGCAGATGAGTCTTCTCCCCCTAAGGGAAAATGTGCTAAATGGGCCTGCTGTATTTATGGCTTTGAAACATTCCGGTTAGCTGTTACACCCTAAGCAAGGACAGCTTCCCCATCCTTAATTTGTGGCCTGAAAAGCCGTGGCCCTCCTCAATTAGGACTTGCTGAATTGCCTCTGACATGGCCGGGTGTTCCCAGAAGTCAGCACTGTGGAGTCAGTAATAACAAGAGCACCGCTGTAAGACAACATGGTTTTAAAAGTCATTTCAGGCTCTTTTCAAAAGCTTTCAGGGTTACAAATTAAAAAGAAACAAAACTTATTTTTCTGGTTTTGCAGGCCTCTGAATATCTCGATTTAAGGACATCTGTCATAGTTGGGCTTGTGCTGTTGTTGTTCTTTACGTTTCCTCGGGGTTTAAAATGTAACAATTACTGTTTTAAGTTCCCTATTTTACTCTTGCAACAACCCCGTGAGACAGGTACCTTATTATGTTCATTTTATAGTTGAAGAAATAAGGTCTGGAGAAGTTAAATGGTTTTTCTGAAATCACACAGCTTCTGCGTGGCAGGGCTATGATTTTGAATCCTGTCCACTGTAACTAATATGCTTTTGGAATAGCTCTCCTCAGCCTAAATTCTTGACCTCTCATTTGATGCTGACTCTTCCCAAACCCTTAGTCTTTTTGCTACTAGGTGGATTTTATTTGTGGTGAGAACACGGTTACCCTGGAAACCCACTAGCTAGAATGGCAATCCAATTATAGCACTGTCACTCAGTTTTATTAAATTAGTATTGCTGATGATGTGGACTTCTTGATTGAAAGATGCTGAGAAATGGGTTCTCACCAGTTGTTGTTGCCTTAAGACCATTCAGTATCATTCTCATCTATTTCACCCAAAAAAAGAAGAAGAAAAGAAAACAAAAAGCAAAATCCCTGAGGCTCAGGCTACTTGGGTGATTTATATTTCACTTCAGGCCATTCATTTCAGTCCATTCCTGTTTCAGGAATGGTCTCAATTGTTTGATAGGCTTTGGTTCATCAAAGACTTCTGATAGGCCAAGAATTTGCTTTGGTTCAAACTGATTGGTGAGTTTCTTTTAAATACACAAAAGTTATAACTGAATTGGTGTAGCCAGGGCTCAGTCTGGTGGCATTAGCTTGGAGGAAAGGACTCTGGAAGTGGGTCCTCAGCTCCCACCTGTGAACGTAAATGGCAGGCTGGTAGAGTGTTGGAGTTACTTCCTTTCGTGAAAGGTCTGTATCAGGCACATCTCACATTACCTCTGTTTCTTTCTTAACCTTCATTATTATCCATTTTATGGAAGTGGTAAAGGGAAAGCTAGAAGAAGTGGTTGCTAATTTGCAGGGCTCTTCAGTGATGATGAGTTATGGGGACAGAATTCCACATTGCCGGTCAGTGTTCTTCTTTTGATATCACAGTGTCTCAAGTCTGACTTCTAACATCAATACTGTGGTCATTTTGGAAAAAAAAATTACTGTAGTCCTGTCCTGTCTAAAATGATTGGGGGTGGGTCAGGGAAGAGATGGGGGCTGTGCTTATCCGATGCGTGATGGTTCCAGGACTATCTCCATCACTATTGAGCAGATTTCCAGAAGCATTAGTTCAAAATGGGGAAGAGTGTCACATCTTCAGAAAATATTACACATTCCATGTTAGCTTTTTCACCTGTAAAATAATTTATTTTAAGACATTCATTCAGGGGTGTGGTTCAGTAGAGGCTGTATGTTAAATCCCCAGAACTCCCCCAACCCCAATGAATAAACATAAGATATTCATTCAAGTGCCGGCTCCAGTATTTACTGAGTTGGAGTCTTTAATCAGTGTAGTTTTCTTGGAGCTTCATTTCCCCTTGGGAAAGATGAAGCAACAGTAACATTGGCTATAATGCTGAGTTGTGAAGTAATAAAGTAATCTCATGTAAGACAGCACTGTTATTCTTGTGATCAGCTCTCTCTCTCATATTCTTTCTCTCTGATTCTAGCTATGTAAGACTTAATCTGGGACTATCTTTGCTATTCCATATATATAGTTTTAGGGTCTTGAATTTTAAAATCCTAATTCTGTTTTTATTTCCCTGAGAGTTCCAAATTATTCTCATCTGATTTTCTCTTAAATGAAATGAGAAATAACACCCTAGTTTCTTCACATCTAATATATTTTTCTCTGAGCTGTAAATCTATATATTATCTGAATTGCGTATATATTTTCATACCCACATAAGAACTCATGCATATTTTTGAAAATCTAAAGGGAAATATACATTGATCGTAGTTATTTCTGAGATTTGAGGAGATGGGCTTCTTTCTATACTTCTCTACATAACTCTAAAATTTCCATAATGTGCCTCCTTGGCTTTTGCTTTACATATGTATTGTAATATACGTATTTTCATAAATGTATATATGATATTCTGTGTATTGTTTTAGTTGTCACTATGACAATAGGCCCAAAGTAATCAACTGATAAAGAGGGAAAACTTATTTTGGCTCAGAGTTTTGGTAATTTCAGTCCAAGATCCGTTGGTCTTGTGCTTTGGACCTGTGGCAGGGAGCCTAGGTCATGTAGGGAGCACATGGTGGAGGAAGCTGCTCACCTTATGACAGTTGGGAAGCAAAAGAGATGGAAAGGGACCAAGGTCCCAATATCTCCTTCCAGGGTACCCTCCGATGACCATACTTCCTCCCACCAGGCCCCAGCTCCTAAGGGTGCTACTACCTCCTAATAGCACTGCAGGTGAGTGGCCACACCTTAACACATGGGCATTTGGGAGACCTTCCAGATCAAAACTATGGCATGTATATTTTAATACATCTATATAATTATGTATGTAGAGTCACAATTGTGTAGTCTATTCAACAAAGGAAAACATCCTCTAGCAATAAATATTTACAAAGGCAGATTAAAAACTGTTCACTTGTTTCCTCCCTCCCTTCCCCCCTCTGCTTTCTCCTTCCTTCCTATATCTCTTGTTCCCTCTCTCTTTCCTGCTCCCTTCCTCCCTCCCTCCCTCCCTTTCTCCCTCCCTCCTTTTTTCTGTCTTGTTATTACCCAGCATCTATCACAACAGAAATTGTTAAACTTAAATCTTAAATTGAGTATGTTAGAAAAATAAGGTGAGATTTTCTTAAAGGATTTGATTTCTCCTTGCATCATATATCATTGATCCAGTACTTGAAACTCTCTCAAAACAAAGATACAACTATGCTTTGTAATATGCATTTCAGTGTTTAACAAATAATGGCCTCTCCTTCCCACTACCCTCCTGAGGGAGTGTTTAGCCACCAGTCTGGTTCAAATTGAGCAGATTTTATGGTTCCCTTCCCTCCCCTCTCCTCCCTTCCCCTGTCACTGTCCTCCTCTTCCCTTCCCTTGCCTTTGCTCTTTGAACTCACTTGGAAGATCTTCCTGGATTGGATACCTCCAGCAGAGCTCATGTACTTCATTTCCCCATCTCTCTGTGTGTCTGCTTGGGTATGAATTCCATTCCCCCTTTCCAGGATCACCCCTGCTATACTTCTGCTATGCTTCTTTTCTTTGAATGTTTTCCTCATCAGTCCATGGAATGCTATTGATTTTTAAAATATTGATTTAATCCAGAGAGAAGGGGGCATATTTTTGAATTAAGAGTCTTTCAAGGGGAAGTATTGTTTCTCACTTTAAAGAGACTAACTTTACCAGCTCATCCTCTGACCTTTCCCTTTTTTTCCTGTTTTTAATTTGATATGCCCAAGTGAACAAGTGAGGAGATCATGTGCATGGGGTCACAACACACTTGCCAGCTGCCTCTGCTGTGATTGCAGGCAGCACATTGTCGTGCAGGGTCGCCAAGATTCAGCCTTGGAAGTATTTTCAGGAAAAGGTGCAGGGCCTTTCTCCACTCTGAGCATCTTTCAGTGGCTTAGTAAAGCTGGTATTAATGTTATAAATGATTATCCCTAAACCTGTCTCTGTTCCAGCCCAGATGGAGTTTTGATTTTAGAAAATCATTCAGTGAAATGTATTTCCTGTGCCTGGTAGTCAGTGATCACTTACCAAAAAGGGGGTGATGGAGAGTAAAAATAAACTTATGATAATTCACATACACTTAACCTTTATGGAGTGAGTAATACCAAAAAGGGAATGAGGCCGGCTCTGCTGACCAGCATTTGCACATGGATTCCAGGAATGTGCTTAGGGTTGCCAAAGCAGTCTCTCAATCCTGCCAAAAGCATCCCTGGGGCTTTTGCTAAGGGTGGGGAGAGCAAGGAAGATGGAGGTGTGCGTGTGACTGTGTGTGCTTAAAAACTCTGTTATCAGCAGGGTATAGTGGAAAAAATACTGGAAAAAAGATCACAAACCTACATTCGAGAACCAGTCCTATCCAATCTCTGTGACTCTACAAAACTTACCAGGCCACCTTGGAACTTTAGTTATCATGTGTAGAATAAGGATGTCATGCTGAGATATTAAATCCTTTGTTTTGCCCTCATTATCTTAGCACAGAAAGATCATATATGTTCATCCTATCTCCAGATCAATAAGGAAAAATTAAACTAAAAAGAAATCACCACATTAAAAATGGGAAAACAGTACTTTTGGTTAATCAAGATCTAACTTTATTAATATTTTTTAATCTCATGATATTTTAGAAGAAAGGTGGATATGTGTGATCAAGGCATGATGTATGAACATATGGAAATGTTATAGTGAGTCCCATGAATTCGTACAAAAATGTTAATAATTATAGTAAAAAAATAAATAGAAAAACAAAACAGCAGCAACAACAAAAACACAATGAGTTAGGAGCTTAGGTTTAAACCCTACTTTATGTAAACCATAATAATATTGTGCCACAACTGAATTAACCAGGCCCCAAGAGCAATTTTACCAAAAGGTTGTTACCAAAAGGTTGACACCCTCTTGTCATACTTTCCCCCAGGATGATGCTATTGAAATTAAGTATTTTTTCTCAACAAATAGCTTGTTTCCAAACTTTACAAAGTATAACCCAAAACATCTTGCCTTTAATTACCTCGTTGTCCATACAGATATTTTTGGTAGGTTTCTGTTGTATAACTGCTTCCCCTCTCCTTGTAGGATGGTTGAAACTTCTGAAGGGCTGGAGGAAGTCCCCGTCTTGTTGAAAGGCTAGTAGTGATATGGAGTCCTACTGTCCTCTGCTCATAGTTGAAGGAGTGTCTCTTCACAAGTAACCTTCCACTCTTGTTAGGGTGGAAATCACTATGCAGCAAGAGTGATCCATATGTTACTCTTGCAACAACTTGGGCATGCCTTACTAATGGTTTGTTTTCTACCCTAAGTCAAAGATCATCCTGTTTGATGATGCCCCTGGAAGGTTTGGCCAGAGAATCAGAGCCAGCAGGAGATATATTTTAAGAGATTAGTTGCAATATTTTAAGAGATTATTTGCAAGGAAGTAACTGACACGGTTGTGCGGACTGACTAGGTGATGTGACTTTCCCTGGGAAGGGCAGGCAGGGGCTGAAGCTGCTATCCTCAAGCAGAATTTCTTCCCTCTTAAAGAATCCTCAGCTCTTTTCTGAAGGCCTTTCAACTGAATCAGTCCCACCCCAGTAATCTAGAATAATCTCCCTTCCCTAAAGTCAGCTGATTGGCTTCAGGTAGGCTGAAATCACATTTCCTGAATGTCTCTGCAGCCACACCTAGATTAGAGTTTGGAGGCCCAGTAGATGTGGACAAAGAGGCAGTCCACCTCCAGCATGCTGGGACCCCAAGGCCTGGCCCACCTGCTCTGTGCACAGAACTATGGTTTGCCAAATGGTCTTTTGTGATCCTCCTAAGTTGCAAACTGCAAAGTTGACTCCTCCTGTGCTCTCAACCTTAATTGCAATTTGGTATTATGTTTACATTTTGCTTCGAGGTTGAAAGCATTTTACTAAAATGCTCTTGCCTCCACATTGCTGACATCTGTTAATCTTCTAGTTCTGGCCTTCAGTTATTAACCACAGGCCAAAGGCCTTCCTCTCTACTGTCAAAATCCAGTCTTTTGCTCTGGGTGGGAGAGTTCAGGGCCCAACTCATTGGCCTCTCAATCCTTTGCCCTTTCATTTTCTGTGATTCTCTCATTTCCAGTTGTCTGCACTCTCCAAACCCTTGGATCTTGTCATTACTTGGCTGTATTTTAATTCCTTAATCATAAAATTAGCCTCCACCCCAGTCACGACCCCATAGTTTTCTAGCTTGCTCTCTCTCTCATGCAATTCCTACTGTATGAACATTTGCCTCTTCTTACCTTTGTTCCTGTTTCCCCATCAGTCCTTGTAATTCTTTTCCACCTTAAAGTCCATGATTCAGTTCTTCAGGTCACTCCTCTATTCATCTCTCAGTGGGCTTTATTCAGAGTTTCATGAGAATACCTCCCTGGTGCAGACCTGGGGCTCCCTCTGGTCACCTTGCCAAAGGTTTAGGATTATTGCACACCATGCTCTCTTGGTTTTCTGCCCACCTTTCTGAACATTTCCATTTCAGGGATCTCCTTCATTCCTCTTTGCCTCTCTTTAAATGTTGATTTTCTTTGGTGAAGGTATGGGAATATCTTTCCTAGGGCTTTTTCTTGTTCAACTTCTCGCATTTGGTTCATAGACTCTTAGACTCCTGTGGCTATAACTCCCTGTACTGTCATGTTATAAGGATTGTTCCACCAAACTTTCCTGTACTTTAGATCCAGGTGTTTTTAACTATTTATTGACTGGGTGCATTTGGATATGTCACAGAAATCACAGCCTCCACATGTCCAAATTAAATGCATCAGTTTATCCCCAGAATTTTTCCTTCTCCTGCGTTGTTTCATTAAATGGTATCACTATTTAACCAGTTTTCCATGCCAGAAGTTTGGACAGGATTTCTAGACTCCTCTACCCCTTATTATCAATCTTATCTCCTAAATGTTTAACAGATCTTTCTACTTCTTTTCCTCTCCACTGATATTGGATGATTTCAAATCACCTTCACCTCTCATGGTCAATGGGTAATACTCTCCTAAAGGGACTCCTTGTAGCCATTCATTCACCCCCACCCCAATGTGTCCATCAAGCTGTTCCTAAAATGCAAATTTGACTGTATCACTCCCCTAACACCTCATCTCCTTAGCCCAGTCCTCTAACAGTGATTAAGGTAACAGGCTCTCAAATCAAATAGAAATGAGTTTGAATCTCACTTGCATGCTATGTGGGTTTGGACAAATAACCTTTTTCTGTTTATTTCCACATGTAAAATAGAAAGTCGTAGGTCTTTTTCAGATGTGTGCATCTTTGGCTTCTTCTCTTACCCTGCTCCTTTGGTGCTCCAGGCTCAGGCCAAAGACTACCACTTCTCAGCTTCCCAAAGGACACAGCTGCCCCCAGACAGAGAGATTGGGTCATTGTTAATGCCTCCATACCTTTATTGCCATGTCTCAACACAGACGTCATTTCCCTAAGAATGTTCAGCAGCCTCTTCTCGTCTAGTTTAGTTTAGACGTCCTTGCTATGTTCCCCTGTGTCTTTGTCCTTGCATGTCCTGAACCTTACATTTTGCACCCTATAAATGCTCCCTCACTTACTGTCTGCTTCTCCCACATGATCGTCCTCATTCTACCCATTGTAAGTGCCATGAGGACATTGATTGACCTTGAGCTTCTTGTGGAGCTACCAGTCCCTGCTGCCTCACATTTATTAGCACAGTCTAGCAAAGACTGAACTTAGTAAATATGTTTATAATGTACTGTCTCACTGGTGCACATATATTTTTCCAACAGAGTGGCCACAACTTTCCTTCTGTAGGAGAAAACATCATAAAATATAATTCTGCTGCCTCTGTAATGCCTCCCTAGGTAGCTGACTGCCTCTAGATAGTTGTTTACACAATCAAATCAAGTGGTATTTTACAAGGAGGGAAAGCCCCAGGACAAGTCCCTACTCTTGACCACAAAGTTGTATGTTTTGTATCTTTTCCTCTTAAACTCTTGGTTTCAGCAAACAGTTATTTCTATCCCTCCTGCCCTAGTCTGCAAATGTAAAACAGAAATATTTGTACTAAATCCCTAGTTGATTACAGTGTTAGTCCTTGAGTTGGGGGGCAGATAACAATCCTATTTTTAGCATTACTTAGAAGAAATTTCTAGGTATATAAGTAATCAGCATTCATGGAGAGCTGCTTCACTTTTCTGTCAAGCTTTTGGGGGAATTTTTTTTCTAACAGTTCTGCACGCTGAAAGAAAAGTTCACAATTTTTAAAAGGAAACGTGGCCCTTTTCATTAGCTCCTTTTACCTCATGCTGAGTCATGGATGAGAGAGAATTTGTAGGCGGCTGAGCTGCAGGAAAAGTAATACTGTCATTTACACTTGCCGGCTGCTATGCTTTCCAGAAAACTTCTCCCGTGGGTTGCGAAAGTGATTAATCTGCTGTTAAAACTGACAAAGAGGTTCTCTGATAAGAAAAAAATTAAAGGGTTTTTCTTTAAAAAGTAAGCTACTCTTTCCAGTTTAAAATTAGGGGAAAGAAAGTAAATCTAGATGTCATTTAAAAAGGTGTGTGTGTGTGTGTGTGTGTGTGTGTGTGAGAGAGAGAGAGAGAGAGAGAGGGAGAAAGAGAAAAGAAGAAGAAGAGGAGGAGGAAGAGGAGGAGGAGGAGGAGGAGGAGGAGGAGGAGGAGGAGGAGGAGGGAGACTGGTCATGACTTTACACAACCAAAGGGCACTTTCTGTTTAAATTATGCTTTCTTATTTATTGGCATGGCTCATTCCTCATGTTATATCTAAGTTATTCATTTCAACATCCTGTTCCCTTGCTTTTTAAAATATTTTTCTATATTTGGGTCTTGATTTTCAACACTTTCTATACCACTTTACTTCTCAGCCCCAGATGTCTTCAACCAACCTCCTTTTTAATATTTGCACCGACGAAGTTGGTCTAGGTTCCTTCTGTGGTATGAATTTCCTCCTCCCTGAAAAATTTTATTTATGTAACATTTCTATAACACTTTAAAAAACCTGGACCAAAGTTGTTAATATAGTTGAAATGAAGCATCACTTCTTCAAGTATTTAGAATTATTTTTTTCTTTTTCTCCCTTTCTTTCTTCTTTTTTAAAATCACCTTTCCACTGAGGACTAGCAATAACATGGAGTTTGATCTTCTGCCAGGACCTGCAATTCACTAGGCAACTTAAAGGAACACGAGAAGGGTCAAATCACATGGCATAATCTAACTGTTTTATAATTGTGCAGAGAACCGTAAGTCACTGAGAGTTTAGATCCCTCAATAAGAATGGGAAAGCTTATTGAACTACTTCCCTTTACTTTTTAAAAATTTTTAAGTTATTTTTTTTTGAGATGGGGTTCCTACTTTGCTGCCCAGTCTGGCCTCAAACTCCTGTGCTCCAGCAATCCTCCTGCCTCAGCCTCCTGAGTAAAGGTGTGCCCCACCTTGCGTGGCTTTTGCCTTTAGTATTTTAAGGCCTACTTTTTAGGTTATGTCAGGTTATTTTGCTGTTTTTCTCCTCTCAGGTCATTTTAAAGCTAACCTTTGAGCTGAGCCACTTCCTTGGAATATAAATGAGAACACTCTCAGGATGCTGACAGCACTACCCTCCAGTGAGGAAGGGAAGCCACAGAAAGTCCCCTTCTCTCACTGAATGGACTCCTGTGGCAGACTTGGGTTCTCCTTTTAGTCCTAAAGTTTAGATATACACACCAGTTTGCCCCTAGGCTACAAATCTAGGTTTTAAAATTCTGAAGTTGAAAATGTCAAAACCATTTATAATTGAAATCCTGCCTAGAGATCAGCTTGTATTTCTATGGGTAATTCATGGGGAAGTGGAGATAGAAAACACATCAATAAATGTACTTGTTTTATGTCACATTGCCAAGATTATTTGTTTTATTAAATGTATCTAAAATATATGCAAACAACAGGTATGCGTATGTGTATGTATATATATATGTGTGTGTGTCTTTTGTGTATGTGTGTGTGTATATATATACATATATATATATATAGAGAGAGAGAGAGAGGGAGAGAGAGAGAGAGAGAGAGAGAGAGAGAAGCATTATAGACAACACTATTTATCCATCTTCAACGTATTTTAGAGTATAGTCTTTGGCAGCATCTGGAGATGAAAGATGAGTATTTTTTGGAGAGGATCTCCTTGGTGCAGGATGGAGAGTAAAGTTCTTTGCAGTCTACTTTTAAGTGGACCAAGGTAATTGCTACCTAACAGAGTGACTGTATGCAGGTCTGCTTCAGTTTCCATAGCAGCATGAGATTACTTACATCAGAGGGGAGTCAAACCCTCTGTGGTATCGTTTCTATTGTTTTTGAGTATAGCTATCTTAACGTATTTCACCTGCAATGTTTTTACTTTGTAGACTTTCTGATTTCATGTATTTGAGAGGGAAGGGTTCTATACATATTATGAAGAGTATTTTTCTTAACTAAATGCCAGCGACAAAATTTAAACCAAAAAATAGTCATGAAGAAATGGTAATGAGATATGATTATAGTTTAGTGGGAGAAAAAAGCCCTGCAGGGAACAGTAGGAGTGCAGTAAATTATGAATTGCTCCTAAATAGGTCTCATTAGTCCACACTGACTATGTTTAATTGACATTAAACAGGAATCTGGAAAGTTTGGGGAAGTATATGCAAGACAACTTCGTGTTGAACTAATAAAAGTCATTAGAGTGTTTTGGAAATTACCAACAGTTGATTGTGTGTGAAGGGTCCACAAAGCAGCCCACATTTCACTATGCATGCTTACGGGAAAGCCCATTAAAGAGAAATGGATCTGCAGAACACTGGGAAATATAGCTTGTGACAGTTACCTTTGAGTCTCTCCTCTCACCCTAGATATTTCGAACAAAGTATAATGGACCTTGAGTGTTGTTGTAAGGAAAGTCAACTCCCCTGCAGCCTGCAGCACAAAAGGGCATTTATCCTGATAGTTTATTTCCATGTTGATACCTTACATGGTCTGCAAAACCAGAGTGCCAGATGCTAAATTCTATCAACATAATGCATCTTTAATTAAATATTATATTTGCAATACAATTAATAATGTGGTCTGTTTCCATAACTTTATTAAGAAATTTCCATAATTTTTGTATAATAGGCTAATTAAAAGGCAGTGTGTTTTGAAACAGCCTTTCCTAAAGTGGTTATGTACTTTGTGTCTGTGCAATTTTGAATTTAGATTGAGAGATCATGGGCCAGATGCAACACACTCGTAGCTTTGTATTAGTAAGGAGTCTTCTAGGATCTAGTATTATTTTTTCCCTTTAAAATAAAATAGGTTTCTCATCTTTCAGTGATCACAATCTTTAAGAGGTTTAGGGAATAATGAATCCACTTGCTTTGTGCTTCTGCCTGCCTCTAACTCTTAAAAAACCTGAAAACAGCTCAAACAATGCTAATTCCAAGCATACAGTATACTGGGCTGGGATGGTTCTTAATGAATGGAAGGTCATGCTTCTGTTTCTGTGGCATCCTTGATGTTGTTTTAATTTTCACAATGTGTTAACATGATAATTAAATTCCCCTAGCTGTCCTGTGAGGGAAGAATTTTAAATTGCATTACAATGAAGAAAAAAAAAACTTTGATGTTTAAAAATATTATCTCTTAAACTGAGATCATCTATGGGCATAGAATAATGCATACAACTGTGACAACAGGGCTTTGGTAAAATAACATTTTGCAAGCTGCCTTTTAAGACTCTTTGAAAATGTTACCCTCCCCCCACCCCCAGCTAAACAGAAGTAATTTGCATCTGAGATGTGTGTGCCCTTACTCGTAATGAAATAGCGGTCCCCTCTCTTCAGAAAGTAATTGCTCTCCCCACAATGTATTTTTATTTTCAGCACTGTGTCCCTCCCCTGCCCTTCTTTTGCTCTAATATTTGTCCCTTAATTGTATCAGATTAATTGTCAACTAAAATTAAAGGCAGATGTTACCCTTCACCGTTCGTCCTGGTCTAATTTTGTAGACTTGTTTCAGGTACTCACCTTTACATAGTGCAGGGAGATGCCTCACAAAACAACTTGGGAGCCAGAGTCTAGATTAAGGCATCAACATTCACTGTGACTTTGGAAAAGTTTGTTAAACCCACTAGACCTCAGTTTCCTTATTTTTAAAATGGGGACAAAAATAGGTCTGTCATCATTTACAAATAAGCATTTTGATAAGAACTGACATGTATCAGCTATTATTAAATTCTTATCCCTTTTGATCGTACTCCCTCCACACCCTAGCCTTTTGGCTGTATCACATTCTCTGCTGGAAATTAGATTCAATGTCTTTCTCCAAAGCAGGTGCTTGTGTGCACACAGACAGGCAGCCACCTTTGTCTAAGAATTCTACCGGCCCCATAAGATATAGCTCAGAGAGTTACTTTTGCCTGCCAGATTGGAAATAGTCCATCTGAAACTGTAGTGTGTTTCTTTGTTCCTTAGCATTCTCCAGGTATTTACAGGTATACCTGTCTGTTTGGTTGCCATGTAAACTTCTTGAGTCTAGGAGTGTCTTATATTAAATTTCTCTCAGCTCCAAAGAACCCAGTGCCTTGTGATGAGCTGCTATGCTTATTCAATGAGCAGAGGTAGGGGTAATTTTATACACACTGACAAACACATAGGTATTTTATTTAGTATATTTTGAGTGTGTGTGATGTGGTATGGTCCCTTATTTTTGCATAAAGACTACCATTTCTTGCCTGACGTCGTGGCACATGCCTATAATCCCAGAAACTCAAGAGACGAGGCAGGATGATTTCAAGTTCAAGGTCATCCTGGGCAATTTAGTGAGACCCTGTCTCCAAATTTAAAAATTAAATTAATAAAAAGGGTTGGGGATATAGTTCAGTGATAAAAAGTCCCTGGCTACAATCCTTAGTAGCAACACCTCCCCCCCCCAAAAAAAAGACTGCCACTTCTGGAAATTGCCAACACACGGGAAATTAGGAGGAACCAAAGAAAGAAACACAAGAAATTCTGATTTGAGCAATGTGTGTGTTCCTCTTGTTGTGTTTCCTCCCTCATTTAGCTGTACATTTTGCAAAAGAATGATAAATTACTTATTTAAAGGAAAATAAAAGCAGATCAATTACTTCAGTCATATGAATGGCATTCTTTATCATGGATAATTAGATAAATAGAATATTTAAAAGCATATGGCTTGTGCACGTAGATACTACCTTTATGATAAATCATGGAAGATATTCAGTGCCTGCAAGATTTTGCTTATAATGTTCCTGTAGGTTATAAACCAATAGTTACATTATGAAAGTTGGAAAGAAGGTATGTCTTCAAAAAGATTATATCCTGAAATAATGTTTTAGCGCTCTGTGTTCCATGATAAAAGTTATGTTGCATTCTTTACCACTGAAAAGTTATGGTTCATTGTAGTTTAATTTTGATACATTGAAGCTACTTACCTGACCGTACTTTAAGAAGAAGTCATAACCAATGATGGTTAAACAATTTCCATTGGGGAATATTTTATTATTGTACTTTTTAAAACTACAAATTCATTTTAAAAGCAGATTTTGTAATTAAAGTTAGGAAATGGAGCTTATCTAGCTATAATTGAAAAGATGAAGATTTTGCTGTTTTTCTTTTGTTTTGATGTTTTTCATGGCATTGTTTCTTGATTTTTGTTGTTATTGTAGTGGCTTTTTGTTGTTGCTTTGGAATGTAGCTGTCATGTCTGATTTCCCTTCCTATGGCATTACACAGCACCATTTTGCATAGATTTAAATAACCTCTCTGATTCTTCAAAACTGAATGCCAGTTCATATATTCAAGGGTGATATCTGCAATATCATAGATCTGGTTATACAACACACACAAAAAAGCAGACCAAGAGTATAGTTTGTTTCTTGGTGGTATTGCCAGGTGTATCATCATTTGAAAAATGCTTTTTGTCTACATATAGAAAGAACATCTAGAAACTAACATTTTCTTACATATTTCTGAAAGCAAATATTCTTTGATTTTAACCTTCACTGTAGGGCAAACCACAGTTGCAAGCAACAGGACTACTGGTTAACTGGCACCTGGCCTCGGATTAGGGACATTAGGGAATGGCAAGGAGTGCAGCAAGCTGAAGGGCTCATCCACTCCCTACCCTTAACCCAGGCTATATGTAGCAATGCAGACCCAGCATGACTAGATCCCTAGAATTGAGTTCTATTAAATGGACCATGATTTCAAAGACTTTCAGTTATGAAGTTCAAGACCACTGAAAAACTCTGTTTAATGCCTTATGTAACAAATCCAAGTTAATGTTCTCTTCTAACCTTAGATCCCCAGTTTTAGATAAACTAAACCAAGTCTAATCAGCATATATACTAAAAAATACGTTATAATCATGAGCATTTGTTAGTAGTGTTCTTTGATATTTCTTCTTCCCACTGAGGGTTAATATGGGAATCTCCACAGCTAGATGATAACTTTCAGAACAGGAGGCAGGTTTATCTTTGAAGCCGCAAGTAAAATTGTTCAGGTCATATGAAAGCATATGTTAATGCTTCTTCACAAAATTGTCTAGGCCCTTTGTTCAGATATATGCATGAACACTGTGGTGATTGTGTTTTCTAAATGAAAGAAACAAATGACCCTCTCAAGGGATCCATAGACCACTAAATGTGCAGAACATCACCTGATTTAGCTACCAGATTCTAGGTTTTTAGTTTTAACGTGGAATTGTCCCATGATTTCTTCTAGTTGTCTTTGTTGTGGCAACCCAGTTTAGGATATTTCTAATAAAGACCATTTCATGTATATTTTCTTGTTTTCCATCAGTTCAGCCACACTAGTGGAATTCATTTGCTCCATAGTATTCATATTAGGAAAAACTGTATACAGCAAAATATCTTAGAAAAAGACACGCTGAACATTTCTGCAAATGTGAGCTCCGTGGTTAACTCTCCTGGAGTTTCGTCCTTTCAAGCTCTGTGGCCCTATTCAGAGGCCCTCCTCATTTCTTGCTGGACTTATCTTCTACACTGTCTCCTTTACACTCTAAATAAGCATATGGCTCCACAGTAATATTTCTATAATACAACCTGATCTTTTATCCTTCTACTATCCTTCTACTCTTAGCTTCCTCCAGTGTACCTGCTACAGAGGTACAGGAATTGTGATAACAGTAACAACAGCAATAAAAACAACAACGACAACAACTACAATGGATGACTGCTCTTCAATGCTCTCTCTCTAATATCAACTTTCCTGAGACAACAAGGCTTTGGTATTCAACATCAGCATTTGACAGTGGGAAATGTGGCATGGGTCTGATTTAATGTATTTGAAGTGGCCCACTGAAAGATTACCCGACATGCTTGAGAAGTGAGCAGGTGGGAGTTTGCATTTTGTTAGAAGTGCATACATGGCATTTTGATGTGCTGTTGTACCTCCTCAAATTCTCCTTATCAGAAACAAACTTGTTGTGAAGAGAGTCTAGCATAATTTGGGGCACTGCAAAAACCTACGTGTGTTGCATTCTAGTCTTAGTTTTTAAATTTAATATGTATGATCCATAAGACATCATTGCCCTGGAGTGTTCATATTTATTGAAGCAGATTGACTACTTGGGTACCACACTCTACTATTTTTAGAAAAATTTTAAATTTTTTGGATCTGTGATATAATGTTAAATTAGAAATAAGATATAAAACTGTATGTAAAGAGGGTGCACGTTTAAACACCGACACCCATACCAACCACACACACACATGGTGCACACATACTCCATACACACAGATATGCATGTGAGTAAATAGAAAACAAAAATAGATTGGAAATAAACTTACTAAAGTTTATAGTTCTTGTCACTAAAGTTTTGAATTAAGGGTTTTATTTTTTTAAAAAATGTCTTATTTGCATTTCCCGTATTTTCTACAATAAGCATCACTGTTTTAATGAAGAAAATGTGCCTTACATGAAAGCTTGCCTAGTTCTCATTCATGGCTTTCTTGTTTTGTTTTGTTTTTCTTTCCTGGCAGTACTGGGGATTGAACTCACTGACCTGACATCCCTAGCTATGTGTTTATTTTATTTATTTATTTATTGTTACCAGGGATTTAACCCAGGCACACTTAACCACTGAACCATATCCCCAGCCCTTTTTTTTTATTTTTATTTTGATCCAGGGTCTCACTAAGTTGCTTTGGGTCTCAATTGCTGAGGCTGCTCTGGAGCTTGCAGTCCTCCTGCCTCAGCCTCCTGAGCTGATGGAATTATAGTTGTGCACCACTGCACCTGGCTATTTACTTTATTTGGAGACAGGGTCTCTTTAAGTTGCTGTGATTGGCCTCAAACTTGCCATCCTCCTGCCTCAGTCTCCAGGGTTGTTGAAATTATAGGTGTGTTTCACTGCATGTGGCCTCAGTTATCGTTCTTAACAGTGAATGGCATCATTAAAATATAATGAGTCACAGGACTAAAACAGTTAAAATTGAAATACCTTTTTATTGTAAAAATATTTTGAATAGTTTAGTTCCTACTGGCTGTGGATGGGACTCATGGGAAATTGTCTGTTTTGCTGTTTTGATGATGATGATGATGATGATGATGATGATGATTATTTTTACTGCTAAGGTATTGAATAAGGAAATTTAGAATGAATAACTAAGATACAGTTCTGATGTCTAGGATCATTTGTAGTGATTGTTTCATCTTTTTCTTTTGTGATGCTTTCCACTTTTCTCACCAAATAATGTGGTGACTGATGCCACATATCATCTTCTTGTATTTCTGTAGTGCCAGTCATTCTAGCACCAACAGAGACTCAAACACAACACACACACAGATACACACACACACACACACACACACACACACACAAATTATAAAGGAAATTAAGTAAATGGGGAATGACTTTGTACTTGAATACAGTCATTCATTCATTGAATTCATTCATTCATTCGTTGCTCAGTGATGTTTTAATGTCCTACTTTGGCTTAGTTTATGTGCTCTCAGCTCATAAAGTTATATAAAGGTGAAAAAGAAGAATATCTGAACATGGTCCATACTATTGAGTTATTTAGTTTAGTTTGAGTTACTTTGTTTAGTTTAGAACAATGGTGCTCAGACTTGATAATGTATAAGAATATCCTAGGTGATTACAGTTATCTGAGATTCATGGAAAGGCAGGCTAGGGGAGGATGTTTGAATTTGGCTATCCAGGTGAAGTATGAAAAGCACCTTTAGCCAGCATCTTGAAGGGGGAAGGTGCTGAGTCACAAAGAGAGGAAGCTAGCTAAAATCCTTCACTAATTCAGAGTGGAGTGAAAGACTCCAGTCTTCTACCTCCTAGTCAGTGTTCTTTGATTGTTGGAACTCAGCTCTGTGTTTAAAAAATAAATGGGTTGCAGAGGAACCACTGTGTTCCAAGTAGGGATTGTCAGACTTCTGGGAATCTGAGAGTTTCCACTGGTTTCCTGCCTGTTTCCCTGACTACACTTGAAGTCACTGAGGCCAGGATTGGTAACTTCTCACCCTATAACTGGCAAAATTTCTCGTATTTAGAAGATGGTCAGTAAATTGTAGATGACTATATGAATGACACTGCTTTCAAAAAGAAATTCTAAAGTCATACATTTAGAGCCAACTAAATATCACATTTCTTTGCTTTTGGGTGGTTAGGGGAAATGCAGTGTGCTGTCTGAAAAGGAAAGGCATTTGAAGATGTGATTGGCTTTCCTTGCAAATAAAGCCATTTTATTTTAAATGTAAGAAAATGTGCTCATTTTAACAAAGAAAATGAAGGAGGACAAAAGCAAAATACCAGTATTCCTCCTTCTTTGTCACCACCCACAGGTTTGGTTTTGCTCTTCTTACTGGTTTTAATCGTGCCCTAAGTGCAAGTTCGAATTTCTTGAGACACTATAGCATTAGGATTAAGCATACTGTAGCATGTATAGATCATGAGATTTGTAAAAATAAATCTTGAAAACAGTGTCAGAATGAGAAGGGTCTCAGTTCACACCATTCCAAAGAACCTCAGGTATCCGAATTTATCTGAGATCAAAGGCACCCCTTAGATAACTTCAGTTACCAGGAATCTTTGAATTGGTTCAATTAGATCCTTTCATCATGTAAGGAAGAAATTGAGACCCAAACAATAATAAAAGTGAATTTGTTCAGGCTCAATATTTTCAGGCCTTGCTCCAATTTGAAATTATGTCCCAAACAGTATCTGTGTTCAAATTTGCTGTTGTTTGCTATTCTACAAAGAAATGGAAAAAAGATAAACTAAGTCTTCATTTTGCTCCTTTCACGTTAAATGATTGGCCTTTACCTGCCGTGTTCCCTGCAGATAAAACTTCAGCAGTGATGCTGCACCCTTACCCCTGGCCAAGCCCTCGTCCCTTGCTCTCCAATAGTTAGTGTGGTCAATTGCACCAAGGTCAGAACCTTAAACCATCCTGAAACTTCAGGCTGGGTGGTCATCTAGCAAACAGAAAGTGTAAGATCCCTTAACATTCCCAAGTTCTAGGACATTTACTTCACTGCACGATCAAAAACATCAAACAGGCTCCAATCAGAAAAATTTCAAAAATATAAGTAGACAAAAGGGCAAAGGGTGTTTTGGGAGCATTCCAACAAGGACTGTGAGGTTGCTCCTGCCACTGCAGTTTTTAAGAAGACTGTGTATTGCAAAACACGCAGCAATCGCCCTTTCCCTCTGAGGCTACAAACGCAATCCTGTTTTTTAAACAGTTGTCCAGAAAATAGAGAAGGGAGCTCGCTACCTTAACTACATACTCAGAGATTGAGTGACAAAGACAGGCCTGAAGGCAGCCCTGGCTTCCAGATCACTCCTCCTTCTCTCACCCTTTCAGGCCACAGCTACTGGAGAAATGAATCTAACCGGTGTGGTCATTGTGGGATTTATCCGGGCATTTGCTGAACCTGCTCGCAATTTATTTTTATTTCTTCCGATAGACGTGGATCTGGCACAGGAGAGTGAATTCTTTCTGGAACAGCAGATGTGCCTGGTACACTCGTTTGCTATAACCATTTGTGCTGT
Source organism: Glaucomys volans (assembly GCA_020662805.1). NCBI lineage: Eukaryota > Metazoa > Chordata > Mammalia > Rodentia > Sciuridae > Glaucomys > Glaucomys volans. Next base: position 448,489 of record JAJEJO010000503.1, read on the forward strand.
GGTTGAAAAAAAAAAAAAAATTAAGAGTGCGGAATTGTTGAGGGGGGAGGGCTAAAAAACCAGAACCATTTTAGCGATTATGCAAAGTTAGAATGTGAGTAATTTTGCCGCAGTTAGTCATTATGTGCTTTCATAGCTTGTTTTACAAGGATAAAGGGATGTGTACAGGTTTGGTGAATAGAGCTCTTATTTGTCCCTAATAGTCACTCTTTATGAAAACATTTTCTACCCTTCCTCCCACTCTGTGGCAAAGTGCTCTCTCCTTAGAAATTATACCCTTCTATGATTCAGCCCTTTTATCCATCTACAATAAGTGGACAAACAGCCTCCATTTCTGAGAACAAATATGTTAGGAGAAAAACTTTTCCCCCTTATATATAATGTGGTTGACATGTATTCAAATCATAATAATACAGTGATCATTTTAAAATGAGCATGTTTCTGCAAAGGAAAAAACTGAGCAAGCATCTAGTGACTCTGCTATGAGCCCAATGAGCTCTAAATATGGTGTCCTTTCAGTATTTTATATGAAATGTTTAACAGGTTTTAGCAAGCTTTGCATGTGAAAATCTCTGAGGACCATAACATATTGCCTATTCCTCTTTTATTTGCTTTCCATCACCCAAATTCCTTTGGAAATATGTGAACGGGGGTCTGTTTGTTTCCACTGAAGCAAATATAGCCACTTACTCAGACACGTGGCTTCCCTCACTGAATTCCACTACTATTTTGAAAACTGTATGAAAACACAACCCAACCTGTCCCATCGAGCCAGGCTGGTGATGTCCATCACAGCTCCCAGAGTCTATACCCTGAGGTCCACTTTTGTTGAAAAACAAATAGGTCTGTTGTCTTCTTGTGACTTGTTAGTAAATCTGGTCATTCTGTTGAAATGGTAGGAACAAAGTCTAGAAAGTTATGCTCTAATCCTTATTTTCTCAAGGCCTCATCGCTTTGAGCAAATCTTTTCTGAGCCTTGTTTCCTTGAGGAGAAGGTGGAAATGTACAGCCTTCATGTTGCTTTCAGCTTGAATAGTCCATGATTCTGTGAAGAATGTTGTATGTTTTAATTATGCACAAATACATCACCTTTGTTCTTTAAAATTCCTTTGGCTCCAACTAACTCTTTCTCAGACTCTTGTCTCCAAGATGTCAACATTTTAATTCTCACCACTGATATAAACTTCCAGGAGAGACCCCTGCAGGACGTGGAGGTTTCCAGTGAGAAGGAATTATGCTGTTTTATTCATCTGTCTTTTAATGGCTTCAGAGTAGCAGTGAGACACTGGAAGGGTTGGTTCTACAAGAGCAGTTGATTATAAACCAAAATGGCTCACCAGACTTACCACATTTCCTGTTACCTACAGCTAAGAAACCCAAAAAGGAAAAACTCAGTATTTTTTTTTATATTAGATTGAATTACAGAACCCTCTATTAAACCTGAACTCTTCTTAGATGCATGGTTTAGGGTTCAACTTCACAAAGCTGGTGGCAGACAAAGAAGAGTGTGGGATATTTATAATTTAACCAACTTCTGCCATTATTTGCTAAATATTTTTTCTCCCACGGAGTTTGGCCATAATATATTATTGAAGTAACTTTCATTTGTTAAGCAATAGGGTAAGGAGTATCTGTGTGCTGGGCTTATGAAAGGTAGAATATTGAACTAGAAGGACAAAGCCCTCACCCACACGGAGTGTATCGGGGAAGAGGGCACTAAAGAAGTTATTGCTAAAGAATGGATGAGGGCTATCATAATAGTGGGTACTGCCTGTTAGTGGTGGGGACCTTACTTATCTTGGAGGATCAGGACTGGCTTCCCTGAAGAGGTGTCATTTCATTTGAAATCTAAAGAATGAATTCTAGGTAAGGAGGTGGGCGATAGAAACAGATTGGAAAGGACTGGAGTCAGAGTAAGCACAGGAGGGCTGAAACTCTGACTCCCACAGGAGGGAGGTAAGAGAGGAGGCTGGTGAACTGAACAGAAGTTCTGTTAGGAAGGAATTTGAACTTCATCCAAAGAGCAATGAGGAGCTTGAGAGATTTTAGTAAAGGAAGGCAAAAATCAGGTTTGAGTTTTAGCCTGGTTACAGCCTAGAGTATGTACTGGAGGACAATAAGAGATCAGTTTCTTAAACAAATGTGCATATAAATATGTGTTGTTGTTTATTTCAGCAAATTAGGTCAGCAATGATAGTGGACTAGACAAGAGCACCCATAAGCTAAAAGTGAGAACTGGAACCACTGAAGGTAATTAGTAGATGGAATCACCAAAGTCAAGTAGAAACAAAATAGTATAACCATATTTGTACCAATCACATTGCTGAGTCTGGGAGGTATCTACCAACCTTAAAACATAACAGGTTTGCCATTTTTGTCCATGGGCATATACAGTGCTATTTTATTTTTCTTCATAGACCATTATTGGAATACATACTCCCATCCTTTTCAACTGCATGACATTCCACTAGATCAATAAGTCATGATTTCCTCAACCATCTTCTAGTTTTTTTTCTTCAAGGTATATAACGTAATTTGTGAGCATTTTAATAGTCTGTCATTGAAAGCTTGCCCACCAAAAGAATTATTCCAGTGTCCACCGCTACTGGTCATGCCAAAGTACACCTGTACTCTTCTCACAGGGATTGGATTTTATTATTTCTTGGCAAACTGGTTCAGTTCTCAGTGTTTTTCACTAAACCCTGAGCCTGATTGGAGAAAAATGCTGGGCCCTTCAGGGGATGATTCAGGGAATGAGATTGCTTGCCATGGAAATAGGTCCTTTCTCACTGCATTCCTAGGTTACAGAATAAGCTCAGATTGAATTAACCCTCATCACAATGGCATTTTATCCAGTGCCAGACACATGCATGCTAGGAACTCAGTGTACTATACTATATGTGTATTTATATAAACAAGAGCCTTGGAGACTTCTCAGGTTCAAAACTGATGACATACCATCTCATTTGAAAGTTATCTGGGGGGTGGAGGAGGCACTCCTTAAAATGCTAGGTCTCTTGGCTCAGCAAGATGACAGGCTAGTTTTATGAACATGTAAGTGCAGGGCCTCACCTGGATTATTGCTTCTCTGTTTAATAGTTGGGGGATAGGAAGTGAAGAATTTCAAGGTAGCATCTAAGTGCTCCCACTTGACTTGATTTTATTTCTGAGAAAACAACTTGACATACTGGCATTGGTGTCTTCAGTTGTCCAGGGAACCGCTTGTCTTCACAGTATTTTATACCCCTTCAGAAGTGTTGCGAGAATTAATTAAATGGAAAGGCTTCTAAGACAAAAACTGCTCTGGAGTGCCACATCAGACCATACTGTTTCTGCTATTTCTGCCTCAGAAGTTATTAAGAATAGCCCATCACTAGCAGTGGTATGTGTTTGCAGAGCCCAGCACTGTGAAATGAACAAGTGCTGATGCGATGCACAGAAGTAAGATGTTGAGGCCTGCGACTGTCTGACAAGAGCCCTGTGGAAGGCTCAGATGTGTGTGTGTGTGTGTGTGTGGTCCACGTGCCCATCAAGCTTACCTGTGCCAGCAGCAATGTTTTGAGCTCAGTGGCACCAATTAAAATTGTGTGTTTTGATTTCAAGAGATATATGTGAGATTCTTTTAACTCATCACCAATTTCTCGTTACCATTTTGATTTGACTTTTTTTCTTTAATGTGGAAAATACCAAAAAAAGGAAAGACGAAAACAAAATTTTTCTTAAGTGCATAGCCCAGTGCAAAGTTTTAAGCTTTTAACAATACTTTTTAATTTTTTGTTGTTCTTTTGCTTCTTTTCTGTGTATGTGTCCATAGAAACTGGAATACTAAACCGGGCATGATAGTGGACTACTCCTGTAATCCCAGTGGCTGGGGAGGCTGAGACAGAAGGATCAAGAGTTCAAAGCTAGCCTCAGCAAAAACAGGTCTCTAAGCAACTCAGTGAGAACCTGTTTCTAAATAAAATACAGAATAGGGCTGGGGATTGTGGCTCAGTGTTCAAGTGTCTCTGAGTTCAATCCCCAGTACTCTCCACCCCCCAAAAAAGAAAGAAGTTAGAATACTATGATTTTTTGATGTTTGGTTTTTAAAATAATGTAAATGTTTCTTAAATTTTATTTTAAATACTCATTTATGTATTTGTGTATGAGAAACATGTGATATATAGAATATATAATATGCATTTATATAGGTCATTTATATTTCTTGTACATAAGAAATATGTAGATATGACATGTTGTTTATTTTTCCCTTCGATTTAAAAGGAATATGTGATTATGGTAGGACATTTGGGAAATGGGGAAGTATACAGAATACCCCGAAAATACCCCACTTGAAAAAAATCACTCTGACCAGCCCAGGAATAAATCCTTCTAACTACATATGTATGCATATGTTGTGTGAGAGACAGATGGTGCATTTGTTGGTGAACAGACATGAACCAATGTTTCCTAACCTGATTTTAAGACATGAGATGGTTGCATGTTATTTATTTTTATTTTCCTGGGATAAAATATATATGAAACCTAGAATTTCCCATTTTAGTTGCTCTTAGTATACAGTTCAATGTTGTTGAGTACATTTACACTGTTGTGCCCCTATCACCATGATCGGTATCCAGAGCTTTATCTTTTTAACTGGAAATGCCACACCTGTCACACATCACTTCCTATTCTTCCTCTTCAGCCCTGGCAGCCTGCATTCTACTTTCTGTCTTTACCAATTTGACAATTCTAGGTACCTTATATAATTGCACTCATACAGTTGTGAACCTTTGTTACTGGGTCATTTCAGTTTGCGTCTTCAAGGTTCATCCTTGTTGTAATTGGATCAGAATTTACTTCTTTTTTGATACTGAATAGTATTCTGTTGTGTGTATGCCCAGACCAGGTTTTATTCATCCACTCATTCATCAGTGGACACTGTGGCTTCTGCTTTTCACTATTATAAATAATGCTGCTATGTACTTGTGAATATGACTGCACAAATATCCATGTTCATGCTTCCAGTTCTTTTAGTGGTATACCTAGAAGTGGAATCCATGGATTATTGGTGTTTTTAAATATTTTCAGAGAATGCTTTTTAATGACTCCATAGCTTTTCATCACATAATTGTACCAGAATTTATTTAAATAACCCTCATTTATTGAACTATGTAAATTCCCATAATCATTTGCTTCTACAAATTGCTTTACAATGATGATCTTTGGAATTGATTATTTTTGGCAATTTGTGATCATTTCCTTAAATTCTTAGAAATGAGATGATTAATTTAAAAGGTATAGAATCTCTTAGTCTTCTGATCACGTCACTAAATTAACCCACAGACAGATTTATCATATGTATTTTACAGAAAGAAATAATATCTTAGTCTCTAAATTATATGAAATTGTCCTTTGCAAGCCACTCCTATTGCTCAGAGTCCACTGCTTCAGGTAAGATTCCCTGTTCTGCTTTAACAACAGAACCAAAATGTGGTTCTGAACTCTACTTTTGATGAAAATCATTTTCCCCTCTCCTTTCAGATTTCCAGATTTTAGTCTCTTGAGTGAGTGTGTCTATAATAATTTGTATTTTAAAAGCTTAAACTGTGCTGTTGTGAAGTCAGATTTGAGAAGTGCACAAACTGTACTCTTAGATGTATTAGGTTGTTTTCCAGCTGATGGGGCTCATCTGTCAAATGAACAGCATGAATGGCCAAGGTGGGTGAGGAATGGAGTTATGGTACTGAACCCAGGGTTTGGGAGATGATTGGCAAGGGGGTTCAGGAAAGCAAAATTAAATCATTCTCCTGTTTAGAAATGATGAATTAATGTATGTATTGAGCCAAAAGCAAATAGCAAATGAGATGTTGCATTATAGCTGAAAGAGGTACGCTATGCTTACACTTGTCTTTATTGTACAAATTCAGAAACCAAGTCTATTCATTCATTTATGAGACCATTATTTATTTTCTAGCTGGTATGAATCTTTAGTAATGAGATCAGGCTCATATTGATTGTAACTATTCAGAATTTACTGTTGGAATTGCTGTATTTTGGAGTATCAGTGTATCTGCTTTTATTAGAGAATCTGTATTGGAAGAACAGGAGATGCATGGGTTCCCCTGAAGCCTGTGCCTCAACCAGTGCTGCTCACTTTTCATCTGAGTTATATAAGAAGATTATTATTTGACGAAAAATTTGCTTATTTAAAAAGCAAAAGGAGAAAATAACATTCTTCAATCTCCTTTACTGTTCAGATGAAGAGTCTGTCTAGAGAAGCAAAGTGACTTTTCCAGAGTTGCTCTAAACAGTGGTAAAGCTGGAATTCGTCTCTCTGGGTCTCTTTTATTCATTGTTTATTGATTTATTTTAGTTATCCATAACATTAGGATTCATTTCAACATAATTATAAATGCATGGAATATAATTTGCTCTGATTCAGTCCTTACTACTTCCCTTTGCCCTTCCCTCTACTCTACTGATCTCTCTGCTCACTACTTAGTTTCAGGTAGTGTCTTGTGAATATACATAATGGTGAGATTCACTGTAGTATATTCATATATGTGCATAGGAAAGTTAGGTCAGATTCATTCCACTGACTTTTCCTTAACCCATCCCCTCCTTCCTCCCTGCCAATCCCCTTCTTCTTCTCCACTAATCTTTCTTTTATTTTAATAGAATTCCTTCCCTGCCTCCATTTCTTTTCTCTTTTTTAATTTCTTCTGGACTACTTTTCACATATCAGAGAAAGCATTAGACCTTTGTCTGTCTGGGTCTGGTTTATTTCCCTGAGGATGACAGTCTCCAGTTCCATTAATTTACCAGCAAATGACATAATTTTATTCTTCTTTATGGCTAAATATTACTCCATTCTGTGTATATACCACATTTTCTTTATTCATTCATCTGTTGAAGGGCACCTAGTTTGGTTCCATAGCTTCAGTATCATGAATTATGATGCTTAAACGTTGATGTGACTGCTGATTTTAGATCTTTTAGGTAAATGCCGAGAAGTGGCATAGCTGGGTCATATGATGGTTCCCTTCCTCATTTTTTGAGAAATTCCCATACTGCCTTTGAAAGTGTTTGCACTGATTTGCAGCCTCGCCAACAATGTGTGAATGTACCTTTTCCTCCACATTCTCACCTACTTATTTGTATTCTTAATAATTGCCTTTCTGACTGGAGTATGATAGAAAAGGAGGGAGTATGACCCAATTCATTCTATGAAGCCAGTATCACTCTGTGGACAAAACCAGACAAAGATCCATCAAGGAAAGAAAACTTCAGGCCAATATCCTTAATGAATACAGGTGCAGATATTCTTAATAAAAGATTGGCAAACTGCATACAAAAACATATTAAAAAGATAGTGCACCATGATCAAATGGATTTCATCCTAGGAATACAAGGTTGGTTCAACATATGGCAATCAATAAATGTAATTCACCACATAAATAGAATTAAGGATAAGAATCACATGATTATATCAGTAGATGCAGAAAAAGCATTTGGCCAAGTATAGCACCCATTCATGTTTAAAACACTAGAGAAACTAGAGATGGATGACTTATCTCAACCCTAACCCTAACCCAAGGCCATCAGCATACTGACCAGAGAAAAACTGAAAGCATTTCCTCTAAAAACAAGAACAAGACAAGGCTGTCTACTCTTACCATTCCTTTCAGCATAGTCTTTGAAATTCTAGCCAGAGCAATCAGGCCAGAGAAGGAAATTAAAGGAATATAAATAGGAAAAGATGAGGTCAAATTATCCCTGTTTGCCAATGACATGATCCTATATTTAGAAGACCCAAAAACTCCCACAGAAGATTTCTAGAGCTTATAAACAAATTTAGTTAAGTAGCAGGACACAAGATCAAAATACCTAAGTCATTTGAGTTCCTATACTCCCTGGGTCTCCGGAATGCATGTGCACAGCAGTCCTTTATTACACTGATTATCCTCACTGGCGACATTTTCACTTGCCAGCATCTGTAACTTAGAGAAGAAGTGGTGAAGTGCACCTCAGGGATTACATTTGACCCTGCAAAAATGCTTTGACTTTCCAATGTTCTCACAAAAATATTCAGCAAAATCTTGAAATCAGAAGAGGAATATTGGATCCATGTTCTGGGGGGCAGCATTCAGCTGACACAGTACTCTACTGTACTGTGAGCACGGTGTGAGCTCTTCGCTTTTCACAGTCCATGTCACTCCATTGTTTCTCAGACATTGACACTGACTGTTATTTGTTGCCTGTAGCCCCATTTATTTGGTTGTTATTTCTTCTAAGAAGTAAGTGGTTTTCTATATCCATGTCTTGATCTATCTTGATCATATCCCTCTTAACAATAGGCAAACCATAGACAGACCAAAGGCCTTTTATGCTTTTATACATTTGGTCTGTTTGACTCTTTTATTACCTGAGACTGGTAGAATGATCTTTAAAACTCTGACATGAGGTCAGACTACCTGGGTTTGCATCCTGTGTTTGCAATCTGCCAATTGGTAACCCTCGGCAATTCATCTCTCTGGGCTTAACCATCTTCATTTGGAAAATAGGGACAATAATAGTTCCTGTCTCAAGAGTGGTTGTGAGAATAAAATACATTTAACAAGGAGTTTATATAAAGTAAATGCTATATAAATATTTGTTGCTATTATTATATGTTTTTATAGTTAACCAATATTGATGTTTTAGTTTGCTCTCTGCTATAGCAGTAACCAAAGTGGATAACTCCAGTTCAAAAACTGAAAGTCCTCTTGAAATAACCTGAAATGATTGTCATGGAAATATAATTGAAAGTGAAATACTTGTAACCTTCTAACAAGTCAACCATATTTTGCCTAATCTTTGTTCACTGGACGTATCCCTCTAGGTAGCTTTGCTTGTATTGTATAAGCAGTTGAATCCACATTCTATGTTTTTTCCTTTAATATTTATATTATGATTTAACATCTTAAGCATTTTTCAGTGTCTTTAGATAACTGGAATCAATATATGATGTAGGAGTTTTGAGATTTGTCTACTCTCACCTCTTACTTTAGAAAATTTCCTAAGTTGAAATCATTTTTGCTTATCATATGCAATTTTTCATAAAATATTAAATAAGTAATAATTTTCTAAGTGCATTAACTCGGTTTTCCTTTGTCTTCTTGTGGCTTTAGTAACTAGTTCAGTACTTGACACAGAGCAGACTTTCAATAAATTTTTACTTAATAAATAATTGAGATTGAATTTCTGGGGTTTGAGGTACTTGAATTACTTCTTTGTTCATTCAATGGATATTTTGTTTCAGGCACTACCTGTGGTAAATATATATATATGTATATATATATTTTTTTTAATGCATTTCTTTGCTTTCTTGATAACTGTATTTAAAATATGTCCCCTCAGCTCTTGCCTGAAGAGATTTGAATGATCATCAAGAACTTTTCAGTTGACCATTAAAATAAAAAACATCTCAAATGCTTCTTGGAAAGATAATAATATTAATAAATTCCAAAAGTAAAATCACTAAACTATTTAGAGAAAGGAGGAAACTAATGACATTACTGTAATGAAGCTTGCATCAAATTTATCACAGAGTTTCTTAATTATCAAGCCAATAAGGAAAATTAGGTAGTTCTTATTTTGCATGGTTGGTTATGATCTGTCAAGAAGAATGCGTTTTTCTTGTGAGACTATCTTTCATTCATTCCTCAAATATTTCTGAAATGCCTACTATGTGCTGTGATATGACAAAGCCTTTGGAGAAGCACTGTGAATTAAAGAGATCAGTCCCTATCTCTAAATGGTTATCTCTGAGAAGTGAGAGAGTTTGGCAAACTGAATAGAAATGAAGATCAGTGCATGAGAACATGACATTTCAAGGAGAGACAGCAGAGGTAGATTTGAATCTATCATTCCACCCAAATGTTGAAGACTTTGAAACAGGAAAGTAACGTGATTAGTCTAACATTGCAGAGACTCTGACTGAAGAAGGAGGGATTCATCGACAGGAAATTGGATGCTATTGGAAAATTCCCAGTGAAAAATGGTGTTATCTTGGAACTGAGTTGCAGTAGTGGGAATGTTGAAATACCAACATATTTAAGAGTTATGATTTAGTGCTAGGATGGGAAGGGAAGGAGAGACACAGGCATGACTCCCTTTGTTATCATTTGAGCAGCAACTGAGTGGATGAGAAAACCAGACAAAAGCAGATGCAGGGAAGATGATCATGATTTAATTTGTTGAGTCTGAAAAGCATGAGACATCCAGCCAGACGCATGGAATAGACAATTGAATATTTCTGCCTATGATTCAGAACACAGATGAAGTCTAGAGATAGGAAATTGAGAGCTTCATAATATAGTGCATGTTTCAAGTTGTGAACTTGATCATTGAGAAGGGGTCCTGAGTCAGATGAAAGGGATTGTTAGTCACAGGATATGGGATGGCAAGTTGACCATTGTCATTAGTAGCAATTTCACAGAAATATGAGCAAATTGCCTTGTCATTATATAAAATTCAATTTGATATAGATATATATAGCTTTCTGGTGATTGAGGTTGATCCAGAGATAAAGTTGAAAAAATTCTCAGGGACACAGTGAACATTTCATTTCCCAGCGGTTCAGGAGTGGAGAGGAAACTACCTACTGACCACAGGGAGTTTAGAAATAAATGGGGACTTTTTTATTATAATGATTAAAAGAGGTATCATCAACATTGAATGGTTAGGGGGCACAACACATTTTTATCAAACCTAAGATGAAAATAGTGCCCCTTGAGAGATACCAAGAGACGCTTGTGCTGTGTATCTTCCTGTGGCTGACTGATTATAACCTTTCCACCTGCCTGCCAAGGAGGGCCACTGGTCCCCTCTGTGTTCTCTCCTCTACAGAACTTTGTTCTTTCCAGTTGAAGTATCTGCTGTGTCCCTAGGGGGCAAAACACATTTTTATCAAACCCAAGATGAAAATAGTGCCCCTTGAGAGTTACCAAGAGACTCTTGTGCCATGTATCTTCCTGTGGCTGGCTGATTATAACCTTTGCACCTGCCTGCCAAGGAGGGCCACTGGTCCTCTCTGGGTTCTCTCCTCTACAGAACTCTGTTCTTTCCAGTTGAAATATCTGCTGTGTCCCTTGATCTTCTTGAACCTAGAGGAGATGACAGCTCTGAATCTACCATCCACGGATTAGTGCTCTATCCCTCCCAGCTAGTCTGCACCCAAAATGAGCATCTGTAAATAAACTCCTTGAGAAGATCTAGTTGAAGAGCATCATCATTTTTGTGGGGATTCTGAGTCTTAACAGCTATCTTTTCCACAAATCGTATGTCTCATCTGTAGTTTCCTGGTGATCATGTAATTCTAGATTTAGTTGCCAGTTAAGTTCTAGGCTACTGAATAGTTATCCTCCTTTGTATTTTTTATATTACCCTTTCATGATGCAAGTGTCAGTTGCTTATTTATAATCCAAGCAGCGTGGATATTGCTAGCTTGGTGGATTATTCTCTCCCTTCTGCCTGAAGGTGGTCTCAATAGAACCCAATAGACATGTATGTAGTTTTTCTTTAGTAAGCAGTTCATTATTTATATTATTTATATATATATATACTTTATATATATACTTTTTGCATGTATTATATATATTACTTTTTATATATATTATGTTATATATATGTTACTTTATATATATATTTTATATATATTATTTACATATATATATTACATATATATGTAATTTTTCCTTAGTACACAGTTCATTATCTCATTATATATAATAAAATTTTATATGTATGTGAGTGTGTGTGTATATATATATATATACACACATGCATGTATGGAGACATTCCTAAAGGAGCACCCAGTTAGGACTCTGACCTTCTCTAACAGAGGGCATGGAAAAGTCAATTAGAACCTAGAAAGAAATATAAGGTTAGATTTTTCTACTCAATCACGTAAGTTATAAGAGTTTCAGTAGAGATAGAATTGAATGAAAGATGGATTAAAATTTTGCTTTCTTTGATGACTCAAGATCAGCAAAAGCCCAGAGTTCATATCTCAAAAACCCAGTCATAAATGGAGAGCGTGACTGAGCAACTGCACTGACGCAGGCCTCCTCTCTGCTGCAGCTCTGAAGTCTGCCCCTGGACGGATACCAGAGTCACAGAGTTTGGAGAGTAAAGCCCGTCGTGTTTGCAAGTACATAGGAAAGAACTAACGCAGACCTTACTCCTCGGGAGTAACTTTTTTGATAGTTTCTCTCTCTTCTGTTGAGCACAACACACACACACACACACACACACACACACACACTCCTATCCTAGAGTCTTTGAGTGAAGGCATCAGGGCAGTGCTTCAGGAGCCAGTGCTTGCTTCTAGGAATATCTGCCTAGTAAAGTTCTTTTGGGGGGATGAGATAGTCCTCAACTCTGTTATAAATTCTGTTGTATCTATTCTGGCATGTTTTTGAATATTTTACATATCATAACTCTGTGTTTAAAATTATGTATTTTGATATATATAAAAAATCGGTATGTATATATATTTTTCACCTTAAAATTTTACATTTTTACCTCATTGGAGGTGGAAGGGGTGAAAAACAGGAATTGTTTTACAGTGTGTTCATATTCCTTATGGTCAAAGAAAACTGGCAGAGCTCATCTGGTTCCCATATTCAGTTAATTGAATTGAAGATTCACATAGTGAACCCTTTTTACTTGGATTATTTGGTGTTTCCAAGCATATATTTTTGACATTTAATTTTATTTTAGTACGAATTCTTGAATTTTTATCATGATGTAACATTTTCATTTTGAAAATCAAGCACATTTAAATATTACACTCATCTATAAATACACACGTATGTAATTTTCTGAGACTCAGATCTCTGTACTAGTCTTTTTAATATGGCATTTTTCTATTAGTCATGTTCCAAGCATCTTCAACATGTAAAACTCTGTGAGGTAAATGGGAGGAGGGCAGCATCCTTGGAAAGTCTTCCTGTCCCGAAGACCTTCATAGTGTGGTAGAGGAACTGATGTGTAGTGACTGTTGAATATGTGTATGCATTACAAATGGGGATTGGCTGTGGAGACAAGAACAGGCCAGATGCGCCTCTTGTGCATCTCCGGGTGTAGGCACTCAGCTTTGCTTTTGTTCATGTCGGATAATATCAGACATTCTTATCTCACTACTTGAGCAAAATTTGAAGTATATGGTACATTGGTATTTTGATGCAATATATCAAACAGCAGACCTCTAGAGCTAATTCATAATGCTTGACTGAAATTTTATGTCCATTGGTTAGTAACTTCTATTTCATCCTCTCCCCAACCAATGGCAGCCACCTTCTACTCCTTGATTCTATGAGTTTGACTGTTTTTGATACTTCATATAGTGGAATCTTGTAGTATTTGTCTTTCTGTGAATGAGGTATTTCCCTCATTGCAATGCCCTCAAAGTAAATCCATATTCTTGAGTATTGTATAATTTCCATCTTTTTGAAGGCTGAATAGTATTCCACTATATGTGTATGATACATTTTCTTTATCTATTTAATTGTTGATGGACATGTTAGTTGTTTGTTTATTTTGGCCATTCTGACTAGTGCTTCAGTGAATAAGGAGTTGCTAAAATCTCTTAGAGATCCTGAATTCAATCATATTGGATAAATATCCCCAAGGGAAATTGCTTTATTAATTTTTTGAGGAACTGCCAAACTATTTTCTGTTAGTGACTGCATTCCCACCAATAGTGTGCAAGAATACCAACATCCTGGCCAGTTCTACTTCTCTTTTATTTTGTTTTATTTTAATTAAGAGGTATCCTGACTGCTATGGGGTAATATTTCATTGGTTCTTTTTAGTCATGCATGATAGTAGAATTCACTTTGACATAATTATAAAAGCATGGAATATATCTTGTTCTAATTATATAGATAATTAGATATATATAGATATCTTAAATCTATATTCAGTCTCCAGTACCTCTCTTTCCCCTCCCCTCCTCAAACACTCACTGCTCCCTACTCTCTACTGATCTTTCTGCCATTTACCCATATTTATTTTTAATTAATTTCTTGCAGACAAACTATTGATGAATGTAGTTTGAATATTATCCCCTTATTGGATATATGATTGGCACATATTCTCTACCATTTTGTAGTTTGCCTTTTCAACCCTGTTGGTTGTTTCCTATGCTGTGCCAGAGACTTAGTCCTATCTGTTTATTTCTATTTCTGTTGTCTGTATTATCATAGTCATTGAAGTCATATTAATGAAATCGTTGCCAAGACCAATGAGGCTTTATGCCTCTGTGTTTTCCTTTAGATGTTTTAGTTTAAGGTCATAAGTCTTCTGCATCTTTATGTCTTTAACTCATTTCTAGTTGAAGGTGTAAGCTAAGAGTCCTCTTTTGTTTCTTTGCTGGTGGGTACCCAGTTTCCTCAGCACCTGTTGAAGAGGTTGCACTTTCCCCAGTGTGTATTCCTGCTACCCTGGTAGAGAATCAGTCAACCTTAAATGTTTGTACTTATGTCTGGACTCTGTATTGCATTCTGTCTGTCTTCATGCCAGTATCACAATGTTTAGATTCCTCTAGTTTTGTGCTATATTTTTAAAATTTTTTATTTTTTTATTTTTTAAATTTATTTTTTAAATTTTTACAGACTTCATTTTGATTCATTGTATACAAATGGGGTACACATTTTCATTTCTGTGGTTGTGCATGATGTACATTCATAGCATTCATATTAATCATACATGTACATAGGGTAAGAATGTCTGTCTCATTCCACTGTGCTATATTTTAAAACCAGGAATTGTGGTTCTTCCAGCTTCATTCTTGATTCTCAGCATTGGTTAGGCAATTCATGGTCTTTTCTGGCTCTATATGAATTTTTGAATTATTTTTTCTATTTCTGTAAAAATGTTATTGGGATTTTGAGAGTGATTATACTGAATCCCTATATAATTTTGGTTAGTTTGGACATTTTCACCACCTTAAGTCTTTCAGTCCATGAACACAGAATTTCAACGGTGTTTTGTAGTTTATAGTATGCACATAGTTAACTTACTTACCTTGTTAAGTTTATTTCTGTGTGTTTTATTCTTTTTGATGATATTGTAAATGGACTCATCTCCTTAACTTTCTTTTTCAATAGTTTATTGGTAGTGCAGAGAATCGCAACTGATCTTTGCATGATTTTGTGCACTCTTTGAGGGTAGGACCATAACTTATCTGTATTACACATATTAATATATTAATAACAGGGCTGGGGATATAGCTCAGTTGATAGAGTGCTTTCCTGTTAAGCATAAAACCCTGGGTTCAATCCCCAGCACCGCAAAAAAAATATTAATAACAATAAGCAGTTATTAATATTTGCTCATTTACATATTTTTATTCTGTTCATTGGTGATAATCTTGGTCATTTTTCTTCTTCTCTCTCCCCCTCTCCTGCTTTAGGGCTCTACTAGTACAACAGCCTCTCCTCCAGTCTCCACCCCTGTCACAGGACACAAGAGAATGGTCATCCCAAACCAACCCCCTCTTACAGCAACAAAGAAGTCTGCAGTGAAGCCACAGCCTGCACCTCAGGCTGGCCCCATCCCTGTGACTCCAATTGGAACCCTCAAACCCCAGCCTCAGCCAGTCCCAGCCTCCTACACCACGGCATCAACCCCTTCAAGGCCTACCTTCAATGTGCAAGTAAAGTCAGCCCAGCCTAGTCCTCATTACATGACTGGCCCTTCATCTGGACAGATTTATGGCCCAGGGTCCCATGGCTATAATGCTCAACCAGTCCCTGTCTCGGGACAGTGTCCACCTTCGTCAGCCCGGGGTGGCACAGATTATGCATATGTTCCACCACCAGGACCTCAGCCTGAGCCTGGGTATGGCTATGCCCCCAACCAAGGACGCTATTATGAACCCTATTATGTAGGGGGGTCTGCCTATGGGGGCAGAAATGACTCTGATCCTGCCTATGGTCTGCAAGGTCACCCAAATACCTGGAAGCGGGAACAAGGTTACACTCCTCCTGTGGTGGGGAACCAGAACCCTGCTGGGATGTATCCAGTCCCTGGACCCAAGAAGACCTATATCACAGATCCTGTGTCAGCCCCCGGTGCGCCACCACTGCAGCCAAAGGTAAGAAATGCATTAGGAAAAGGCCGACCTCACTCAGAATGTCTCAGAAAGCGAAACTGAGGCCAAAGTGCACTGGCTACTCTTTTGTTTCATTAGGGAATACGATCCCAGGGAAGAAAGAGTGAAGTGGGAAGGAGGAAGATTTTATTTGCAAATATGTCATCAACACGGCTACTGTATTGTATCAGGTGTGACTACTTGCTCATTCTTGAAGGATCATCTTCCAAAAAGCTTTATGAACCATGGTATTGCAGAAAAATCTGTTTTGGTGGGGAAAGGGAAGTTATCTTCCAGCTCTTGCATCCTTTCAATCAAAAAATCCCTTATGGAGCAGGAACTTCATCACATAAGTTTCATTTGCTTGCGTATTACATAACTATGCATCATCTCTCACTTTAGCAGACAGAGAACATTCCAGATTTCCAGGTGGGAAGTGTGCAGGGCAGACTTGAGGTGAGCTACTGTCAGGCTGTACCCATATGAAGGTGGTCAGAATACAATGAGTGTTGTCACCACAGTGGATGCTGGGGTAGAACAAGTGGCCAAGGGCTCAGGAGACTGCCAAGGCCACACAGGCCTCAGCAATGCAGACACCTCAGAGAGTTTCCTTGGAGAAGCAGCAGCACAATGGGACTTGTCCATTGCCCCTTGTCTATTCACATATTGATCCTCCAGGAAGAATCTCACATTTAACCCTTAACCCACTAAGCAATGCTTAAAAATCCTTGATGAGTCTTCTGCTGTTTGACCTTTTTTAGTCAACACATGCAATTTCTTCCTCTTTCTACATAAGATATAATATTAAACATCTCACTGACACAACTGGGATTTTCCATTAGTACTAAACCAGCACATCTTGTTTCTCCCACCATGACAGAGGAACCAATGAGAATTACTGGAAGCAGTGAGGTGACTAAGCTGGCTTCCAGCCATTAGGTTGGAACAGAGCCCTCCTTTCCTTTCAGTTAGAACTGTGAGGTATCAGGAATTTGAAAGCCCTTTGTTAGTCTGAAGCTGAACGGTAACTGGAGGGATGTATTGGATGGAAGATTGGACTATTTATCCACTTTTAAGTCCTTCCATATTTTTGACAAGATTGTCAATTTCCAGACAGATCTATTCTCATATTCAAACATTGTAACAAAAATTCCTTTAGGATGTCTACTAAGCCATTATTCTCTCTTTTTTTTTTGAACCGGGATTGAACTCAGGGGCACTTGGTCACTGAGCCACATCCCCAGCCCTATTTTGTATTTTATTTAGAGACAGGGTCTCACTGAGTTGCTTAGGGCCTCACTAAGTTGCTGAGGCTGGCTTTGAACTCATGATCCTCCTGCCTCAGCCTCTCAAGTCACTTGGATTACAGGCGCGCGCCACCATGCCCGGCTTAAGCCATTATTCTCAAAGTAAATTTCTTCTGTATTAATAGTGTTCCAAGTAGATATCAGGTTCCTTAGAGAACCAGAGACCTTCCCAGATGGGGCCTGTGAGGGGCTCAGGGGACTCCATCTACATCATGCATAACCATTACACGAAGTGGGCCAGTCATGGTATTTTCCAATATCAAGATTCCAAGTTAAAATGTTTCGTGACTTTGAAACATTGTCTCTTTATGAAGATAAATGTTATTAAATGGGTTTGTGTTTGTTTTTTAAAGAAGGCTCATCCAGAATAGGCAAGCTGCATAACCTGCCTTTGTTGACATCACCGCAGATTTACATTAGTCCCTCCTGACCCATAAAGAAACTAGTTTAGATAAGTTAAGATTGTTAAACTTTACCTCACTTTTTTTTTCCAACTTCAAGATGTTAAGAATGCAAAAATTGTGGTTTGGAATATTTGCTAGCAACATGTAAGTTCTAATAGGTAAGCAATTTTGCCTTGTCCAAGACAAGCTGACTTAAAGGATGGCTAGGTGATGTTCGTAAGGAAGAGATGGTCTCTGTTTTGTTTGAGGATGCTGTTACCCTACTTGGGGAACCAGATAGGGGAGAAAGCAAAAGTATGCTGTCTACTTGGAGGGCATCATTTGGTGAGACATATATTGAACCAATTTCAAGTGCTCTGTTTTCTAATTACTACACTGCATCCTCTGGCCACTGTTCAACATTCAGAAACAGTCCATTGATGTAAGAAAAAGAATCAGTGTTCATTGCAAAGCCTGGACCTAAGATATTGGGTCTAACCACGTCATTAACATTGAATCCATCTCATCAACTTGCTTTGGGTGATAGAATGAATTTTTATTAACTGCTCACTAGAAGTCATGCAATTTCATTTTGTTTAATATGTGAGTAAAGCAGTTATTCAAGATGATCTATTACTCTATTAGAGATATTGAGTATCAGTGGATTTCACGTCACTCTTTAAATTTTTGAAATATTTGTTTTTCAACAGTGTCGTGTTTTCACATATTCAATTGAGCATTTTAAAAAGGAAAATCAAATCATGTACTTTTCACTGTGATTATTAAGGGGAGTGGCTAGAGGTTGACATTTAGCCATCTGTCTGTGCTTTGGGAAAGGGAGAAGTGACTGAGACAGCGACAAGATATATTGTGTGCATGTTTGCGGGTGCATAGGCTGATGGAGGAATGGGTTCTTTCAGAGTCGTCTTTGAGAAGAACGCCCCCCTGTTTTGCTGTGCCTGGACACAGTTGACCTTATTATCTACATATTGACTCTGTTTGGCTTAATGATGTGAGTTCTTGCTTGAAAAATGAGCTCCTAATTCTTATCCTAGTTCTTCCTTGACCATTCCACTTTCAATTTGAGGAAAACCTCTAGACAGACTCTTTGTTTGCTTCCAACCTCAGTCAAGTGGAACATCATCTTCACTAATTAATTAATGATTGCCAAAGGGCTTGGAAATTTCCAAGGGCTAAATAATTGCCAAGTTAGAGGTATTAGCTTTTCCACTGGCATTTATTTATTTCTAATTTTTTAGTCACTGATGGAAAAGTTACCTTTATATCTGAAAACAGTGATACTTTATTACGCTGCAAATTTCTGGGGAATTTGGCATTAAATACATTGAAGAAGAATTAAAAACAATATATTGGAGATTAGCTGCTTTATTGTTCTTTATTGTTCATTGTAGCGCATAGAAAAGAAGAAGGGAAGAGAGGGGAAGAAAAAGGAAGAAAGATAAAATCAGAACCTACAAGGCTTAGGGGACCAGGATTCTATCTGTGTTCCCATAATGTGCTGAGCAGTGAATTTGCATGGCGCAGTAGGCCATAATGTGTTTCCTGTACCATCTGAGCTGAGTTCCTTGAAAAATGTTGTTATAAGCAAGTCTTTATAAGGGAGAAATGTTGCCTTCTGGCTGGAAATCCTCTTAAAGATACAGTGGAATCTTTTCTCCCTGCTGCGTTAGAAAAGCTAATATATTAACTCCATGCTTCTGTATTGTTCACTGAACTTTTATCCTGTACATGATTTTCATATCCCTTTGAGATGGGTTGTATAGTTTCTTCAATATTCTCAGAAAGTGGCTCAGCTTAAAAGTACCAGAGTCAGAACCTGGAGGCCAGTCATGATTCCGAGTCCACAGTAGCAAAGCACCTTTAGACCCTTTTCCTTATCTTAAAACGGAATCCAGGTCAACCTCAGCTGTGTTACAGGAAAGGATATTTGCCACATGGTGCATGCCACGCAGTGCTTGAAAGCAGTGTGCTGCCATCCTAAGGAAGTTGGTGGATTCATCCCACCTATGGAGGTTATGTTAAATTCTAGAATCATCTATTATTGACATTTCCTTGAAGCGTCCTTCAGGATAGTGAGACCTTAAAGGTCCTCAAACCATCTCTCAGTCTAACATAAAGTGTCTCTCCTCAAGAGGGAGAACAGATCATTTCTCCTCATTTAGATTTGAGGTTTGAGGGATATTTAATGGTTCAGAGAAGAGGCACTGTGGGGGTCAGTATTGAAGAGACTCCTTAAGTTTCTTATAATGACATGTATATTGTATGCACTAAAAAGATATCGTAGGCATTTTAAAGAGAACCTTCTCGATCTTGCAAGAGGGATGGAAATACATACACACACACACCCCTCAGATCAATTGCCAATATCTGATCATGTGTGAAGATGAGAATGGAAGAAATGGCTCAGGGAGGCCGGTGGCAATATTTTGCAATTCCTTTTTGGACAGAAAGAACCTTTCAATTTCCAAAGCAGTTACTGGACCTCCCAAATATCCATGAATATTAAACACAGGGAGAAGATTCTATCTCTTTTACTGATGAAGATTCAAAAGCTCAGGGATGAGATTCATCACCTAAGGTCACGTGTTAAATACCTGGGAGAGCCACAACTCCAAATCAGTATGTCTAAAGATGGTCCCTATGCTTTTTCCTGTGCAAACCACTGGATCTTAGTGTCTTTGAGTATTTAGGTGTCAGGAACTCCACATTAGCACCATTGGACATGGCTCTGGAACGGCCATGACACATGTAGACATGGAAGTGGGCTTAGGCCAGTGCCTTGGAGATGAGATTTAGGTTGGAGGGAAAGCACCCATTAAATCCCTGGATCCGGACCTCCTCTTCCCCATTATACACACAAGACTGTCCCCAGGTTCTTTTTGCTTCTACCTTATCTAATATCTAATTTTCTAATCTACTGTCCACTTCCTATTGAATTCAGTTCTCATTTTTTGCCCATGCTTTTGGGATGGCTTCTTAACTAGTATCTTTTCCTCTAGCCACTCTTCACCCCTATTCATCTTATACCTACTACCAGATTAATTAATTGTACTATAGTGGTGCCCTTAGCATTAATTGCCTTTTTCAAAAACCTCAAGCAGCCGTCTCCAGTTATGGAATACATTGAAACCCCTACTGGCTTTCCAGTTCTATTTCCTCCTTTGAGCATCCAGCCTTCCAGTTGATGAGTTATGTTTTCAGTTAGTTCTCTTCTCTGTAGCTTTGTGCACTAAGCTCTTTCTTGGTATGCTTTTCCACTCTTCCCCCAAATTAAGAAAATATTTGCACATTCAAATGTGACCCATGAAGTCCCAGGTAAAGTATTAATCTTTTTCATGAGGACTTCTCCTTGTCTTAAAATCAAGTTGCACATTATTTCTTGTTCTCCTCTTTTGGAAGTTTTTATACTCTTAACTAGCATCATTTATGCAACCATTTTCACCAATATATGACCCGGAGTATATTAAACTCCAAGTTTAGGTGATGCAGATAGTATCTAAAACTCTTGTGTCCCTCAGAGTAACTAATACAGAGCATTATTACTATTATTGAAGCTTAAATAATGTATAATATTATTATTATTTAAAGCTTAAATTCCTTTAAGTACCTTCACTTAGCAAGAATATTATTATTAAGACATTATTATTATTAATGTATTATTAATACATTCTTATTTAATGAGTGTGCTTAAAGGAATTTCCTTTGCCATCCTAAAATGAGAAATACTAGGTTGTTCAGCAAAAACATGAAAACCCAAATCTGCTCAATATTCAAAGTAGCTAGATAAGTTTTAAAATATATGTATATACACATATATACACATGTAATACATACATACACATATGTATATGCACTGTTATACACACAGTTTTCACTCTACACCCCCTGCCCTTTTATGTTCATAGAATTTGTTGATTCATATTATTGAAATTTGATTTACATGCAATAAAAGGCACCCATTTTAATTGAATAATTTGAGACAAATTATTCAGTGTATAACTGTCACTGTAACTATCACTGCTATCAAGACATGGAAGATTTAAACTACCACACAGAGTTCTCTTGTGCCTTGTTGTGATAAGTTCTCTCTATCCGTAACTCCAGACAACCATTCTTGTTTTCTAACAGTGTAGATAATTTTTGCCTGTTCTAGAATTTCATTAAAATGGAATCCTATAACATGCATCCTACATCTGGAGTTTTTTTTACTCACTGTAGTTGGGATGTGTTCACATGGTCTGTGTCAAGAGTTAATTCATTTTTATTGCTAAGTAGTGTTCCATTGTATGGATATACTAATCTCTTTAGACAATTCATCTCTATGAGGGTATTTTTTCCCATTTTGAGTCATAAGTAAAACTTTTATGAACATTTACGTACAAGTCTTTGTGTATACATAGCTTTTATTTTTCCTGAATTAAATAGTTTTAGTCAGCTTTTTCTCCACTGTGACCAGAAAAACCTGACAATAAACATTTAGAGGAGGAAAAGTTTATTTGGGAGCTCATAATTTTAGAAGTCTCAGTCCATATGTAATCATCAACTCCATTACTCTGGGTCTGAGGTGAGGCAGAACATCATGGTGAAAGAGTGTGATAGGAGAAAGGAGATCAGGACATGGCACCAGGAAGCAATAAGAGAGAGAAAAAGAGAGTGTAGATCAGGAACAATATATTTATCTCTTCTCCTCCAGCTACACCCTGCCTACCTACAGTTACCACCCAGTTAATCCCTATCAGTGGATTAATGGACTGATCAGGCTCACATAACTCAATCAGTTCACTTCTGAAATTTCCTGCACTGTCTCACACATGAGCTTTTGGGAACACCACATATCCAAACAATAGCATAAATGTAGCGATGGAGGACTAGGGATATAGCTCAGTGGTAGAATACTTGCCTCGCAGGCTCAGGGGCCTGGGTTCAATCCAGAGTACCACAGAAACAAACAGGAAGAAAAAAGCAACAAGCAAACAAACATACCAAAAAAGGCCACAATGTACCATTTTACATACTTATCTAAAATGTATGAGAGGAGACTGGGATCAGGTTCAGTTAGTCTCTCCCTAATCCTGACAGTGCCTGATATTATTTTAGCCTTTTTCATGGTATATAATTGTATCTCATTGTGGTACACCTTTACTTTTTCTTTTTGCATAATTATGGGGAACATCTTTCATACATGTATTGGCCATTCATATTTTTCCCATTTTTTAAGAATAATAGCCAAGTGAATATTTTTAATTTCAGTAACTTATTTTTCAATTTATATACTTTTTTTAGTTGTTGATGGACCTTTATTTTATTTATTTGTTTATATGTGGTGCCAAAAATCAAACCCAGTGCCTCACGCATGCTAGGCAAGTACTCTGCCACCAAGCCAAAACCCCAACCTATTTTCCCATTTTTAAAATAATTTTTTCTTCTTATGAGATCTGTAGGAGTACTATATATATTCTAAAGAAGAGTCCCTAGACATATGCATTAGCAACATTTTTTCTTCGTCTGTAACTTGATGTTTCATTGTCTTAATTTTGGTTTTGAAAGAACAGACATTTTTAATTTTGGTGAAGATCAATTTACCACTTCGTCTTCCAATAGTTTGTACTTTCTGTTTTATTTAGATACTTGCTTGTCTGGAATACCAAATTTTTATTGTATCCTTTTCTTAGATGCTTTAAAATGTAAATTTAAATTTGTGATTCACTTCAAGTTAATTGAGTGCCTGATTTGGAGTAAGTATCAAAGTACGTTTTTCCCCAATGGTTTTTTCTTTTCTGACACAATTGGGTAGAGTACCTCTTTTCTCCTTTTGATTACCTAGATTCTTTTGACAAAAGTTAATTGTCTGGGTCTGTGTGAACTCTCCCATTTCATCAGTTTGATATATATCCTTAAGCCAATGACACACTATACTGATCACTCACTTTTTTGTACATTTTGAAATCAGGCAACATAAATATATTATCTTTATATTCTTTAGAGGAAGGCTTTGTTCTAAGTCCTTTTCATTTCCACATACATTTTATCATTAGTTTATCTTTTTCCACAAAATAGCCTGTGGTGATTTTGATTGAGTTTGTGTTGAATCTAGATCGCATTGAAGATAGCTTATATCTTAACAACATTATTTTGCACCTCACGGACATGGTACATTTCGTAGTTTACTTATGTCTTCATTAATTGCTCTTAACAATGTATTATAATTTTTTTAATTTTTTTTAAATTTGTCTTAAGCATTTCATATTTCTTGCATGCTGTTGTAAATGGAATCTTAAAATTTTACTTTGCAATGATTATTACTATAGAGGAATACAGATGATTTTTTGCATATCGATCTGTATCATGCGCCCTTGTTGAACTTAGTAGTTCTATTAGCTACTTTATGATTCCTTAAGCTCTTCTACCTAATCATTTCATCTGCAAACAAATTGTGTCTATTTCCTTTATGGATAACATTCTCTCCATCAACTAACTTCCTATATGTGAAAGATTTGCTTACTAACTGAAAAAATAGTATTCTTTAAATTTGTCAACTGGAAAAAATCAGATCCTCTATTCTCTCTATCCATAGACTAGCTTACAGAAATTTCAGACATAGAAACAACCTTCAGTATCATTAGGTAATATCCCCTTAGATGGAAAAAAAAAAAATGAGGCCCAAATAGCTGTGAGATCTAAAATCTATATAATCAGCAAGTCGAACATTTGAATGGGAAACTAACTTTTCTTTCTATACCACCCAGTTCTTCTCAGCATTGCTTAAAAAAAGTTCAAGACAGATGAGGAGAACAGTAAATGACCTTTAAAAGGTATAGTTTTAATATTGCCAAAATGATCTTTTCTCCTAGTTTTCTACCGAACTCCTCATTCATTTTTGTAAGGACTCTTGATAGTAGAAAATGGTTCCTATTCTAACGCCCCTGTTCTGTCTCAAAGTTGCTCCTGTGAAAAGATTTGTTCTTAGGTTCTCTAAGATTTTGACTTATTCCATAATTTCTCCCTTCTAGTTTTAGTTCTTATCATCAGGATGGATTTCCTGGTACACTAAGGAATGTCTATAAATAGTATTTATTTGTCTCATCTCTTTCATATTTGGAGGTTTACATATATCCCAGATTCCTCATGTATTTGAAAAATTAAATAAATCATTTTAACAGAAGATTCTGGGAATTTTTTTATGTATACAGAGTGAGAGAACGTCCTTCAATTTATCAGTTAGGTCTGTATTTTATTTCAATTTCATAGCAAAACAACTACCTGACTTATTGAGAGCTCCCTTAGGGAATCTTAATTCCTCATTGGCCAGCTGCAGACATTCATACTGTCCTATTTCAAATGAGAGAATATGGTTGTTCTCATTTCCAGTAAACAAAAATTTGGCCATTATTAATATACAGTGATCAGTGATGAACAGAAAAGCTTTAACATACTTTGCCTGCAGAGTCTTAGAAAGTTTCCTGTAGCAGACATCAAATGTTTTCAACTACTACAAGTCCCAAAGTGTCATTGTCCCAGAAACAAAGATTTGATTGTCATTTTAGCTCTTTGGTTTTGTGAAAGACAAAAAATCCAACTTTTACTAATAGTCATAGCAAATATTATGGTATTTATTCTAGTTCATCTTGGAATTCAAGGAATGTTTTTTAGAAAATACAGCTTGGTTTGTTTCAGAAGGTTGCTTACTTAAAATAACATTTTCAAATGTATAATAAAAACATATAACATTTTTACAATCCTGTACAAAATTCACCAAGTATTTTCATATATGTTGAAAACTCTACCATACATTCAAGAGGCAACTTTTATAGATAATCACCACCACCCAATGCCAGAGGGGAGATGAGAATTTAGGTCTTCTCGCTAAGACCACCCAGTACTCCTCTGCTCTGCGACTTGCCTCTGTTCCTGTCTGTGTTTATATGTGTTCACTCATTCTACAGCTGGCCAGACATAAACTATTCCTTTGGCCCAGAAGTTTAGAGAATAAAAATTTAGAGCTATATTTCTGGAACAAAATATTTATTTAACATTATTCAAAATCAAAGATTTAGTAAACATCATATTAAGAATTAAGGAGTTGAAACTATATCCCAAATCTAAATTCAAGTCAATAAGCACCATTTTATTCAGTCTTTATAAATATTTGGCATATTTCTAACTCTTCAAATACAGATACCTTCTTTATTTTTTAGTGTATGTGTCGGAATTATTACAAAATGAAAAAACAAGGTTTAAGTAAACTGATTGTACTCTTTATGGATCTATTAGCGATTCTTATTTTTCATGGTGCATACATAGTCTTTAAGCTAAGCTTGGATACAGGTACTCTAGATAGTGTGGTAGATAGCTTTCTGTTATTACAACAAATACCTGTACTAATCAACTTATACAAGAAAGGCCCATTTCTTTTGGACCTGTGGTGAGGAAGCACATTACGTTGGGGAGTATGTGGAGGAGCAAAGTTGATCACCTAAGGACTAAGACATGAAAGAGAGAGGAGCAAGAGACTGAGGTACCACAGTCTCCTTCAAAGGCAAGCCCCCTGCCCAGGACCTAGACCTCTCACTAGACCACTTCTTAAAGGTTCCATCACTTCCCAACAGTACTGGGGAACCAACATTTAACACATGGGCCTTTGGAACATGCCAGATCCAAATTAGAGCAGATGGTATCTGGAAACCCTATTTTTAATTCTGCAATCCATCCCATCCAAAGGACACAAATATTAATAAAGTAGTCTATCCAGAAGGCAACTGATACTGGTGGTGTCTGCAAGGACAGAAAGATGAGAATTGGAGAAGATTTCAGGAAGGCAGCCTAGAAATATGGAACCAAATCAGGCAAACTATGGTCCAGTGGCTAAATCTCATCTGCTAGTTGGTCTTATAAATGATGCTTGGTGGGAGAAAGTCATAGTCGGTGATCTAGGCATTATTATCTTTGTTTGCTCTAACGTAGCAAAAGAGCTGAGAAGGTCCCACAGAAACTGTGTGACCTACAAAGCTCAAAACACATCCTACATACCCATCCACAGAAGAAGTTTTCTGGCCCCATATCTAAAATATGGAAAGAACTTTGCAAAGCTTACATTCTTTTTAAAATTACTTGGACATTCCTCAACTATTCTTTCTTGTCCAGTAGATCTTGGGCTGGAGTGTACAGCAACAGCCAGTGGAATTTTCTGAGAGGGAAGAAGTAACTATCAAAATTAAAACCAACCTGCTACTTGAAGAATAGTTTCTGTATCCCTCCTGTTTCTCCAAGCCTGATAAACTCCTATTTAATTCTTATAAGAACCTCTTGGAGAAGCTTAGCTGTTCCCCTATCCCTTTATTATTTATCTTTCTCTGGATTTCTAGTAACATTTTGATTCTTTTATGATAACATGTACAATATTAGATACTTTTAATGAATAATATCTTTGTTTAGATAATTGAGCATTGTAAAATTTATTCTTTTAAAATTTACAATTAAATTTTATTTTAGGATGTTAGAATAGTTGTATAACCATCATCACAATTTCCTCCCTCCAAAAAAAGACCCCATATCCATTGGTGATCACTTTCAATATTCCCCAATCCCTCCAAGTGTAGGTAACCACTAATCGACTACTTTCTTTACCTATATATTTACCAATTTGCTGCATTTCAAATTAGACAGTATATTGTCTTATGTGACTGGATTCTTTACTGCCTAATTTTTTTTTTAACTTTTATCCATCTTGTAGTATGTATGAGTACTTCATTTCTTTTTATTTTTGAATAATACTTTACTGTATGGAACTCTTAGACTGCTTTCCAAAGGAGCAACATAGTTGACAACACTACTTTACATTCCCTATCAGCATTGTATGAGATTCCTAATTCTGCTACACCATCATACCCCACTTGATTTTAATCTTGTTGTATGTCTGTGTACCCAAGTGAAAATATGTGTTCTTCAAGATTAGAAACAAGTTTATTTCCATTTTTTTCCAATTTTTGTATGCCTAACATAATGTCTTTTGTGTATTAGGCATTCCCAGGATGAATGAATGAATGAATGAATCAGTCAATCAATCATTATGTGAAATAGCATTTATTGATTTGATATGAATCCACAAGTTTTTTGTGTGGACTTTTAATAGGCATGTTTAATAGATTTTTTTTCCAGTTACATTCTTGATTTCTCCTACCCTTCAGATCCTAGTTCACATTACCAATAGATTTTTGTCTTCTTATAGATGCAATCTGGTTCAGCCACTGAGGTTACTTTTCCAGGCTATCTCACTGGTCCTTCTTTCTTTTGCTGTGATCAGTTTGAGATGCTTTGTCTCTGCCTTGTCCAACACAGTGAAGTGTGTTTCACCATCCATGGTCAGTAATGGAAATGTCACCTCCCAGTCTCCCCACACTTTTCTTCTTGCATATAGTTATTGTCCTTCCAAAAAGGGTGATTCTGTTCTCCTCTGAGCTCAAGCCTGAACCCTGAACTCATTCTTGACTCTTGTCTTCCACTCAGCAAATGTTTCCATCTTTCCTTTGAAGTATATCTAAAATCTCTCTCTTCTACCAATTCTACCACTCATGCTCTGGCCAAGCCCCACCCCATCTTGCCTGGGTTATCTAAACATCTCTTCATCTTGTTCTTATTACAGAGCAGTCCTGTATATGTCATATTATTTTGCATTCCTACTCATAATCCTCCTGTGAGAAAATGCCACAACTGTGCTTACAGGGCCTAGCTCTCTGTCCACCCATTCACTCTCTGACCTCACTTTCCCCATCTCCCTTCACTCTGCTCCAACCACTCTGCATTCAGGCATTCACCTGTTTCAGGGCCTTTGCTTTGGTGTACCCACTGCATGGAATGACCAGATGTCCATGTGCCCCTTTTTTTCCCTTCTTAGAAGACTTTACTTAAATGATATTTAGTTGGAGAAGGCTTCCTGATCACTCTCCCTAAAGTGCTTCATTGACTCAAAGTCCCCACCTCAAAGTCCCTATTTAACTGTACTCTTCAATCGTCCTCTAAAATTTTTGACCACGTAACATGTTATATATTCGAATCACTTGTTCTTTGTTCCTTTCCCCTCAACTGTGTCACAAGAGTAGGAATTTTTGCCTGGATTGTTAGCTGCTATACAAGTGCGTAGTAAAGGTGGGATCATGCAGGAATGAGCAAGTGCTGCTCCCACAATCTCCCTCTGAAAACAACTTATCCAGACAGCCTGGCGGTGTTGTGGCAGTGGCTTTGGCTATGTAGGAAAGGTTATGAAGCCTGTTGTGCTACCACATATGACATTCACTCCATGTATGATGTCCTCAAATTTTATATCCCATACCTCACTGGTCTTCTGTCACCCATGCTTCCCAGCCCTCCCTTTAACCCATGTGGTGTCTACTTGAGTTTGAGTTCTAAATTATAAGAAAGACTATGATCTCAAGTGTGATGACAGATGTGGAGGTCATTTTTGATGATAAAATGCCACATGTACCTGAAGGGATTATCCTTATACTTTGCAGGGTTTAGGCCAAAGACCAGGACTAAAAATTTAAATGATAGAGGGTCTTGTTAAATGTTTTAGAGCCCTGTTGGTTAATAGCCTGCCAATACTGGCTATTTTTGTCAGGTACTATGCTAAGCACTTTCTATGGTTTGGTTCTGTCTTCTCATTAACACTTTCAGCTAGATACTGTTATAATTTTCATTTATCAGATAAAGAAACTGACAGAGAGATGAAGTAGTTTGCCCGATCCAGAAATTCTTTGCGTTCTGAACTTTTATAAATACAAGCGAAGTGTTAATAGAAGTCAAGTATGAGTCTTAGAGAACACCCAGGATAAGTTATGATTTCTCTGTGTGATAGATTGACATGCATTGCCTCATATAGTCCACCCCCTCTCCCCCCAAAATATATATATATATATATACAGGTTCTATCTCAATCATGATTGTTCATACTGGTGGGAAAGAGGAAGAATTAGGTTATTTTCCCAAAACTACTTACCCCAGGTTTTATTTATTACAGTGCCTGTTCACACAAGGATGTTAACAAAAATCCTCACTGATGTGCAGCAAACCAGCTTTAAACCTTAAGTTTCATTGTATGCTGATCTCAACCAGGTCCTGGATGCTAAGCTGCTAAGGAACTTCCATAGTAACATGAGGCTATTGTGTTACTGTGTCTGCCAGGATATCTTCCTAGACGTTTTACTAATAGAACATTTCAGATCATCTCTTCATTTCTCATCTTCCAGTGTGTCTTTGCCAGGCAGGTGTGAATCAGCTGGCAGACTAAGTATGTGATTGGTGGGCAATAGAATAGAATTAAGAATGAATAGTCCATAATGCTGAACCTCTGAGAGGAGAGCACCACTGAGCTCAGAGATGCGGGATAAGCTGTCGTCCTCCTCAGCCCTAATGTACTGCATCAGCACAAGATCTCCAACCCAGAAGGGAAGACTTGAAACAAAACTGGCAATGATCAGTTTTTCAAGAACGGTATGATTTTACTCAACCATGTGAACTTCTTGCCAGATACCAGGAGTTTAGCACTGTTTTGTACATTTCTGTGAACATTTTATGTCATCACGGAAGAGATTGTAAAAGGGCAAGGGAAAAGGAAATGTTAAAATATACTGTAACATCCAGGTCATTTACATCTGAAATTTGGAATGAGTTGAACAAAATGAATGTTCCATTTACTAATCACATTTCCCATTGATTCAAAACAAATCTGGCTTGAGAGAGAATTAAATAAATGAATAAATATCCAGAATCTGGCATTTCTGAAACCTTTGGACAGAACATTGAGTTGCATTCCTATAGGGGAAATTCCAAATGAGTAAGCCTGGGCTATGTTCTTTGGAGAGCCTTATTTGGGGAAACCAAGGAAGTATGAACCTGGTCACATGAAAAGCCCCAGACTGTTGAGCCTTCTGTGGCAGTTCTTGGGCTCTCAGACCAGGTTATTCACAGATGCAAGCACAAGCATGCTGATATTTGTTTATGTGCTTGCTTGCTTCCTTTCCTTTCCTTTCCCCTCACCCTCACCCCCAGTTGGTTTTTATCACAATGGCCTCTGTTAGCAAGAGGTTGCTAGGTGAGGAGGGAGTCATTGGTTTCCATATCCTCTTAATCTTACTGTTAGCAGTTTCTATTAACAAAAGTCTAGTTGTCTATTAACTGATAAGAAAGTCCCACTGACCCATAACTTTCCTAATCTTCTGTAACATCATTACCCCAAAATATTTGTTCAATGGTAAGAAATTTCTAGGTTTATGGACAGTCAGATGAAATCAATGTGTTGCCTCCACTTAAGCCACCCTGCCCATTCACAAGAAATTTAAGGCTCAGAGAATGACTATCCAAGGTCTCACAACATAGACTAGACTTTAAAACAACTTTGAAACCTCTAATTTGGAGAGATTGAAAATAATTATATGTCCATGTCCATGGATATTGCCTTTAATCAAATAACAGGGAATATTTTAAATAACATATTTTTGTATCCAGCATTTCATTTGATCCTCACAAAGAACACGTGGAAATGATCAGAGGAAGAACATTGTCCCATATTCAGATGATGACACATTTCAGAGAAGGCAAGTTATTGCTGGATTTTGCACACCCTATTGATCATGACATCTTCACCCCTTGCCTATAAAACAAAGCAATATGGGATAAATGGAATGTGTGAGAAATCACAGTTCCCAAAGTTTTGCTTACAGCATGCCCCCTTAGAGTTGCTGCACACGTAGGTTTAAGGATAGGAAAGTAATGAAACAGGAAACTGCATGAAAGGCTCAAGTTGATATTTAGAAATTCTTTAATATTCCATCCGACAGGAATCTGCAGACAGTGACTCTTTGATGATACAGTTGCACAAAACTCAGAAGCCAAATAAATCTTTTTATTAAGTGAGTCAGTTCTATGAAGCACTTGGTAGTTACTAATGGATAAATGACTATGGAAAGGGAGAACATTTACAAAGAACTTGCAAAAAGTAAGGATTTCTGACAAAGCCACATTGGGTTTAGCTACTATAATTGATACACTAAATACAGAACTGCAATTCTAAGTGTGTGTGTGTTATGTGCAGATTTTGTGGCTCCTATAACTTTGAAATTTATAACTTTGAGAACTTCCTTTAAATATGCCATATTATGAACAATTATTGCAGCCATTTGCTAGGGTTTCTATAGTAAAGCACTATGGATCCAGTGACTTAAGAAACAGCCATTTATTTTCTCACAGTTCTAGAAGCTGGGAAGTCTCAGATCATGTTGCTGGCAGGGCTAATTTCTACTAAGGACCCTCTCTTTGGCTCATAGGTAGCTGCCTTTTTGCTGTATCTTTCCATGGTCTTCCCTCTGTGCTTGTCCATGTCCTGATCTCTTTTTATAAGCACACTCATCATATTGAATTAAGGTCTACCCTAGTGATTTCATTTTAACTTAATTACCTATTAAAGTTCCTTTCTCCGAATAGCCACATTCTGAGCACTAGGGGTTAGGGCTTCAACATTTTAACTTACCAGGGGCATTAGGGGGTGCATAATTCAGCCCACAGCAATTATAAAATAAAATGAATACTCATTTCTAATGAGAAAAGCAAGTGCTATATACTCTAAATTAAGAAAAGTCATAAAATGCCTTGAAAAAAATCACAAAATAAAAAAATTGCATTTTTATTAATTCAGTGCCTGATAATTTTTTTAAAAATTTTGTGGCTGTGTATTTGCTGATCACCTCTCCATACAACCTAATTTAATTTTTTCTATAGAGAGTATAGAGAGATGATTTCAGTCTTTCCTATAGCATGGTTGATAGAAATTTATTAGTAGTGGTATAAAAGTTTGGAGAACTTCCTTCATTTTGCACAACATTTTATTGGCAATGTCATATAAAATATAAGATGATTGTCAAACTTGGGGAACCGTCCATTAAGTTTCCTTTATTTGTGAACTGTTAAGAAAAACTTGTACTATTAGTGCAGGTTCATAAGCTGATAAATTCTACTCTGTGCAATTCACATCATAAAAGGAAATTAAATCAGTGGTACATTGTAATTGTTTCCAGTACATTATTAAGCACATTCCTGATAGGAGACAATGTCTCCTTTTGCACCAAGTAGTTCTCCATGTATATACACTTACACACCTGACTGTTGGTAGAATTTTCATCACACTGCACTTTTGTATCCATCCCCTTTGCCCCTGCTTCTCTCCTCTACCAGCATCATTTCCCTGCTGGGTGTTGTAGCACATGTTCATGTCACGACTTCTGGCTCAGCACACCATGGAGCTAGGAGGGTATTGGGCACAGGGCCTTTAGAAGTATTAAAGGAGCTCATTCCTATGCAGTGACCACTGGCAATGAAATAAGTATATACCATGGTGACTGCATACCTTGTAAAAGTATTCCATTAAACTCAGCCAAATGTTTCCTGAACTCAACTTCCCCCAACCAAGTTTCCAAATTCCCATGACATTCCAACAGTGCCCCAAATAAACATGTGACAAAGGGGCAGTTAGATTAGAAAATGAGAAGTGACTTACTGCTTGGGCCCTTCATTGGACCTTTGAAGGGACATGCAAGTGAGGGCCCCTGAAGCTTCTTTCCTTTTTCTCAGTCCTTGTTTAAAAGAATTTTTTCTCTGCTCTAGGTACTTGTTTAGAAATAATCATTCCTTCACTTATTTCCTCCCTCTCTCCTTGCCTCTCTCTCACTTGTTCAAATGTTTATTTAGTGTTTACTGTATTCCAGAACCCATGTGAGAATGACGTGCGTGATAATATTGACAGTACTAGGTAGAAAGGATGGGTAGCCAAAGTAGCTCATGATGAAATCCACTGGATGGCCTGATGATTGAGGCTTCACCTTCTGCTGACCATTCAGGGAATACGTTATAAGGAAGTGGCGTTTGATCTGACCTAAAGGCTGGCTGGGTTGGGATTAGGGAAACAAGGTGGAGGCAAAGACATTCTGTGGGGCTGCTGCTGCCTCTGGTGGCACTTCTGTTAGATATATTCTGCATTGGTAACATGTATCATTGTTTAGTTACTTGACCAAGGTGGTGGCAAAGCAAACAAAATACAATAAACCCATGGTTTGGTGATCACCTCAATGTTGTAGCAGTATGGCCCTCAGAGGTTTCTGCCTTCCTTTTCCAGGGGCACATCTCAGAACATTCAGTTATACTGCTGTTCTGGAAAGCCACAAGTAGTTTCTTTACAACATCTGAATGAAATTATCTTTTCCCCATTCACCAGAAATGGGCTAGGTAACTTTTCCACTGAGACTTCATGCTTCAATGATCCCACCCATGGATGAATGGATGGATGTCTGACAGCTCCTTTGAAGCTCTGCTTTGACCTTCTCCTCTTCTCTTTCCCTAGCCCTCAATCCCCTTCCACATTCGTTTCTGCTGGTTTTTTTTTTTTTTCCTAATCCCATTTGCTTGCCTATTTTGTCTGCTTATTTTTATGACTCTTCTTTCTTCTCTACCAGTCAGTCTCCACCTAACCTTCTTTCTGAGCTCTCCTTAGCCCAGAGAAAGTGTTTAACAAAGTGTCTCATTTGCACACAATTTGAGGCAAGTGGTTGGGCCAGCATCATCCACTGTGACCTGCAATAGAATAGGGATATTTAAATGCTATTGTTGCATAATTCTTCCTAGTCATAAAGATCTGTTGGTTCTTTTAATCTTTGTGAATAAGATACATTGTCATTGACATACTGGATTGTGAGCTGTATTAGTGAAATACCCAAAATCTTGTTGCTGATACACAGGTACTACTAACCAATCTAAACAGCACCCAGCTAGGTCTCCTCCCACTGCACTGCTAAAACACAGTTCTTTGCTCATCCCACGAAAATTCTCTTGTATTGATTTTGTTGTGGCTTCTATGACTGTTCTTACTGTTATTTGAAGAGAAAAGATAATGATGAACAGTAGCTGACATAACTGTCATCATCAGGTTTAATGGTGGCACATAATAGCCCTGTGAGCAGTATTAACATAACTCTCCAGTAGGAATGGCTATCTGTATACTGAGTTTTTAAAAGTAATAAAAGGGAAGACTATTCGAAAACCACTCCTCTATTTACAGTGAATGAATACTCTTATTTGAAACACATTAGATTTCATATAATTTTGCTCCCCATGGTGATGTTTTCCAGACAGCTTATTCTAATGGCATGGATATATTAAAATAAAATCAGATGGGGTGAAGAGTAGCATGCCAACAAAAAGAATCCATCATTCTTGACAAATGCAGATAATACAGTCACAGAATTTACAAGTAAAATAGCAGGGATATAATTGAGAAAGGTGTATCATTCATATAGTTATTTGTCAAGTTATTTTTCACAGGTCGCTCTTGAACGGATGGCTCTTCCACGGGTTATATAACGTAGAATGCTTCCTTTTACTCTTTTGCGTTGGGTTACAGAAGTTAATTTGAAGGCTTTTAACTTTCTGATCTCATTGTTTTTGTCTTGTTCCTTGACATGGCTTATTCTGTTTGGCATTGAATCATCAGATCAACTGTGTAGTTTGCTTAGACCATAACTACACCATCTACTTTGGTCAGTTCAAAGACGCGTATTTTAAGGGGATCTGTACAAAAGACTGAATGAAAATATTCCCTACAGAGTGCAATTACATAAACCTTAATAAAAACAAAGTAGCACTTAGTGTCTCAGACTCAAGAATCAACACTTTCTCCCTTTCATTCCCTTTCTCAGCCACTCAAGTGACCATGCTAGTCTTTTCTCAGCCAAATTAGATTTTAGCATTGGAGGGGAGTTTATATAGTGTATGATTCTAAGCCCTGTTTTTCTCATTTGTACCACACACACCTACTGAGCCCATGCTGTATATCTAGCCCTATCTCAGGTGTTACTCATGCAAAGGTGGGAAGACATAATCCCTGCCCTTGTAGGTTTCAGTGGGAGAAGAAACATGTGAGGAAACTAAGGACTGGAGGCATTTCCTCCAGGTCTGCTAGGTGTAAAGTGTAGAACAGGGATGAGACCAGAAGACCACCATCTGGTCCTGGTTCTCCTCAGTCACTCCACCATCCTACTCTAAGATGTATGAGAAAAATTGTGGGACTGAAATAGTTCTTATTCCTAGTAGCAAACATCATGGATTCCATGTTTAAACCCCACATTTAAAATTTATATATATTGTGTTCAATAGACATCTGGAAGCAGAAGTAGCTTCTTAAACCTCTGTAAGCTGTCTGAAGCCTCCAATCTCATATTCAAGTTTTGGGAAAGGTTCTGTTTTGTGATAGTGCTTTTGGGGCATCAGTGGAAGATGTGGAGGAAGCTTGTGTTTGCATCTAATACTAAAACCTTTATAGTATCCAACACTAAAAGTTTGGATGCATTTCTAAACCACTTTCATTTGAATTGTGGAGCATAATTCTCAAAAGACAGCTTATTCTCAAGAAGTTACCAGTATGTTTGGTTCTTCTCTCACCACAAACATGGTGAGAACAGGCTATGTCAAATTATTTTGACATGCTCAGACAGGGCATTCTGAACCAGACAAGACCTGTATGTTCAAGTATGAGGGAAATATAGACACTGCTACTTGAGTCTATAAGGGGCTATGCTCCATATATTGAGGGGAGAGATTGCCTCATATAACATTCCCAATACATTGGAATCCAGAAGTTCTGTGTTTTATAGTTTGGTACAGTGAGAAATGACATGTCCTAGGGTGTGGGGAATGATGTGTTCTTCAGTTGAAATAGTGAACATTTATTTCTTAACTTAGTATCTACCAAATGGCACAAATAAGCATTCGGTAAATATTTGTCAAAGTAAATTCTAATTCCTCATATGAGTTCAATGTTGGAGGGATGTCATTTACCAGGGTGACAAAACAACGAGCTTGGGTGACATACAGGAAAGAGATCTAGGCTGGGTCAAGAATTCTGGGTTGAGAAGTTACTTACGAATGAAGGACCCTGGCTTCTTTGTTGGCACACTATGCCTGTAGCATTACCTGTTCTACCCAGTGTCTGGCCTGGACTTAGAAGTGCAAGTTGAATAATTTGACAGATTGAGGACTAGACCCCTAATGACATTCCAGGAAAGTCACCTTAAAGGATGAAAATCTAATCTGTACAATATGGATATGTTGCTTGTAACAGAAATTATTTACATGGAACACATTTCTCTTGTTAGAATTCTCATTGATTACCATGTTTTTCTTTTGGATGATTTCGTTTTTTTTAATTAATTTTTTATTTGTTCTAATTTGTTGTACATGACAGTAGAATGCATTTATACATTTTGCTAGATCATACATAAATGCAGTGTAATCTCTCATTTTTCTGATTATACATACTATAGGATATCATTGGTCATGCAGTCATATATGCACATGAGGTAATAATGTCTGTTTCACTCCATTTTTTTAATGAATTGTTTAAAAGGAAAGTAGCTGGCAGAAGACGGTAGTAAAAGTTTGATCTAGTCAAAGACCAGTCTTCTTTTCCATACTATGACAGTTGATAACGTATTTTCTTTCCCATCATAGCCTCCCACATAGGAATAATAACTATCCACTTGTATTCTTCCTGAGAAAATAAAATCTAATGCCATAATATGCTCCTCTAGAAATAGTAGAACATGCTGTTAAAATGATGTAAACACACCCTTGTTCTCATGCCAGTTCATTCTAAATGAGTAATCTGGGGTGAGTTTCCCAAATCGCCACAATCTCCGGGGACGAGGGCACATTTGCAGTAGATTTTTCTCAGCAGGTTAAATCTAAAGAAGTAATTAAGACTCCACATTTCTGATTTGTGGGAAACAGTACTATGCATTTTCTTTGGATGAGAATAAGTAAGAGGATAAAGGAAGTCTCTCAAATTGCAGTCGGTATGACCTGTTTTTGAATAAACATCATCATATTCCACAGTCAATTATCTCCAAAGTACAGTGTGTTCTCCAGCCAGAGAGAGTGAAAGAGAAGAGAGAGGGAGGACAATCTGCTAGAAGTGGTTAGAGAAAAAGATGCATGCATTGGAGTGTACATTATTCTATTGTCCTCTGAATAATTTCATACAATTTGTGAAGGGGTAATGGGGAGGATTATACAGTATTTTTACGTGATTTCATAAATATCGAATTGCAGTCATCAGAAAGAGAGACAAGCATAGTTAGGAAAACAAAATGAGGTATGTTATGCTCAGCACAGTAATAGGGCTCCTAATACCAAAGGAAAAACAAGTCATTAGTTACCACTATTGAATGGAAGTGGTCTAATCACAGCAACAGGATAAGTATCCCATTTTATTATGGCTTCGTTATGTGTTTTGCAAGACTCTTTGGCTCACCATTAAAATTATTTTCTATCGCAGCGCTGTGAGGGTTCAGAATCTGGGAGCATAACTATTATTTTTGTTTATACCATGCTGCTGTGCTGGGAGAGTAAATAGTGTTTTGGGTTTGGTTTCTTTTATCCTTTTCTTTCTTTCACCTATGAAAAGATCAAAATTGTAGAGAAATGTTTGTTGGAGAATGATCTCAAAAGAAGCCTAGGTTTGATCAAACCAGTGTTGGCCACAATGAAGACAGGCATATTACCATTGCTTCTGTAAACACTTTGGAAGTTTTGTTTTTATTTATCCCCCCCTCCCCAACCTTTGAGGTAAAGTTGGCAGCAAAGGAAGGTTTCAGAGGGAGGAAGCACAGACACAACACTTCTCTTAATTCACGTAGGGACCAGGCAGCCAGCCTTTTCCAGTAGCAGTGACATTTGGCCTGTTTTGTTAAAAACCCCTTTCTGTGTGACTTGGGATTTGAATCCAGAGGCCTTTGGTCCTCAGCCTCTGTCCTAGCTGGGTGGAGTGACCCTGATCATTCTTCCTCCAAAGAGGCCCCACTCCCATCAGAAGCAAACCACATTCTTGCTTTTTACAGCAGTTTAGCTTGATAATTAATGGTGATACTGGCATCTGCCCATTCTTACTTCCTTATTCATAAGCCTAAAGTAGTATTTAAAATAAAGCTAACATCCCCACTTTCTTAGGGAATCGAGCATTTCCCCCAGTGTTAAACCCTGAGGGTTACTACCAAACACCCATAGTAGAGCGCCCTCCTTCTCATTGTGCCAACAAATCCTCACAAATTATTTATTTCCCATTTTAGACATTTTTGAGTGACTCACTGTGCCCTGGAAATATTATCACTGTAGTAATTTTCTTGTGTGGCTCAGCTTAATGTTAGAGAAATGGGTAGTTACAAGTCCAGACGCTATAAAGATGGAGCTAAATATTCTTCTAAAAATAGGATGTTTGGTTAACGTTTAGTAGTCAACAACTTTCCTGCAGCCACACACAGTGCCGGACTAAGAAATGGAATAAATGTCCTCATGCAGTGTTTGGTGAAGTCGCCCTCAGCAGACTGACCTTTCAGTGTTGAGGATTCAGAGTGGGCTGGCTTTGTCCTTCAGGCCTGCGGTGTGGCGTAACAGCATCTTCAGCTCAAGGGCCAACAGCTGCAAGGAAATGTGTGCTTGGGGTGCTAGACGGCATAAAATCAAAGCGATTTTGTCTCTAGCTTGTATGAAAAGAAGGAAGTTGAAGAATCAGGAATGGATAGAAGTGATGTTTTGAAAACTACTGCACTGGTTCCTTTAGAATTTTCAGTGAATAGCCCATATGTTTTACGGAGGAGGAAATTAAGTTTCAGAGATTGAAGGTAGACAAAGGCCCAATGCCGCAAGGTAGTGGCAATTATTAGACAGTTGACTTCACTGGAGTCAGTACATTTTTACTCTTCTTTTATCCTAAGATTGGGGCATTTTAGACTCCAAGACTGACATTTCTTCACCTATTTTATGCTATGAGATTCAAATAAATATGTGCTGAATCTAGGGATTCTTCAGTTGGGAACAGCATCCAGGATGATTTAGAGAGTTAATACCACATTGCTTAAGTACATACTATAAAAAAGGCTGAGCATGAATCTCTGTGAAACTCTCTGAAATCCTTATTAAAAAATTATGTATCAAAACTCTAATTCAATTTAAAAAGAAAGAGAAAACAAAAGGAAAATGATGTATCACTTAGTTGTGGATTCCTCCAAAACAAACCAAATGTCCTCTCAAATGCATTTTTGGATTGAGTGTAAAGCCGCCTGGGAATATAGACATGAAGCCTCCTGCCATATATTCATACACCGTGGGATTCCAGCAGACCATGGGTGCTTCGAAGCCATCTCTTTAAAGCACTTCATGCTTTCATAGGGAATGGATGCAGTATTTTTTCCTTAGTGATTTCTATGTGCCAAGCTTTGTGTTGGAGCATATAGAAAGCAATCAGATTCTTTTCCTTTAGTAATGTAGTCTATTGTGAAGAAACCAGTGAAAACCCAAATAACAATATCTCAAAATAGAAAATAATACCAATGTAGAAATAAAGTCCTTACTATTTAAAGAAAGAAAGAATACCTGGTTGTTAGAGGGATTTTTATGAAAATATAAACATCATCATTCATTAGGTATGAAATACTTAACTCTCAGGCAATATTAGTACTGGGAAAGAGAAATCAGATCATGTCTTTTCTTAAATATCTCAGTCTTCATATTTTATGAAAGGATAAAGAAATAAGTTTATTCTATGTTTCAAAGGAATTCTGAAAGGAGGAAGAATCCAAGCTAGATTTTAGTAAATAGAATAAATATTTAATAAATAGGTAGAAGAAAAGTTTCAACATTATGATTTGGAGAAATGAAAAGAGCCATGGAAGGAGAAGTGAAAATACATTTTACAAGGTTGGAATCTTGGCATAACAGGGACAGCTGGAATGAAGGGTTCTAGTGGAAGAACTGAAGAAACATTGATTAGTAGGTTTCATCTTATGGAAAGCATTATATTCATATGAGGATTTTGAGCACCTTAGTTGAGCTCAGGAGAACTGTAGACTCTAAGAACAGACTGAAATAACTCCAGTTGGGAAGTATTGCTCTCCTCAGGTTAGAAGAACCCCTGAATTTGGAGACTCTCGGCGTAACAAAGAAAATATTCTCAGCATTGCTATTATGTACCCTAGCAATAGATCTCTCTCCTTCCTGCAATTATTTTACTTTTTATTCACATTTTAAAAGGGGGGGGGCAGTTAAAATTGGATTTGTAACGGAGCATTTTAAGATGTTTGTATAATATGGAATCCAAGAGAAGTTTTTTGTTATGAGAAAGCAAGACCATAAAAAGGAATCTCCACTAAGAGGAAATAACCAAGTATTGAACAGATCCATTAACTCAACAAAAGGACAACCAGTCCTTCTGAACCTTGTATTTGTTGGAAGCATCCATTGAAAGGTAGCTACAGCTTGTTACAGATTGCAGAGAAGAAAGGGAACAGAAAAAAAGGGATTTCTCCCTGCATATAGTTTAAAATTGGGTAGGACTGAGTTTGACTGTTTTGTGTTATCTGTGTGACCTTGAGTTTATCAAGTCTCTCCAAACTTCAGCTTTCTAGTTTGCAAAATGGTATAAGGTAAATGAGGAAAGAATAGTAAAGAGTAAATGAGAAAATATATGCTAACACAGCCCACTTCTGCAAATGCTGTGTACCCAGTCAGGGATTACCTTTAATGTTACAAACTTCACTGTTTCCAGCCATGTGACCTTTACTGCCTTCCAAAGCAAGTCATCCCATCTGTGAACAGCTGAGAACTCTTTGCCATTATCTCTGAACCCTGACTCCCAAGTTCTAGAACTTTTTTCTACCTACAATACAATGACAAAAGAATGAAAGGAAGGTAACAGGCAGGCAGAAGGACAGGGTGGCCTTGCCTATATGGCTTTCTTTAGGTACCTTGACGTCAGTACCCACAAATCCCTTCCATTTCCTTTTCACCTGTGTGCCCATTGCCAGTTCTTTAACAATTCTTCATTAATACAGTCTTGAGAGCTCTGTATTCAAAGTATTGTCCTCTGCCCTAGTAGGAAATACAAGGCTCAAAATCAGATGTGGTCTCACCATTGGAGTACACTGTCACTCTGCATTAGGAGACAGGTGCCTAATAGGAGCTGCAATGTGGAACTTGGATTCTTTCTAACACCAGTTTTGCCTGTTTTTCTGTGTGTCCATGAGTAAATCCAGAGAAATATACTTAACCCTTCCTTTCTTATTTATAGGGAAATATTTATAAAAGAATAGTGCATTTAGAATAAAATTTTGGTATGCTTCTGTTACTCTGAAAGAATTGTACAATTTACGTTGCCTGTTTGCCATATATCAGTCCTCAGGGAAAAAAAAAAGAAGAAATGTTTAAATGGTGCTTTAAGTAATTTATATCAGATGAATGAATGTAAAACTTTGTAAAATTTGCAGGAAAATGCAAGTTTCTAACTATTAGGTAAAAGTTAAGTACCAAACTTACCTTTACATGTGCCCATGTCTCCCAAGACTTATTGTTTATAAAGAGGAACGACTTTATGACATTTGCCAGTAAATGGATGGATCTGGAGACTATCATGCTAAGTGAAATAAATCAGTCCCCAAATACCCAAAGTCGAATGTTTTTGCTGATATGATTTAAACCACAATAAAAGGGGAGAGGGGAAGAAGAGAACTTCAGACAAAGGTGAATGAAAGGAGGAAGGGAGGGGGAAAGGCATAGGAAAGACAGTAGAATAAATCTAACATATGTTTCCTGTGGACACATATGAAAATACCTAAGTGAATTCCATATTGTGCCCACCCACAAGAATGGGGTCTTAATTAGAATAAGATATATCCTATGTTTGTATAATTTTATCAAAATGGATTCTACTGTCATGTATAACTAAGAAGAACCAATAAAAAAGAACAATCATACAAAACTATGAACATAATTAATATACATTGATCTATGATAAAAAAGAAATAACAAATTAAAAAATTTTCAAATTTGAATAAGAAGACTTGTTGTTTAGTTATTCTAAATTTCAACAAAAAAAAAAACCAAATCATGTCTAAGATTTTATTTTGATTTCAACATTGTGTATGTGCCCTCCCCTATAAATTAGAGAAAATGTCCTTTCCCTATATCAAGGTTTGTTGGCAGGAATAAATATCATATGGTGTTATGAATATCATTTGCTGTTATACTGGGGAAATAGGTTCTCATAGCCTTAGTCATTCACCCTGGTGGCCTAGTATCACATCAGTCTTCCTCCCATTTTTATCCAAGGAAGAGGCCAAGGATAATCAGTCATAACCTTGGTTGGTCACCAAGTAGTTATACTATATACAGAATCATACCCAAAGTTCTGTTTATTGAAACAATTCTGGCTGCTAGTCAATGATCAAGAATAGTACAAGACAGCCTTTGGTGGAACAAGAGCACTAATAACATTTGCAGAATAAGTCTTTGTTTGAAATGTACTATGAACACATTTGATCCTTCCTGAAAACTTGTGAATGTATTTAGACACAGTGTTTGGTGTCTCCTTTTCATGAATGGGGCAACCAAGGTCTATGGAAGTAAGACTACCTGGAAAGTGATGTCCATTAGGTTTATCCTTGGTAAGCTGGTATGATGTGGTTAACAACCTCAAAAACTGTTACCTTGCTGCATTTAGATAGAAGTTCCTAGAGTTCTACAGAACTGGAGCATTAACCAGATCTGATGTCTTGCTTAGAAACTATCTTGTCTAGTCCGATCCCGTGGTGCACACCTGTAATCCCAGCTACTTCAGAGACCAAGGAAGGAGGATTGCAACTTCAAGGCCAGCCTCAGCAACTTAATGAGACCCTGTCTCAAAATAAAATATTTAAATAGTTGTGAATGTAGCTCTGTTTTAAAGCACTCCTGGGTGGTTAATCCCCAATAAATCAAAATATAGTTCTATTTATATCACATTGTACTCAGGCTTACAAGCATAAAACCAGCAAATCATTAGGAAT
Organism: Glaucomys volans; assembly: GCA_020662805.1. Classification (NCBI taxonomy): domain Eukaryota; kingdom Metazoa; phylum Chordata; class Mammalia; order Rodentia; family Sciuridae; genus Glaucomys; species Glaucomys volans. Next base: position 492,233 of record JAJEJO010000503.1, read on the forward strand.
CCATAAAAGACCCAGCATTGTTTTTGAAATCAGGACACCCTCAGTGCGAGTCTCTTTGGCCCTTCCTGCACATTTGTGTCTAACTTGGTCACTTGTCCTCCTTGAACCTTACATGTGCCAAGCAGAATGCTGGCAATTATTAAACGAGATAAGATGTCAGTGCCTGACCTAATGCTGGGCTCATATGGATGTTCAACCAATATTTTACTTCCTTTCATTCAGTCACCCTTCATTTTACACAATTGGGACTCCTCTTTCAGTCTGTTCACTTCTATTCTGAATCACCCTCTCTGGCAGAAGAGAGCAGAGGTGATCAGAGTGGATTCCCCATGCTCCAGCCGCCACCGCAGCGTGCTGGGGCCAGACCTGTGCAGGACATTGCCTACCTGGAGATGCCAGCAGTGGTCCTCACACAGTACTTTCTGTATCAAGGGACCTCGCTTGAGGGCTAAGGGCTTCCGCTGTGCTCTGGGGTGGAAAAGGCTTGCTGATTGAGAGATAGTGCTTCATGAAAGGATCTTTCATTCGTAACAAAATATTTGCCAGGAACAACGGTAAACAGAAGTCTTGATTCACTTGCTCCTTTCTCTTGCTCTCTCTTGGGTTTTGTTTGATTTAGGATGTTTACACCTCAGGACACAGCTGGTACTGATGCCATTCCAAGGTTAAGAGAAACTTTTCCCTGCCATCCCCCTCTGTCTCCCTAGGGTACCCTTAAATGACAACAAAAAGGGTGGGGTTATGAGACAGGAAGGGCATTCACGTTAATGCTGGTTATTATGGGGACCTCAGAAGAGGCATCACACCCACCCTGTCACATGGGCTTAACAAAGACCATCTGAGCACCAGAGCTTCCCTCCAGCACATTCCTTTAAGAAAACGGTCACCACCGGTCATTCCCCTAATATATCACTGTTGTCCTGACCTGATCCTTCTCTTCTTTGCCTTGAATACCCAAGCATATTTTTCCCTCCTCAAAAAGTGTTACTCTTTCATAATTAAAGATGAGGCAGCACTAGATGAAGGCAGCTGTACAACATGACTGCACATAGACTTTGCAGTTAAAGACAGGACTTCAGTTAAGTCATTTGGCTTCACTGAGCCTCAGCGTTTTGATTTTTATGTCTGGAACAATTACACTAGACCCTCTTCACTCTGCTCTAGTTAGGGTCAAAGGTTGGGCTCAATGAGAAAGGGCTTTCTTTTTTGACAACTGGACTACATACATAGGAAATTATTTTCCTCATATCCCATTAATAAATTGGTGCTCTGCATTATGGCAGTAGTTGATCTGAGCACACGATGTAACTAACTTGAGGTTAGACTTTACCTGAAACAAATGAGCTCTCTGTGTGTCTCATCAGGCCTTTAAGGCTGCAGAAAAGATGGTGAGCTTTTTCCATCAGCAGCATGGGTCACCAAGGACAGTACCTTTCCTCCTACACTAGAGTTGATGAACCCACACTCCTGAGCATCCAGTGCAGCTCACAGGGGTTTATCTGGTGCCAAATCATGTGGGAAGTTAGATCTTGCTTAGTGCTCATGACCAGTTTATGAGGCTCTCCTTTTAGATAACAAATAATCACCAAGGGGAATCAAGAGCTGTTCAGTTGTAGGTCTGAACTCTGCTCCCATTGAGACGTCTCCTCTGGCCATTGCTGCCCTTTCCTTCCTTCCTTCCATCTGCCATTGCTGCCCTTTCCTTCCTTCCTTCCATCTGTTGCTCTCTCCAGCTCCCTCGCCTCTTGAATCATTTTTTATGTGGTACCCTTATTTTAAATATACTGTAGTTTCATTTGGGTATTTGTTTTCAGTATTCCTGAAGCTGGGGAATTTCTCCAGGGTTTCATATTGACTCTGGTGCTCAAGCATCAAGAAAATTTCCACTTGAGGTGGATCTGGCACTGAGGGTTTATTTTTTCCCCTTTCTATTTTATTGTTGGCCACTTTGGGCCAGCATGTTGCTAGGTTGTGTTGGTTTCTTAGCTCTTGTAACCAAGCTAAGATGCACATGTCAAAAAATATTTTTTTTTCTTTCTCTCTGAAAAGGTCTTCCCTCTTTTCTCTAATGCTTCAGAAGGGGAAAAGAGTGTTTTATTGGTTCTAATTCTGGTATATGAAGTGTTTGCTACAAAATGTTTTTATCACTGTGTTATCTGGTCAAAAATTTACTGTCATAGTTATTTTCAGTTTAATGGCTCAAATGTTCTATTTGTACCAAGGTTATTACATATCTTAAGTCAATACAACAAAGGAAATTTCAGATACAAAAAAAATCAATAGCAAGAGTCTAATTAATTTTACATTTCTCAAAACCCTAAAGTTAAAATAGCTTTAAGTTTCCAGTTCATCATGCTCTGATAGCACCATTTATAGGTAAAGGATGATGCTTAATCCAGATTGTTACATTGTAAATACTTAAATAGATATATGTGTGTGTAAATATACATATATATTTGTTTATAAATAATTTAATGTATCTAAATATAAATTTGTTTATAAATATAGACAGATAGATTTCCTTAGAGGAAGGGTCTTGGACTTTTGCCATGGTGAAGTCCAGCAAGGTGACAGCCATGGCCCTATGATCTACTGCTTCTTTAGTTCCAGTCCTCATCTCAGCCTCCCCAAAGAAGACTGAGCCAGACTGTAACAGAACTCATAGCTCCTGCAGTAAAACCCAGTGCTCTGGGAAGTGATAAGCATAGCAGAAATTGTGAGCTAGGTAAAAACCATCTTTGTAGTCCTGAGGTGATAGCAAAGTACATATATCCCTGTGTCAGGCATCCTAAATCCTTTCATCCTCAATTAGTTATGGAGGTCTTCACTATATCAAGACTTACAATTAGCCACAGAAGAAATTAAGTGAAATCTGAGCGACAGAGAGATGAATCAACTATAATCCCTGAGTTGACTGATTCCTGTCTTCAAGAGGTTCATAATCAAGGGATAGAGATAGATGTGTAACAAACGAATTCTAGTTTCCTAATTAAATACCATAATAAATGAAGAAACGTTGAAACACCAGAAAGCTTTGATGAAGTCCTTCCAAGGGAATTTACTTTAGCCATAGGTCACATTTGTTAACTAGGCTCACCCCAGATTGTTCCTTTTCTGGATAATATTCATATCTGTATATCTCCCTCTGGAATCCCCCCACATGGTTTGATTCAGATTAGGGTAGATTTCTCACTGAAGGGCACAATCTGTCTGGTGCATGGCACCCATCCGTCATCCATTCATTCTACAAACATTCATGCCCTGTACATTGCAGGCACTTTGCTACATCTTCAATGCAGAATCATTGAGACATTAGCAATTTAATAATGGAGACAAAAACAACAGAGAAAATGTTGTGGGTCCATAGTAGAGTTAAAGAAAAAGCTTGGAGAGCTACTTGATGGGGTGTCATTATTATAAACTCCGTCCATAGTGAGAAAGATGTCGAGAACTGGAATTCCTTCTGCTTATCAGCTCTTCCATGAATATTTACTGTGTGTTCGTTCTGTGTCACACACTACAAGCATGAAGCAGGAACATTATTTCCTGATATCACGAGACATTGCTGCTAATCCCAAATACTTCTCCCTTCATAAGACCTAGGCTTCTGCCTATCACAGCCCAAGGATGTACACATTAGGGCTATTGCTTGCCTTTTCCATTATCTTGTATCCTTGTCATTGACTTTTAATGGATGGATATCAAGTGCTTATTGGAAATAAGAAGGCACAGGCATTTTCAGAGGTGTTGAGTGTTTGCAATTTGAAATTGGTCATAGAGCTATAGGGCATTTGACACTTAACATTTCACATTATTTGAGCAACTTAGAACTATTAGAAATGGAAGAAAAGGGGCTTCACATTTTATACCAAGAACTAAGATCAGGAAATGATGGCTCTGGGCCAAATTCCATTTGCTAATGTGTTTATAAATAACATTTATTAGAACTCAGTTATGCTCATTTGTGTGTGTGTTTTCTGTAGTTGATCTCTCTACGTAGCAGAGTTGAGTACTTTCAGGGAGATTGAATGGCCCACAAACTCTACAAAACTTACTATTTGTCTCTTTATGGCAAACGATTGCTTGTCTATGAAAACTTATTAATCCCTAAAGGAGAACTAATAAAAAATTCTATTGTCCCCAATCATATTTTTCATTTTATACAGCAGGTAATTCTAGAACTCATAGTCAATAAAATTCAGAACGATTTAAAAGAAACACACATATGCAAATATGTTGGCTAAGAGCCATTGGATAAGATATTCACATAATTACCCCTCTTCCTCAATCAGCTCATTCTCAGGATATATAGTGCTTCAAGTAATTTGTCAGATGCCAGGATATTGAGACAATGACAACCTAGCCTGCATTCCTGGAGTTCCTAGTCTGTTAGTGGAGGTGGATACAAGGTGGACATGCACATCAGCAAATCCTGCTTCCAGTCACAGAGGCTGCAGAGGAGGGGTTGCCTGTCTTCTTTGAATTCTGGGTCACAGAGAGTTGAAATGGCTAATCCATTCAGACAGGTCTGATAGATGGTCAAGGTTAGAAACAAATGTTTTATTTCTAGAAACTTCAACTCTATCAGAAAATAAAATTTGGCATGCTAAGATGCGTCATAGTTTATGAAATACATTACATCCTTTGTATTTTTGACCTGTACAATGGAGATTGGTTGTAACCATTATCCCCTTTTTATTAAGAAAAATAAGTCTTGTTCAGGGTTCTACCATTTGTAAACAGTAAAACTGACCTGACTCTAGTTCACACTCCAAAGCCACAGAACTGTCTCCTGGAGTCAAACCTCCCTGGCCTAAGTCTATACATATTCCTTGGAATTCGTAATTGGTCTGAAATACAGGAGAAAAGGGCCTTTGACTTTGTGCTAGAGCAACCTGCCTTGTTTCAGACATTGCCAAATGTTTTTGCACCTGACATTAATGCACATGCAGCTAGCTAAAGCACCAGTGGGCTGGACTTTCTCCTTACAGAAGTATAGCTGCTCTCGCTAGGCTGTCAGAGGACTACTCTCAACTTTCCTTGGATATTTCTCTTCTTTCTGTCCTCTTTTTCCCCTTCTCCGGTTCCCATATCCCCCTGTACAACTGATTGTGTCCCCTCATCATACAGTTCTTCCTGCCCTTGCAAAGTCTTGGTCAGAATGAGGAGAACCTGTTTAAATGCTTCCTGCTACTGAGGGAAGACAGTGGGACCCCATTATTCACAGTGCTGATAACCATAGGCCTCCATCTTGCACCCCCTACAGGGCATTATCCAGATTCCTCTTCTACATATGCATGCTCAGTCTTCTTTCCAAATCGCTAGCCTCAAATGTTCAAGATTTTTGCCCCTCAGAACCTCAATTTTGACCTCAGTTCTCTGTCTTGGGCCATGGAAGCTTCTAACACTGGTGTAAAAATGTCTCCTTTTCCTTCTGCCCTTCCAGCAGAGGGAGTGATTCGTAAGTGTGGTCTTGAGAAGGTAAGCTTTCAGTATATTTTTTTCTTAGCATGAAGAAAAAGAGCACAGAGGTTATGGGATGGGCTGTGAAATCCAACTGTTATAATTGTGATCTTGTTGCTTCATTTATTAGCTCTGGACCTCGAGAACCTCTTCTAACCTCTCTGGGCATCATCTTTGAAAAAGGATTATAATTCAGACTTTTGTTTTAAGGACTCAATGAGCACATTTAAATCTCTTAGAGCAGTTCCTGTCTCTGTAATTTTTAGTTATTATTTTTATTATCACTTTTCTCTTGAACTTGTCGTTTATTATCATCACTTTTCTCTTGAACTTGTCATACCATGTCTCTATTTTGGGTTCTGAAAATATGTTTGACATAATTATGGATTTAATAAAATATTTGGATTAGCCTGTGAACCTAACATCCAATTATAGCACTGTTTTTATGAGAGGATGAATTCCTGAGTTCCAAACAGAAGAGTTACAAAGAAACTCTTGGACTGAAGTCATTCATCCCCAAGAGATAGTCCAAATTAAAGCAGAAGACTGATGGTAGGAGGCTAGTGAATGTTTGCAAAACACACATAAGTTGCTCTTGTTGTTTGTTTGTTTATTCATTTGGTTGATTTTTTTTTGCTGTATGGGGGATCTAACCCAGGCTCTCCTCCAAGCTAGGTAAGTGCTCTGCCACTGGGCTACACTCCCAGCCCAATGTATACATACTTTTACTAAATGTTCTTTATTCTTAAATTTGCATTCATGGGCATTTCTCAAACACCTTCTCTAATGTACCCAACCAAGATTATGTCACTAGGTTTGTGAGGTAAATTTATTTGCCTTGTTGGTTTTTGCTTCTTTGCATTTTGATCTTCTGTTTCATTATCATTAAATAAAAAATGACAGACTCTGATCAGTAGATCAGATAATATCTGTTCATGGGTCTTAGCCCTGTTAACTGGAACTTGGGAAGTGATCTGCCACCTTTGCCATTGCTTGTTGGTGGAATGGAGCAAGGGCTTACCATTCCAGCATCCCCTGGCTTCTATGAGCTGTTTGCTTTATAAAATGTCCATGACCCCAGTTTTAAACTTCAAAAATAAAAATTGCAAAAGAGTTCCTGAGGACCCCTTTATACCTAGAACTAGGGAAAACACTATGATTCATGCAAAAATTTATTTGCACTAAATGCACTAATGGGTATAGAAAGCAAAGTGTATTAAGTGCCATGAGGAGGAATGATGTCCTTATGAGTTGTGAGGAGGTTCCAAAGGAAAATGGTGTTGATTGGGTCTTGCCAGATGGGCTTGGGCAGACAATACCCCTAATAGGGAGTATAAAAGAAAGGACATTTCTGTAGAGGAAAATGAGCCAACAGGGAGGTAGGGGGTGCTGGAGATTGCCTATGTTTGTTAGCATGCCTTAAAAATGATATATCTTAATAATTTAGCCACATTTTACTTCAAGATCCCACATACTTTAGGGTGAAAATCAACAATACCCTTAAAATGCAGATGATTAAACTCTTTCTGGCTGAGTTGTGTGTGTACACACATATACTCCACAGTCTCCACAAATCAATGGCAATACCAAATGGAACAATTTTCCACAATTTACTCCAAATAATGTGTGCTTAGGCACTGCACTCAGCAAAATGATGAAGTCCATCAATATTTCTCAGTCCTGCTGAGTTTTTGCATAGTTCCCAGTAGCTTTGCCAGTCTCCTCCTGGATGTGTAGTTGAAGATTACAGATTCTGCATCTTCAAGTATAAGAATTCCAATCACAAATAAATTCCCCATCACTCCAACCTGCTTCACTTCAGCGAGTCAGGAATTAGGAAGATGATCCAGCTTGGTTACATCCAGCAGAGAGAGAAGAAACAATTCTGATCATACTCAGATGATGAACCAAAAGAGTATTTAGTCCAAGAACTTTATGAGGTTGGGCCAGCATCCTGTAAAAGGGTAATTATATAAATTGCATGTTTAATATGGAAAAAGCATATACATGTAAAAGAAAATGATATAAGTTATTAATCATCCACAGGCATGCATATCATTGGGGAGTTAGCTATCAACAGAAGATGCACTACTCGTAGGCTCGTGGCTTCTTTGTAATGAAGGATATGATGCACTTCTTTAGGTTTACCTGACCTTGTTCATGTTCCATCAATTGAGTATCAATGAATCTAAAATATGCTCCCTTTTTTTTTAACTTCAAAATAAGAAGATACCTAGAAAAGAAAGTCTCTTTCCTTGCAGCACCTAGAAAGGATCCCTGAGTTTGTCAGGTCAGTACTATCAGGAAGAAAAAGCAAAGGGTAGAATGATCCGGTCTGCTTTGGAAAACAAATGAAACATAAAGTGGGTTTTATAGAATGAATTATATAAAAGTCACAGGCACAACTAAGAAGATTAATAAATGTCACAATAGAATGATGATGTGAATGAGGTACATGGAAGAAGTATAGATTAGCTCAATGGTGAGAAATACAAACTCAGACTCTCTGAAAGAAGATGCCATTGCTTTTAAAAATGGTGTGGTGACCATCCTTGGAAAGACAGGAACATCTCTGTGCAGATCTATCCTTAAATGGAACAAAGCTGTGGTTGAATAGATCACTATGGAGGTTGCTTTTAACCTTGAGTTTCTGAAATTCCAGTAGTTCTAATGAGTTCTTCTCAAAGGATAGGAGATGATATCTACTAGACAGTAAGGAAAACTAGTCCATCTTCAAGTTTATGTAAATTGAATTACTGCCGAAATAGTTTTGAAATTTTCAGTTGAAATCTGTTTTCAGCTTTTTCTTCTTCTCTTGTGGTATTTGGGATTGAACCCAGGGACTTACACATGCTAGGCAAGCACTTTACCATTGAGCTACATTTATAGCCCATTTAAAATTTTTGTTATTTTGACATAGGGTCTTCCAGGTTGACCTTGAACTTGCAATCCTCCTGCCTCAGCCTCCTGAGTAGCTGGGATTATAGGCATGTGTTATCATGCCCCACTTGTATTCAACTTTTAACAATGACTTCATTGTTTTCTGGTGCAAATTGCAAGCAATGAAAATCTTACATTTAGAAAGCACTTTGAATCCTAAGAGGAAGCCCCCAGCCCAGGAGCACACAAGCTCTGCCAGGCCTCAAAGTAAGGGTCCTGAAGACAGGCTGAAGGACCTCCTTCCACTTGCTATGCCTGCAAATTTTGGCTGCTGTTGAGCTCTCAGTCTGTGACAGCAAGTTGGTTTCATTTTTTAAAGTTGGTCTTCAAAACCGTGAAGCAATAGCAAACTGTTTGAGATCCCAAATCAAAGAACAGATTGTGTAGACTCAAAAAAAAGCAAACAAACAATTACATTTAAAAACAAAGTGTTGGAAAAAACAGCAACAACCTTTTTGCTCACCTGCCAAGGCCTTGAGATGAAGCTTCAGTTTTTCCCAAATTATAGCAAATGACATCAGACAGTGTCCTTGTTGTACTCGTGATAGGTGAACCATTTTTGGTGCTTAAATCTGGAGTGGTTCTGGAACCCTTAGTCTTAACATCCCTACTGTCTAGACGTGTGATCATGAACAGTCACACTCATTTTCTCCATATGGAATGAAGGTCCTATGAAATCTCCCCACTTGACAAAATAAATGGCATTGCTCATCCACCTGAAGTTGCCCCTGGGTGTTAGCAACACTCAGTGAGATAGATGAGGAAACAGTGTCACGTGACCAGTAGGTTGGGAAGGGAGAATTCCAGCCCAAGCTTTCCAGTATCACTTGTCTTTCTACTACATAATCCTGCTCCTAGTCAACCACTCTTTCTGTAGCTCTCAAAAAGGAGATTCTGTTACCTGCTTTGAAAATAATACTGGATTCCTACTTTCTCACAGTCCACATTGGTCTGTGTCCATGAATATTTTGCAAGTCTTCAGGTATTTTACTAATTGCTGAATTGTATGGAGGTTTAAGTTGTCTGAGGATATCATATCTAAATCCAATTATATCTTCCTCTTTCCTCTCCAGTGTGCACATTCTCCCTAATACGGTAGTGATTCATTTGTAAGCACCCAAGAACTGTCAAGGTGTGGATATTCAAAAGCACAGAGTAAAAGGAATTTATTACAGTCTTTTTACTTTGATCTGGATCAGAAACGATATTAGAAAGGCAGGAAATTGTGTGACTATCATTACAACTTTAATTTCATTTTTTTTCTTTTGCCTTTACACTATTTGCTGTTCTTGGTGTTCCTCGATATTATAAATCATTGATCACAGGCTGGTGTAAATTTAGCTTTACCACTAGTTTCCTTACATTTTATATGCTCTTTTCATTTTGGGTTTGTCACTTTGTTACTCATTAATTTTTCTTGGAACAGCTTCCCACAACTAAGGAGCAGGTCTGTACTCCAAAGCCTGATACCCGGGGACTTGTTTTTTAAAAAACAGCTTTCCAGTCTTTTCTCCCCGTATTCCTTCATGAGCCCTACTTTTTATTAAATCCAACTGAAGAGCTGATGCCCACGCATGATGACACACTGCATTCATTCATTCTGCTTCTAATAAAGTTGTCTTCTGTTAAAAAATACCTTACAAAAGAAATCCAAGTTGGCTAAACTAAAAAGCTCCACATGTATGATACCTTCACAGATTCCTCCAGATGGAATACAAGTTCTTCTCCTCAGGCCCATGGCACTTTATGGGCCCATACTGACATCCTTATGAGACTGGCTTCTGTAACCTGAAAAGTGACACATGAAAAATGTCTAACAGTGCAGCGTAGATGTGTGCAATACTGGTGTCCCCATTAACCTTTGAACTCCTTGACTGCAAAGGGGTTATCTGAAGTATTTGTTTATTAATCAACACAGTGACAGTGGTGATAAATGAGGAACCAATGTTCTTGTCATTTAAACATGGATAAATGTTCCATACTTCTCCCCTTATTTTCTAATTAAAGTAATACATGCCACCAGCTTAACAAGCTAATAGAATTAATCAGTGTAAAACAAACACCATCCCTTCCATGCCCCTCCCCTCTCCACCCACCCGGTCCTGCTTCACACAGGACACTCTTAGCTGTATTTTCCTGGCCTTTGCACAGCCTCATGTTTTGGGAGGAATTGCACGTTTTCTGTCTTTGTATTCAGGAACCTCAGACATTATGGACTAATACCACAAAAGACATGGTTATGCCATCCTTCTTGAATTTTTGCCTTCTTAGAGCCTCCTATTTTGGGGAGCATGTGCCCATTTCTCTCCAACATCAGGAAACTGGGCATTCATTAGGGATTATCTTAACATCCCCACAGGACTGCAAGTGCCACAGCCTGGTCCTTTCTGTTGGCCTCATTCCTGGCCTGGCAGCCTGGTGTTTTAGGTTAATTACGCTTGCCTTGAAGGCCAGCGGAGTTGTTTGATGATCCTCTGGGGACCCATTTCTACACAACACTTAGGTTTGAAAGTTGTAAGAGTGGATTTAGTGAAATAATGATGGAGTGACTTAGAGATTTTTAATGTCCTTTCAGGAAATACAAGGTGCTCTTAGTAACCACAGCCCTGGCAGCCTTGAACTTTATGTTTCCAAATAGAGTATAGATACATAGTAAATGTTAACAAATAGTACTGTGTCTTGATGGGTCCTTTAATGGTATAAGAGAACATCATTTGTATTGGGCGTAGTTTTTTCTTTAGCATTGGACTGTTTTTTTAAATTTTTTTGTTTTTGTTTTTTAGTTTTTTTTGTTTTTTTTCTAATTTTATTTTATTTTATTTATTTTTTTAATTTATTTTTTTCACACAGTTCATATAATCTTACATTTACATAGGACAGTACTGTCTGTCTCAGTCTACTATTTTTCCTGCCCCCATCCCCTCCCATCCCATTTTCCTCCACACCATCCATACTTCCTCCATTCTTTCCTATCCCCCCCATAACCCCTGCCAGCCCCCCACCCCCCACCCCCGTTAGGTATCAGCATCCACTGATCAGAGAAAACATTCGGCCTTTGGTTTTTTGGGCTTGGCTTATTTCACTTAGCATGATATTCTCCAACTCCATCCATTTACCAGCAAATGCCAGAATTTTATTATTTTTTATGGCTGAGTAAAATTCCATTGTGTATATATACCACAGTTTCTTTATCCATTCTTCAATTGAAGGGCATCTAGGTTGGTTCCACAATCTAGCTATTGTGAATTGAGCAGCTATGAACATAGATGTGGCTGCATCCCTATTCTTTGGGATCCCTATACTGCATCCCTATACTTTGCTGATTTTAAGACCTTTGGGTATAAACCGAGGAGTGGGATAGCTGGGTCAAATGGTGGATCCATTCCAAGTTTTTTGAGGAATCTCCATACTGCTTTCCAGAGAGGCCGCACCAATTTGCAACTCCACCAGCAATGTACAAGTGTGCCTTTTTCCCCACATCCACGCCAACACTTGTTATTGCTTGCATTCTTGATAATAGCCATTCTAATTGGAGTTAGATGAAATCTTAGGGTAATTTTAATTTGCATTTCTCTAATTACTAGAGATGATGAGCACTTTTTCATATATTTGTTAATAGCCTGTATATCCTCTTCTGTGAAGTGTCTGCCCAGTTCCTTAGCCCATTTATTGATTGGGCTCTTTGCATTTTTGGTGTACAGTTTTGTAAGTTCTTTATAAATTTTGGAGATCAGTGCTCTGTCTGAAGTGTGTGTGGAAAAGATTTTTTCCCACTCTGTAGGCTCTCTTTTCACATTCTTGATTGTTTCTCTTGCTGAGAGAAAACTTTTTAGTTTGCACCCGTCCCATTTATTGATTCTTCCTTTTATTTCTTGCGCTCTGGTGGTCTTGTTGAGAAAGTCTGGTCCTAAGTCAATAATGAAGAAGATTCAGGCCTACTATTTCTTCTATTTGGTGAAGAGTCTCAGGTCGAATTCCTAGATCCTTGATCCATTTTGAGTTGAGTTTTGTACCGGGTGAGAGATAGGGGTTTAATTTCATTTTATTGCATATGGATTTCCAGTTTTGCCAGCACCATTTGTTGAAGAGGCTATCTTTTCTCCACTGTATGTTTTTGGCACCTTTGTATAGTATGAGATAACTGTACTTACATGGGTTTGTCTCTGGGTCCTCTATTCTGTACCATTAGTCTGTCTGTCTATCTTGGTGCCAATACCATGCTTTTTTTAATCACTATTGCTCTATAGTAGAGTTTAAGGTCTGGTATTGTGATAACTCCTGCGTCATTCTTCCTGCCCAGGATTGTTTTGGCTATTCTGGGTCTTTTGTTCTTCCATATGAATTTCATGATTGCTTTTTCTCTTTCTGTGAGGAATGTCATAGGAATTTTCATTGGAATTGCGTTAAATTTGTACAGCATCTTTGGAAGTATGGCCATTTTGATTATATTGATTCTGCCTATCCAAGAACATGGAAGATCTTTCCATCTTCTAAGGTCTTCCTCAATTTCTTTCTTTAATGTTCTGTAGTTTTTGTTGTAGAGTTTTTTCACCTCTTTTGTTAGATTGATTCCCAAATATTTTATTTTATTTGAGGCTATTTTGAACGGAGTTGTTTTCCTCAATTCACTTTCAGATGATTCATCACTTATGTAGATAAATGCATTTGATTTATGTGTGTTTATTTTATATCCTGCTATTTTGCTAAATTCATTAATTAGGTCTAAAAGTTTCCGGGTGGAGTTTTTTGGGTCCTCTAAATATAGGATCATGTCATCAGCAAATATAGACAGCTTGAGTTCTTCTTTTCCTATTTGTATACCTTTAATTTCTGTGGTCTGTCTAATTGCTCTGGCTAGCATTTCCAGCACAATGTTGAATAGAAGTGGTGACAGTGGGCATCCCTGTCTTGTTCTGGTTTTTAGAGGGAATGCTTTTAGTTTTTCTTCATTAAGAATGATGTTGGCAGTGGGCTTAACATAAATAGCCTTTACAATGTTCACATATGTTCCTACCATCCCTATTTTTCTAGTGTTTTGAGCATGAAGGGGTGTCGTATTTTGTCAAATGCTTTCTCAGCATTTATTGAAATAATCATATGATTCTTAACCTTAAGTCTATTGATGTGGTGAATTACATTTATTGATTTCCGCATGTTGAACCAACCTTGCATCCCTGGGATAAACCCCACTTGATCGGGGTGCACTATCTTCTTAATATGTTTTTGTAAGCGATTTGCCAGAATTTTGTTGAGGATTTTAGCATCAATATTCATCAGAGATATTGGCCTAAAGTTTTCTTTTCTAGATGTGTCTTCGTCTGATTTTGGTATCAGAGTGATGCTAGCTTCATAGAATGAATTTGGAAGGGTTCCCTCTTTTTCTATTTCATTAAATACTTTCAGGAGTATTGGTATAAGTTCTTCTTTGAAGGTCTTGTAGAACTCAGCTGAGAATCCATCTGGTCCCGGGCTTTTCTTGGTTGGTAGACTTTTGATGACTTCTTCTATTTCACTGCTTGAAATTGATCTGTTTAAATTGTGTATGTCCTCCTGGTTCAGTTTGGGAGGATCATATGTCTCTAGGAATTTGTCGATGTCTTCAAGATTTTCTATTTTATTGGAGTATAGGTTTTCAAAGTAGCTTCCAATTATGTTTTGAATTTCATTGGTGTCTGTTGTGATATTTCCTTTTTCATCACAAATTTCAGTAACTCAAGTTTTCTCTCTCCTTCTCTTTGTTAGTGTGGCTAAGGGTTTATCTATTTTGTTTACTTTTTCAAAGAACCAACTTTTTGTTTTGTCAATTTTTTGAATTGTTTCTTTTGTTTCAATTTCATTGATTTCAGCTCTGATTTTGATTATTTCCTGTCTTCTACTACTTTTGGCGATGAACTGTTCCTCTTTTTCTAGGGCTTTGAGATGTAAGGTTAGGTCGTTGAGTTGTTGACTTTTTATTCTTTTCTTGAATGCACTCAATGAAATGAATTTTCCTCTTAGTACTGCTTTCATAGTGTCCCAGAGATTTTGATATGTTGTATCATCATTCTCATTTACCTCTAAGAATGTTTTTATCTCTTCCCTGATGTTTTCTGTTATCCATGCTTCATTCAATAGCATATTATTTAGTCTCCAGGTGTTGGAGTAGTTTCTGTTTTTTCTTTTGTCATTGATTTCTAATTTCATTCCATTCTGATCCGATAGAATACAAGCTAGTATCTCTACTTTTTTGCATTTACTAAGGGCTGCTTTGTGGCATAACATATGGTCTATTTTAGAGAAGGAACCCTGTGCTGCTGAGAAGAAAGTGTAGTCACTCATTGATGGGTGGAATATTCTATATATGTCTGTTAAGTCTAAGTTATTCATTGTGATATTGAGTTCTATGGTTTCTCTGTTTAGTTTTTGTTTGGTAGATCTGTCCAGTAGTGACAGTGGTGTGTTAAAGTCACCCAGAATTATTGTGTTGTGGTCTATTTGATTCCTGTAATTGAGAAGGATTTGTTTGATGTACATGGATGGGCCATTGTTTGGGGCATAAATATTTATGATCGTTATGTCTTCTTTATTTGTGGTTCCCTTAAACAGAATGTAATGTCCTTCTTTATCCCTTCTGACTAACTTTGACTTGAAGTCCACTTTATCTGATATAATGATGGAAACCCCTGCTTTTTTACTAAGGCCGTGTGCATGATAGGTTTTTCCCATCCTTTCACCTTTAGTCTGTGGATGTCCTTTTCTATGAGATGAGTCTCTTGAAGGCAACATATTGTTGGGTCTTTCTTTTTGATCCAGTCTGCCATTCTATGTCTTTTGATTGACAAATTTAGGCCATTAACATTCAGGGTTATTATTGAGATATGATTTCTATTCCCAGTCATTTTGGTTTAGATTTGGTTTTTAATGTGACTTAGTTTCTCCTTTAATTGGCTTTTCTTTTAGGATAGTTCCTCCCTTTGATGACTTACATTGTTGTTGTTCGTTTCTTCCTCATGGAATATCTTGCTGAGAATGTTCTGTAGCGCAGGCTTTCTATGTGTGAATTCCTTTAATTTTTGTTTGTCATGGAAGGATTTTATTTCGTCTTCAAATCTGAAGGTTAGCTTTGCTGCATATAGGATTCTTGGTTGGCAGCCATGTTCTTTCAGAGCTTGAAATATATTGTTCCAGGCCCTTCTAGCTTTTAGGGTCTGGGCTGAGAAATCTGCTAATATCTGTATTGGTTTCCCCCATATGTAATCTGTTTCTTTTCTCTCACAGCTTTTAAAATCCTATCTTTATTTTGTACATTAGGCATTTTCATTATAATGTGTCTTGGTGTGGATCTGCTGTAATTTTGTGCATTTGGTACCTCCTGCAGTTGAGTTTCCATTTCATTCTTCAGGTTTGGGAAATTTTCTGATATTATTTCATTGAATGGGTTGTTCATTCCTTTGGTTTGTATCTCTGTGCCTTCCTCAATCCCGATAATTCTTAAATTTGGTCTTTTCATGATATCCCATAGTTCTTGGAGTTTCCGTTCATGATCTCTTACCATCTTTAGCATTGGACTTTGTTATTTAGGATGTAGTTCTCTGTCTCCTAGGGACTTAATTAGAACATGACACAGCGGGTGCAACATTAGAATCAAAATCAGGAGCCCTAGACTGAGTGGATTCTGAGCAGTGCAGTCTTCACATGTTACATCTTCCTTCAGAACCTTAGTTTTGGATCTGTAAAACAGGATTACTAATCTTTGCCTTTGAATCTGTGATCATCAAGTAAGCTATCATATATGGTTACTGTGTAGCTCACAGGTTGCTTACAAAGGGCCTTGGGTGCTTTTTATATATTCCTTTGCCATTCATTTATTCAACAAACATTACTCCAGTTGTTTTCCAAGTTAGGTCTATACAAATAAGAGCCTGGCAGGCAAGTAGGCAAGTTGGTAGCCTAGGGCTAAGCCCCATGGGAGCACAGAAGTGTCCCCAGAGTCTTGTCCTTTATTTCCCATGGATTGCTACAAGTTCTTCCTCCATCTCATGGCCTGGCAAGAGTTCTGCCACCAGGCTTCCCACATGGAACCCATTGCACAGACAAATGTTTGATTATGAACTAGACAATATTTTGCAATCCATTTGCCTCGACTTTTAATCCTTATTTTTCCAATCCATTTCCTCTTTATTGTTCATTGCTAATCCATAGGTTTTCACTTTACCCATAATAGAATCGAATTTGTTCTCGCCAACATTGGTTGCATCTTTTAAAACAGTCACATGAGGGTTGGGAATATGGATCAGAGGCAGAGCACTTGTGTACCAGGTGCAAGGCCCTGGGTTCAAACAACAGCACAACAGCAACAGCAACAGAATATTAGGATGTAAGAATAAATGAAATGGAATGGTGCATAGCTCAGTCACGTTTGTGCATTTGTTGGTTTATTTGTTTGTTTACATTCTCAACCTTCTTACCTGCTGCCTCTATTCTCAAAAAGAGTGAAATACTTCTAAGGCCACCAATCATAGGATTGTCACCTCTCACCCCAATTTTATTTCTCCTCAGTGAATGTAGGAGCATGATATCTTTTCCGTTTTTGCAGGTGAAAATAGAAAACCTAGGATGTTGGGCACCATCTCCTTAAGGACAATGTGTCAGTTCTCTCAGAAGCAGACCCTTTCAATAATGTGTACACATTTTAAAGTGTGTGGAGCATTTGTGTGTCCATTATCTCATTCTCATGCCCTTTCAATTGTCTTAGTTTCTAATAATACACCACATAGGACCTCTTCTTCTGGTGTGAAGTGAACTTCCTGAGGTGCATGCATGTTTTAAGTAAACTTTAATTTTAAGACCAGTTTGAGGTTCACAGTGAAACTTAGCAGAAAGTACAAGAGAGTTCCCTTATATCATCTGTCCTGCAAATACATAACCCACCACTATGAATGTCCCCCACCAGAATGGCACATCTGTTGTCATTGATGAAACTACATTGTCTGTTCATTGTTATCCAAGTCCACAGTATACATTGTTGTTCACTTTTGGTGTTGTATGTTCTATGGGTTTTGACTGATGTTTGTTGACATTTATCCACCATTACAATATCATAGAGAGTATTTTTACTGCCCCAAGACTCCTCTCTACTTTGTCTGTTTGTTCCTTCTTCCTTCTAACCTCTATCAACCACTGAATGTACTGTTGTCTATTGCTTTGTTTTCTCCAAAATGTCATAGAGTTGGAATTGTTTGTCATGCGGCCCTTTCAGATTGGCTTTTCTCACTGAATAGTGGACATTTGAGGTTCCTCCATGTCTTTTCATGGCTCGATGGCTCATTTCTTTTTAACACTAAGTAATAGTCCATTGAATGGATGTAAAACAGTTTATCTGTTCACCTACTGAAGGACATTTTGTTGCTTCCAAATTGTGGCAGTTATGAATAGTGCTGTAATAAACATTCATGTGCAGGATCTTGAGTGGTCTTAAATTTTCAATTAATTTGGGTAAACACCAAGCAAGAAATGTGATTGTTGGATCATATGGTAAAAGTATGTTTTTATATGAAACTGCAAAACTGTCTTCTAAAGGGACTTTAGCATTTTTCGTTACCACCTGCTATGGATGAGAGCTCCTGTTGCTTTATTATCCTGGTCAGCATTTGGTAGTCAGGGTCAATGCTGCCATTGTTTTGGATTTTAGTTATTCTTGTAGGCTTATACTAGTTTATCATTTCTATTGTAATTTGTAATTCCCTGATGACATATGCCATTGAGCATCTTTTCATATTCTTATGCCACCTCTATATTTTCTTGCGTGAAATGTCTGTTCACATCTTCTAATATGTTGTTTTTTCTTATTACTAAGTTTTAAGAGTTCTTGGTATAATTTAACGATGGTCCTTTATCAGATGTACCTTTGGCAAATGT
Source organism: Glaucomys volans (assembly GCA_020662805.1). Taxonomy (NCBI): domain Eukaryota; kingdom Metazoa; phylum Chordata; class Mammalia; order Rodentia; family Sciuridae; genus Glaucomys; species Glaucomys volans. The sequence continues at coordinate 510,533 of JAJEJO010000503.1, forward strand.
TTTCTCCCAACGTGTGGTCCATCTTCTCATCTTCTTGACAAATAGGAATTTTTGACCAATCATATTCTCTCCATTGTGTCCTCTCTCATGTACAGCATGTCCTGAAATAGATTTAAAAGACTAACTTAAGGACTACTCATTCTTGTTAATGAACTCTTTATATCTTTTTCATTCACATTATAGACAGCAGTCTTGGGGGCATAAAAAGAATATTCAAATGCTAAGCGAGAACTTAAACTTTTTTATAAATCTTAAGTAAACATTTTAACTATTTTTGCAATGTACATGCACATGCACTGACATTTCAGCACCTGTTATTAGTGTGGCTAGAAAGAGAAAGAAGGGAGAGAAAGGGAAATTGTTCACTCCATTCTCTGAGACAATAAAAATATTTGAATCATATCTCTCAGTTGTGCAGACATCTTGCTTGTTTATTTCCTTCTAAACCATAAGCTTCTTAGGAGAAAGGGAGGCATTTCATCAAGGTTTCTGGAATTAAACTTGCTAGTCCTTTTATTCCTGAAGTTCTATAGCATCGTTGAGCTGGTTGTTATCTTAATGGACTCAATTGACTCAAGCAATTATTGAGATTCAAGGATTGAAAGGGGTCCCGGGCACCATGCACTTCTTTTTCAGTTCTTTCATCATGTACCCGTGAAAATCCTTCCTGTTGGTCAGGCTACGTGACTGACAGAAGCCAGGTAGATACTATTTGTTTAATCTGTGTTTGTTTTTATTCCTCAGAAAAGGACTGTAGAAAAAAGTCAGCTTAATGAGATAACAAATAGAGGAAAATGCCTTGAAAATTGCACTTACTATTTAAATGTAAAGGTTAATATCATTGTCATCATTAATAATCTCAAACATCTTATTAAATACCTAAAGCTTAATTACACAAAGAACTTCTGGTTGCCTCTCCTCTGCCCCTTTTCTTCTCCATCCCACCACAGTGTAGGCATAAAAATTAAAGCTATTTAGGGATGAGTGAATCAGCACATTTGCCTATATGTGATTTATCTTTGTGCAGTGCACACATTCCTGAATTTCTCAAAGGCATGTGACTTTCAAGAAATCTTTAAATATGTAAATAATATTATAAGCCCCTGATGAATTGCAGATGAACTGTATTATTCTAGATGTCGGAGTGATGCAAAGGAAAGCTCAGATTTCCTGCTGTATTATTTGTGTCGCATGTTACATTAATAAACATCAGTCAGCTTACAAGAATGGTGTGTTATCTGAATTTAATGAACTTCTGAACTGAATGGAATTCATCTCATTGACAAAGTGTCATCAAACAGAACAGAGCCAGTACAAGCCCCTGAAGAAAGGGGAGGGAAAGAAACTAGAGGGCAGGGGAAATCACTGCAAAATAAGGGGGAATGAAAATCAGGGTGTACTTGACCTGTGCCCCACCTGTCTATGGATGGGTGTCCCAGGATCACTTCCTGTGCAGGTGTCTTGGATCTCATTAAAGGGCTCTGGTACCCCTGGCATTTAGACTTTAAGTTTCCTTTACTTGCAGTACCTGAATGCAAGAAAGGGGGTGGTCATATAAAGATAATCTATGGTAAAGATTTCAAGCTGTTAGGTAAATGAAATGTTTCCATAGGCGATTTCATCTTTTGCCTTCAAAATCTCCTTGTACTAATAAGTTAAACTCTTTCAAACATGGTTTTGTTCTTCTCCACCTCATTTTTTTATCAAGCACGTTGCTACTTAAACCTGAGCAGGCAGGGCAGTTTTCATATTTGATAGGTATACACATGATATATGTCCTGTGTATTTTCAGAACACAAGGCTGTGATAGGGTGCCACAGCGAGGGTAAATCAGGAGCATTTTGGTTTCAGGTGTTACCTTGCCTGTGAGCCTTTTCAGATGATTGAGATAAAAATGATTGCCTCTCTCTGAATTGCTGTTGTCCTTTATTGTACACCCTTAGCAGAAGTTTTCTATATTAAATTTATTTGTCTGTGTATCACAGCACCCCTGTTAGAAATGAAGCTCTGTGAGGATTTATCTGTTACTCATTTTGGTATTCTGCTCATGCATAAAACCTAGAAGCTGCCCCATACTCTTGTTTGAATGGAGGAAGAAACAAAATCACACATGGTAAATTTCAATTGACCTATTTCTCTATCAAAAGACCTCTGCCTTTACTGATACAACTCTTAAACACAAGGCTAAGTCTTGTGTATTCTAACACTGTCACTCAGGGGCCTGCTAAAAAATAATTTGTAAAAATTATACTTACATTGACCATGATTGTTAGCTATTAGAGCAGTGTGTATGTGTGACAGAGAGAGAGAGAGAGAGAGAGAGAGAAAGTGAGAGGAGAGAGACAGAGAGAGAGAGAGAGAGAGAGAGAGAGAGAGAGAGAGAGAGAGAGAGAAACAGAGAACCTGAAACAGAGATTGAGAGACAGAAGTGATACATTGGCACCTTGGCTCAAACCTCAAGTGAAACAATAAAAATACCTAAATGATTTCGAAAATTCCAGTATCTTCTGTTTTATGTTCTATGTTAGTTATCTTTGTGATCAAAGTTTTTTTTTTTTTCATGTGGTAGGTTCAGTAATGTTGCTAAGGATCAAAATTAGAGAAAATTGGGGAGTAAGCATGCAGTCTGTCATTTTTCGACAAGTGCTGCTGCCATTTAGGGCAAGATAGTGCCTCACTGTGTGGCAGTGCCCCCTGCATGGCAGGACATGATCACACCTGGCGTCCACCCAGCAGATGCTCTTGACACCTGGCACACACCCAGTGCATTAAGTCCCCAGGAGGCTTGCGTGCCCTCCCCCCCCCCACATCCGTAGAGAACCACTATCTAGATTTTTAGTGTGCTAAGGTGGATTGTGATTAAGGGTTGTTGTGTACTGTTTTCTATCTTTCTTTAACTCATTCTTTGCAAATTTGGATTTTGCTGCCATGTGTCCTTTTTGACCTCTCTTTCATTTTATGGAATTAAATGTAGATGATTATTGAAAATATAGTACATGCCCCTTTTCTGTCCATGTTACAGGCATTCATTGCTACATAGCATGTAAAACATGGTTAATCTAGAAAACATAAAACTTCATACAATCTAAAGTGTGGAATTTCAGGATAAAGGAAAAGATGGGCTCTGGCAAATGACTTTGCATTTTTTAACATAATTCCTCTCTGAATAGTTATTGCTTTATTAGAAAATTGGAAATTTCCTCTCTGAACATAGCTTACATATTCTTTTTTTTCCTAAATACATTTTTAAAATATGTCTTGAAACCAATTGGTCTTTTCCTCTGCAACATGGATCATTTTTGTTGAAGATATAGGAAATTATAAATTTGCATTTCAAGAAATTTTGCCTTTAGGACATGATTTTATCTTAGCCTCTGCTTTTATTTGGCAGGATCTGACCTATCCTGTCTACAATTAAAGTTCTAGAAGAAACGCAGTCATTTGCATTTATCCCTTTTAAGAGTTCATAATTTTATTCATCTATCCAGCCATTCAATCTCTGAATGCCAACTATGCCAGACACTATTATCAAGTACTGGCCAATTCATTCATAATTAGATGAATAAGTTAATTTGTGCTGACTCAAGAAGCCTATAACCTAAGAATTATGATGTTAGTAACTATTAATATTTCTATAGTATTTTATAACTTAGCAAGCCAATCCATGTTCATATTTGTAGTCAAGAGACCTAGGACAAGTTCGTACTTCTGTTTCCTAAGTTGTAACTTGATCTCATTTGATCCAATGACTCTCCAAAGTATTATATTATCATTCCACTCTTAAAAGTGTGGAACTTGAAGAACCAGAAATGTTCACACGGATTTGTCCTTTAAAGAAGAGACCAGGCCTCTTGACTTGTAAGTTTGATTGAGGCAGAGTGACTTAGTGGAAAGAAAAGGGGAATGTGGGCCTGGATGGGATCTGTTGCAGCCACTCTCTGGCTGTGTAAACTTAGATGATACCTAATTCTGAAGGCGGTATATCCTTGTATGGGAAACAGGATACCCTATAGGTCTCTTTAGAATAATGATTTTTTCAGTTGGGAAGAGCAAAAGTGATGTGTTCAAATGGGCTTGTCATTTGCTAGTCATTCAGGAAATTTTTTTGAGTACCTACTAGGTGTCACACACTCTTATAGACACTGGGATGCAGCATTGAATGCAATAATAAAATCCCTGACCTCTGCAGGCTCACATTCTGACTGTGTTAGTTTGGAGGAGGGCACAGGAGATTCACAAAGGAAACAGTACCTAATACCATGCTGGAATCTCAAAACCTCCACCTGCTCTCTTCCAATATGTTCCTCCTGATGGGAGACACCTGGAGAAGTCACTGTTTCTAGTGCTTGGGGGCTCCTCCCCTAGAATATGCCCGCACAGAAAAGGCATTGACATGAGTGATCATCTCTCAAGGCTTTCATAATATTTTCTTAACATGATGTGTATTCTTCTTTGTGAATGAACTAAAAGGAAATTGTGCTGTGATTACAACCCATGCAGTCTTTTGAAGTTGGAGTAAGAGGTTATCAAGACCTGTCCATTTTAACAGCAAGTAAAAAAGGCTGTGCCACAAGAGGGGAAGGACAAGAACCCTCAAAGCCTTGATAAATGTTTTATAGGAGTTCCCTTTTGACATCTTCCAGATGCGGAAACAGCAGCTCAGAGATACTCTGGAGCCACTTAGAAGAGCTGAGATTAGGATAAAAGATTCCCAACCTCAGCACCTAGCACTATTTTCCCCCTCTTGGGATACATACCATTTGGGACCTTTTGGCAGAGACTTAGTCCACTGTGTTAATAAGAGTAGTTTTGATATTTATTTTCTTCCCTGTTTTTTTTTTTTTAATGTCAATGTAAAATGTGTGCAGGAATCTGAAAAGGGAAGATCATAGAAATTTGTGCGGCTCCTATTTCAAAGAAAAGATAGACTTCTTTTGACGGAGCCTTGACGGCAACAAATTGAGACAAGAACTGAAAGCAAAACAGCCTACTCAAGGTTAGACAGTGACTCGAGTCATTTCATGCACTTAAACAATATTTAGGATGACCCTATGTAAACTCACATTATCACTTAAAGCCGGTATAAAAATATGCCCCATCTGCTGTGCTAGTCCTGCTGTTGCTTGCCACATTTCTCTGACAAGCTGTTACCTCAGTATAGAGAGAGAGTATACATTTTAGAATCCGGAGTTTAAGTTTGAAAAAAAAAATGGTATCTGGTACATATGGACTAGATTCTGTTCTTCCAAATGTAGATTTGTAACCTCATTTATTCTTAAAGATGATGTGTTAAATTAGAGTTTTTTTCCTATTTCCTGGTGGGTTTTTTTTTTTTTTTACTCTGAAGATTGAAGCTCTTTAATTTTCTGTCTGTGACTTGAACAATGTACAATAGGAAATCACTTAGTTCACACTCTCCCTATGACATGCAGGATGAGTGTTGGTAGGTGTGTGGAACAAATTCCATAAGCAAGTGCTAAGCCACCTCTGCAGCATGGTTTCTCCAGGAACTCTTAAACTTTTCAGGTAGTAAAGATTTGTAAGCTTAAGAAGTGCAGTATGTGTAATTGCTTCCAAACAAGTAAGTTTTAGTGCTAAAGGGCTCTAATTCCAGACTTTGCAGTAGCATTCAAACAGCCAAGATGCTGTCTGTTTCTTAATAGGTATTTGCGCATAAAAGGCAAGATTGGAAGTTAGGTCCTCAGGCTTCATACTTCTCTCTCTGATGCATGAATCTGTGAATAAAGCCTTTAGCTAGAAATTACAATCTGGCACAGTGCAAGATTACTGAATGATTTGCTGTTTTTTTCCATGGGACAATCATTTCTTTTCTTTTCTTTTCTTTTTTTTTCCTGCAAATATCCTTGGAAATATCCAAATGTAAAATTAACTGGAGAAGCAGTGTTCTTCCTTGATATTTATTGTTGCTACTTCCTCCAAGATTTTTCTGGAAAATTTTTTTTGGTGAGTAAAACCTAGACCTCAGTCAAAAACTGACATTTTATTCATTCTTTCATTCCACAAATATTTATTGAATGACCACTGTTCATAAGATTTGGACTAGGAGCTCTGTCAAGTACAAACATGAGTCCAGTGGAATCTTAAAGTAGTTTATAGACCAGTGGAGAAGGAGCACATGGAAGTTTACTTTTAGGAAAATTGCAAGGGAAGCAGTAGGGGATGGGAGCCTTTTGACCCCAAACAGAAACATCAGGATCATGACCCTGAAGAGGACATTTCAAATGGCATGTCTACCCTGAGAGTGGTGATGAGAATCTTATCTACTTAGAGCATGCAACACTTAAAGTCAGATTCATAAAGTCGAAAGACCGTAAATCTTCAAACTTCCTTGTTTACAGATGAGAAGAGCAAGACTCTGAGTAAGGAAAGGCTATCCAACTGTTACAGAGATGTGAAACATTAATAAGATATTCAGGATGAGGACCTAGGTGTTTATCCCTGAAGTCAACAGACTGTCCACCCTTTTGATTCTGTGCATTCACAGTTATTCAAGGCTACTTGGGGCCAGTGGTTGGGGTTTGAACCAATTCCAGTTGGGGGCATTTTTGAGACGGGATCTCATGTTGAACTAAAGTCACCTCCTTATTGGCACGCACGTTACTTCCACTTCCCCTTTATAATTTTGCTGTTGGATTCATCACATGTGGTTGGTGCTGAGCTTTGACCACAAGCATATTTGAAGATTATACTTATTTTTAGACATAGCCTCCTTTGCCTTCAAACTGGATAGCTGGAAGGTGGTTGGGTTGCGACAAAATGAAGTCAAAAGATTCTCAACTGTCACATTGCATTGGCCACAGGCTTTTTATTTTGCTCAGTACCATGATTAATGCTGTCCCCATTGCCATCCTAAGGTTTCCATCATTTTCTTCCATTACCTTTTTGGCCTTGGCTCTCATTGCTGCTTCATGTTAGTTTTCTAACCTAATAGGCCAATTTCAGTTCCTCCCACATACTCCACATAAATTGTACCTTCTCCACATATTTGATTATGCAGTTTAGCTCTTTCTGGCTTGTTCTCTCTGTCTCTTAGAGTCATTTCAATTTTTAAGTCTTCAATCAAGTGCCACACAGGCTAAGATGCCTCTGCCTCCTTTACAATAGTTATCAAAGCCTACCTTGGATGATAGTTATTATCCCAACACTACACATTGAAAACCTGAGAGAAACAGTTTGTAGTCATGCAAACTATCTCCACTGGACCTTGAGTTGCCACTTTCACCTATTAAATTGATGATGAATAAGTTATTTTGTCCCTTATCGCTTAAAAGTTTCATGAATCCCTTTGCAATCAAGTTAAAATCTAGAAAGAGTGAGCATGTACATATGTGAGCAGAATCATCAGCATTTCCCTTCAGTTTGTTGCATCTCAGTATTTAATGAAATTTTTGAAATCAGCCACATTTTCTGTGAAAAGCACAAATCTACTGACTAAGCCATTCCCTCCTCCTTTCCTCATTGTGGCATTAGGAATATTATGTCTTGACATGATAAAAAAAATTTTTTTGTTAGTATTAAGTGTCTGTCCCATTGCTTCCCCCTGCTTTGCCCACAAAATCATGACTTATAAGAGTCAAGGGGCAGTTGCATATCTTTTTTTGTTAGGAGTTCTATTTAATTGTCTGTTGTTCTTTACTTGCATTTTGGAACATAACTGGTATAGAGAGGTTTTCCCATTCTGTCCTGAATGCAGCAAGTCTGCTTTAGACAAATTATTGATGGGCCACTGACTTCATGGAAGTACGGAAGCCATCAGGCCCCAAATGGCCAACATCGGAGGTAGCACTCTAATGCAAAGTTGACTAAGTGTTTACCTGAAAATAACAATTCTGAACATTGTGCCCCTTTTGCATTAGTTACTGCATTTACAGGAGATCTAATTATGAAGAAAATAAGTATTTCAGTGGTCTCCAGTAATGTTACTACTGAAGAGTCAGAAGATATTCTGTACCAGTCATTGTTTAGATACAGGTGGCTTGAAAATCGTCCATTAATCTTCATTTTTGCATTTTGAATGCTTTCCTGGTAGCACATTAAGTATCATGGGACTGAGTGAGTCTGAACTGACTCTACAAGAATCTAAAAACTAGGAGGTGCAGAAATAAGGAAGCTATTGCATTCCTGGAAGGCAGGACTCAGGTTTATAATCTTTCATGGTACTAATAAAAGGCAGGTGTTGTCCAAATGCTACTGATGGTGAGCAATATGTCTTTAATTTTTTGATTGTTAAAAAGTTGTTTTAGAAAATCACCAAAAGCAGACATTTGTGGGGGAAAAAAAAAAAAGTGGAAGTGGATGCAAACCTCCATTCATTCCCTGGGACTTGCCCACGGAAGTTCAGTACATTGTCCCCTAGGCTTGAGTTTTCTTTTGCTTATGGAACACTTTTTTATTAGTTTTTAATTTGTTATTGAGTGGAGATAGAAAGGGTTGGAGTACCTGATTGGAAATGCTCTTTATATTTACTCCTTCCTCACAAGTGGGGTGGGGAGAGGGTTATTTTACTGCACCAGTTTATGTCCATTTGCTGCCCTTGCTGACGTCTGTCAGGACGTCTGTGGGAGGGGCGCCTGCAGGCAGGAATGGAATGGCTTCCTTGCCCATCCCAGCCCCACCTCTGCAGACTGGCACCTTCACTGTTCTTGACTTGCCTGTTTCCACAAGTTTGTTCCCTTCTCTACACTATTTTGACAACACATTCTAGAGTTGCTCCTGGAGCTGCTGCTAAAACAATAGCATATTTTCTCTTCTGAAGATCTGGACCCTGGAGGAGAGGAACTGGAATCAGCATAATACATGAATCACTTTCTACTTTATTATGTAAAATTGAACTTCAAAATTCTATATCCGTGGAAGAAACTAATGTTTTTTAAAATATTTTGTTTTGTTTTGCTCTGCTTCCATTCGGCACTTACATACCAAGAATCCCCAAGTTGTCTGAAGTCCCATTTGGCACACTAATGTGGATGCAATGTGGCCTATCTGTTCAAGTAAAGGAAATAACTTATAAATAACTTCCTTGGAAATGATGAATATGCTTCCAAGGGATACAAATTAAAAAAAAAAAAACGTTTTAGAAGTTCAATTAGAAGCAAGTTTATTTCTAGCCAGGAGAAGTTTAATATGATCTGGGCAAATTTATGATAAAGAATGGCCCTCTCTTCATTCTAAGGGCCCCTGTGAGCTGGGCAACTTACACTATCCTGTAAGTGCTCTCTACAGGGGAAAACAAACAAGCCAGCAAAAAAAAACTGCATAATATAGTGTTAAAGGAAAATGTAGACACTGTTCACCCACTTCAACATGAGTGCACGTTACTAAATATTTATAATGGTTTTGCCATTTTGAAGTCTATAATTAATAGACAGAGCACTCTCTATACTTGCTTATTTAAAACTAGTATCAACTGTATCAACAATACTTAGACTCACTTTTTGTCTCTCTGGGGCTTTGAAAACATCAAGGGTTTGGAAGACACTTGGCAGAATTCATAGATCATGAACCCATGGATCGTGGCCATTCTTTCTCTCCTTAAAAGAGATTCTGGATTCTGTGGACTTTCTTGAGCCTCCTGGCATAGGGGATATGAACCAAATTGCTCCTTCTTCATTTAAAGGACAGGAAGTGAAAACTTAGCATGCCTTGCTAAAACTGGAAGAGAATGGGTTCTTGGTGGAATGACTGAAAAGCTGCAGATTGGAATGTAAACAGGACCAACACAGAATCTCTTGAGGAAAGTTAGAGAATTTTATTTTACTTTTATGTTAACCATTTATATATTTATTTTTTTCTCTTGCCTTCAAAGGAGGTTAACTCATATACGGTCCCTCCAGAAGATGACTGATAACATGTACCTCTTGGGTCATCTGCATCTCATTCTGGACGGTAGGGAAGAGCATTCCCAATCCATTATAGCCACATTGTGTTCAATGGGCATGTCAAAACACAACAGTTACCTGAAATGTATTACTGAGCTCTTGGTTTGCTGAAAAAAACCCTCCCACATACTGAATGGTATGGACAATGGTCCAGCAAATGGACATTCACTTTCTATAACTAGTGATACCTGGTTAGTGGTCATATAGTACACCTGTGTTAAGGTTGGGATCTTAAATGCCCTCTAAAAAGCTCATATGTTAGGTAATATGGGAATATTCAGAGCTGAAATGATTTAGATTATTAACAGTAAATTAATCCATTTAATGCATTAACAGTTTGAATGGACTACTGGGTTGTAACTCTAGGCAGGTGAGGCATAGTTGGAGGAAGTAGGTCACTGAGGACATAACCCTGCAGATTATATCTTGTCCCTGGCTCTCTCTCGCTGACTGTCATGGACTGAGCAGCTGAACACCTTTCTGTTATCACACCCTTCTGCCATGATGTTCTGCCTCTTCTCAGACCTAGAGAAATAGTCATTGAATGAACCTCTGAAGCTGTGAGGCCAAAAGAAAATTTCCCTCCTTTAAGTTGTTTTTGTCAGGCATTTCAATCACTGAAATGCAAAGCTGACTAACAGAGCCTGGTACTCTAGGAGTGCAGCGGTTTTACAAAGTGTATGGCTGGAAATTTTATAACTCGGTTTTTGCACAAAGGAGTCCTATCTTTGAAGTTCCTAATAATATTTCCTCCTCCTATACAACTCAGTGTTTTCCACTTTATTTTCGAAAACACTTATGGTAAACATTCACTTTGTGGTTTTGGTGTTTGTTTGTTTTAGAGCTAGGGAGCTGCACACATAGGAGACAAGTACTGTACAGTGAACCCAGAACACATCCCATGCAGATTTGCACCATTTTATGCTTGATTCCTTCTCTTCTCTCCTCTAACTTTTCATTCATGGCAAGAATGACTTGGCTTTCCTCCCTTCTCCAGCCTGCCTTGGGTACACAATCATGCATTTAAATCTTTGAACATACCACAGTATAATTTAGATTAGGAAACTTTTCATTTGTAAACCTCAGTTGGTTTTGTTAACACTATTGTGCTGAATTAACTAAATCCTATGCTATTAGTGAAAGTAAGGAAGGTACATATAATAAGTACTTACTTTCAACAAATAGTGGGCCAGGCTTCTTCTTTCACAATTTCTCACCTTCATAACAACTCCGCTAGGTGAAGAATACCATCTCATTTTTTAATGTTGAATTGGAAACCTAGAAATATTCCATAAGTTGCATAAGGATGGGTAGCAAAACTAGGCTTTGAACTGCAGGCATCTCTGACTTCAAAGTCTGTGCTCTTTCTAGTTCATGGAAAGACCATACAGAAGAACAAGTAATGGACCCTTCAGAGACTGTGATGAATATATTACCTCAAAGTTTGTAATCCCTGATCACGCACGTTGACTTTGAAATTAGAAGCATGTGAATGAAGTATTACTATTGTGTTTGTTGTCTAAGTCATTGGCAAAATGACTTTTAGGTGCCATTCAGATCCTGGGCTGTTTAGAATAATCATGATATGGATCTATAGGAATAATTGAGAAATATTTTAAAGCAATTTCTCTATACTGGCTTTAGGCTTAGTTATTTATACATATAAAATAGAAGGAGTCCTGTTCTATGGTAGATGGAAAGATGGAAGAATTGAGCCATTCAAAAATAAATCATTTCAGACTTACAGTACTGATTAGACTCATTTGTAGAGATGAGATAATGTGTCAAGGCTTTGAGGGCTGTGATGTACCAAAAAGCCCTTGTTGAGGGAGTGGAGTGGGGTGGCTGTGGCAAGATCTAGACACATGTGGGGTCTCCCTTCTCATTAATTGACTTCCTTATCTGTTCAAACTATAACCAATAAAAAATAAACAAAGGAAGGAAGAAAAGGAAAGAAAAGGAAGAGACAGAAACAGAAACAAATGACTATGAATAGCACCTAGAAAATTAGAAAAACAGTTTCAAGTTTCTCCCTTCTGAATGATTTATATCCTCCATGTGTGAATGGCAAAATAGAATCTGGTGGTGATAGCCAGTAGTTCTGTTTCCACCATCAAGTGTACAGTGTCCTTCTGGGATTGTAGTGCTGGGGCTAGGTGATCATCACGCATTACTTCAAGTACAATGATTAATGACTAGTTCTTAGCAAGCTCCGATCACCTATTTCACTGCCTAGGCATATATTAACCACTTTCATGTGTGTCAGAAGAGGCTTATTCTCTTTCCTCAAAAGTGTTGAAACTTGACCTTTTTATAGAAAACATCCTGGAATCAGGTATTCTGAAGTCTCAATTTTCAGTGTTTCTGGCTTCTTATTTTTTTAAATATGTTTATGGCTATCATCCTTTTTCCTTATTTTGAAAGCCAGTTTTAAGTTTGAATCTTCGGAACCTTCTTTTTGATTACAGATGATGAGTGTTAGACGTAAAAGATTACTAGGCTCCAAATCAGAATTTGTCTGTGGATATAAGAGAGAAAAACATAATGTTTTAAAGAGGAATTTAATCCCTGAAGAGTTATCTTATCTGTTCATAGAATGATCTGGACAGAATGCTGCCTTTGCCTTACTGCAAGGAAACACCAAGTTAGCAAAACAGCTACTTTGTTTAGATAGCTAAGTACACCTAAAAAAGCACAGGTTGTACCAACTTCCATGCATTTTCAGGTGGCTACTCTGGGTGACTCCAACTCTTAGGCAGATAGTTAGGTAGGTAAGGAAATAGGTGGATTGAGGACACACATGGCCATTAGCACTGTAGTTGAGGACAGGGTTCAACTTCAGAACAGGATGAATACATCTCAAAAAAAAAAAAATAAACCTGTTTTCTAACCCTGTGCAGGGGTTATATTTTTAAGTCCTTAAAAAACAAAACAAACAAAACTGTTTTCTCTGTTCTTTTTCATATGTCTTTGTCCTTGACAAATGTAAAAATTCACATTCTGTTTTAAACAAACCAGTAGGGTAAAAATCTGTATAAACACTCAAAAGTTCCTTATCATTCAGAAAATGAAAGCTCCTCTGCTCCTCTTGCATTTAAGACCCATGTGTCCTCATAAATGCTTAAGCAGGAGTAGAAAATGATATTAAAGCCAACAGACTCCAGGGTGTCCTCCACTTAGGCCCGTATTGTCCAGTCCTTTGTATGTAAGCCCTCTCCTGGAGAGCAGGAAGTGCCTGTGACTTTTTCTAACAGAAACAGCAAGGGTAACCAGGGCACTGTATTACTTGTATGTGATTATGTTACATAAGATTGTAACATAGATCCTATGAAGGGATTCGCCTCCTTATTCCTTTCAAGAAACAGGCTGCTTGTTGTGAGCTGACCTGTAGAGATGGCCATGGGGTAAGTTGCTAAGGACAGTTAGTAGCAAGCAAGAGACCAAAGCCCGAGGTCTAACAGCCTGCAAGAACTGAATGTTGGAACAGATTTGTAAACTACAGTGCAGATCCTTCCCCAGTCGAAATTCAAGTTGAGGTGCAGCCCTGGTCAGCACCCCTCTTACAGCCCACGAAGCCCTGACACAGAGGACCTGGGTAATTTTCTGACAATATGATGCTATGTTTAGAATGTACCATTTTCTTCATCTTTCATTCTCAATATAATAGATACTAAGTGAAAGTGGCCTGATACCCTCATCTTCAAACTGATTAAGGGTCTTTTATTTAAGATCTGGTTCATCTGTGGCTTTGTGTACATCGTAAATCTGCTTCTCAATTTCTGATTATCTATTCAAGATAGATACTCCCTTACTCTATAAAGGAATTGAATAAGGTCGAAAACTGTAGATATATACTTGCTGAATCCAGTTGAGTTTCATAAAGATAAGTTGCTTTAAAAGCTATCTTTAAATCTTCCTGTGGCTATGTCATAGATGGTTTATCAGAGCTTCTGCTGAGCAATGGAAGATGGGGAAGAGCTCATTCTATGAGCTGCTCTGTCATTTGCATGCTAGTCAAATTCAGTTAACTAAGTCATATCAAAAGAAGTTTTTGAATGAAGCAGCTTTCATACAGGGCCTCTCTTCAGCCTGAAGAATGTCGTGGAAGTACAGCAAGAGCCAAATGATGGCTGTGTCCAGGGTGCTTATGTCAGTGCTGCCTCTTCGTCCTTGCACACATCTAGGTGGTATGTTTCACTAGAGGACAGACACTCTGGAAATGAGGAGTGACATTTAAAGGTAGCGGAGGATTCTGCTATGCTGAAATAAGTTATAATACTGGAATATCCTAAACATGGTCAGAGTGGTTTGACTTACATAAGAAATTGCCAACCTTTCATCTGCATTCCCACCCAAACAGATTAATTGCTATTTGAAAAGGTCTAAGAAACAGCCCCTACTATTTCTTTATTTATAACTCTTAACCCATAGTTTTATAGCTTATGTTCTAATATCAGCAAAATGCCTCTTCTGAAGCCTCAGTTTCCTTCACATACAACAGGCCTTCTTCAACACCAAATGAATGATTGAAGTGGTTAGAAATGCTCAAACCTTAGTGTGGCAAAGCAATCTCTTCTTAACTTAGGGGGACATTACATTTGGTGTAGATATATATCTGTATAGATAGATAGATACATACATACATACATACATACATACATATATATATATATATGAGTCTATACATGAATGTCTACATATATATGTACAACTCAAATTTATTTTTATAGGGTAAGTATTTTGTTAAACTCTTTCTAAAGCATTTCTGAATGGGTCACCAAAAGAATGCAGATAAAATCAATTGGATTGTAACCTAACCAAGGAAGTATCAATTATTTCCCAGGCCTAGAATATGTTACATATACTTCTTCCTTCCTAGTTAACAGAGAAATTGTGAAGGTTATAAGGAATTGCTCAAAGATTCATAGCTGAGAGATGGCAGGAAAGAGACATGATCCTAGCCTTTCTCATGCTGAACTTTATGCTCTTTACATTTTATGCACACATATGTATATAAATATACACACACATATATATATGCCTACGTGCATTTAGCTGTGAATATTTTCTGTGCACCCACTGTGTCCCATGCACTACTTTAGATACGATGAGGGATATGCAGATGAATAAGACCTAGAATGCACACTTACAGGTAAAAAGAGAATTAAGTAGGTTAGACTGAGTCTTTGGGGAAAAAAAGAAAAAGATGCATAAAAAGAAGGCTAGACACAATGAGAGAAATTAGGTTTTAAATCTGTTGATGTAGGTAGGTAATTTAACCTTTCAGACAACTATTTCTTCATGAATGGGGGGGTAGTAATCTCTTGGTTTTGCAGATTGGTTGGGAGGACTCAATGAGAAAATATGGACACTTGCTGGTAAGCTTGTGGGTATCTTGAGGCCTTGGTAGAGGAGCTTCTGATTAAGGATGAAGCAACCAGCAGAGGAAGGAATGTGGCCTTGGAACTCAGTGAACCTGGATTCCCACTGCCAATAGGCCTTGTGACTGTGGGACAACTACTAACCACAGAGGCACCAGGGAGAGCTCACTTCACAGGATGTTCACTCTTTTTTTTACTGTCAAGAATATGATAGGAGTCACCTTGTCACTCTCTTTGTGTCCTTTCATCTATTTTAATAATCATGGCATTTCTTTTGTCATTGCTTTTTAACCATGCAAATGAGCATTTTAATTTTAGTCTGTCATTTTTTTTAAATTTTGGTTCATTGTACACAAATGGAGTACAACTATCATTTTTCTGGTTGTACACAAAGTAGAATCATACAATTTGTGTATTCATACATAAAAATAGGGTAATGATATTTGTCTCATTCTATTATCTTTCCTTCCCGGTCCCCTCCCCACCCCTCATTTTCCTCTATACAATCCATCCTTTCTCCATTCTTCCCCTACCTCCCCCTACCCCCATTATGTGTCATCAACCACTTATCGGAGAAATCATTCAACCTTTGGTTTTTTGGGGATTGACTTATTTCACTTAACATGATATTCTCCAACTCCATCCATTTACCTGCAAATGTCATAATTTTATTATTCTTTATGACTGAATAATATTCTATTGTGTATATATACCACACTTTCTTTATCCATTCATAGTAATAAGAGAAATGCCAATCAAAACTACCGTAAGATATTATCTCACCCCAATTAAAATGTCTATTATCAGGAATACAAGCAACAATAGGTGTTGGCGAGGATGTGGGGAAAAAGGTACGCTCATACATTGCTGATGGGATTGCAAATTGGTGCAGCCACTCTGGAAAGCAATATGGAGATTCCTTAGAAAACTCAGAATGTAACCACCATTTGACCCAGCTATCCCACTCCTTGGCCTAGACCCAAAGGACTTAAAATCAGCATACTACAGTGATGTAGCCACATCAATGTTCATAGCAGCCCAATTCACTACAGCTAGATTGTGGAACCAACCTAGTTGTCATTATTTTGTTTTAACTTGCCAACACTTTGAATAGTCTCTCCCTTTCTCTGTGTACAAGTGTGTGTGTGTGTGTGTGTGTGTGTGTGAGAGAGAGAGAGAGAGAGAGAGAGAGAGAGAGAGAGAGAGATTATTATTGAAAATATTTCATTGCTCTGGGGACCTGGGCAATTTGCATGTACTCATGAAGGTGTCCCCTGGATGCTCTGTATAATCACTTTATACCTTACACCTGACTTTCCCACAAAGCTCAAAGCTTTCTCCTCCATCAGAGACAAAATTAATAATAAATAATTGTAATGGCTTTGAGTGAGAATCTTAATCAAATGCATTGCATATTTCTGTTCTTTCTAAGGGGCACATTGTGAGCACTTGAGGTCTTTTGATGACTCAAGGTCATCACCATGACCATCTATTATTATGCTCTGCTGAAATTCAGCAATTTTTCTCTTATTTCCCCTCGGGCTGTCAGCTGTCATCTCTGCTGTCACTGAACTGCCTCTCACAACATTCTCCCCCACCACCTTCTAATGTTTATTGGTTCCAATCTCCTCTGGTATGAGGAAGAAATGGCAAATCAGTCATTAGCATTATTGGTGAATAGGAGTCAATAAGTATGAAAAGGGACCCAAAGGAACACGCATCAGAGGAAAAACATGCTTTATTCTGGCTTTTGTTTTCAATTACCATTTTGCATACAAAGAGCTGTGCTAAGGCTATGACTGGACAGTCCCCCCCACCCCTGCCACCTTCTCTTCCTCCTTCTCCTTCATCATCTTCCTTTTCTTTCTTAACTCAGGAAATCTGGAAATGTGGGCTTTGACTGTATGCTCTTACTTACCCCTCACCCTCTGCTAGGATTTTGTTCTTAAATTGTAACAATTAGAGGAATGCTTCTAAATTGGATTGCTTCAGATTGTCTCAGTTCTCTGTGACTTTAAGAACAAGCTGATTTGAAGCCACATACGGTTGGCAGCTTTCATCCATTTATTTGGACTATCAAGCAAGAATGCTCACAATCTTTCAAATGAAAGAAGACATCTTTATTTCCAGTTCGCACCCTTCATAATAAGAAGGGTATTTGAAATAAAGCCAAAAAGCATAACTTACTTCTCTAACTTCATATTTCAAATGCCTGCAGTAGTAGGAGAACATTTCCTGACTTACCCCACCTTACTCCCAAGTCAGCAGCAGAAAATGACAATGTTGTATTCAGACTGTAACAGCAAAAGGAAAAGTAATAATAATTTGCTGAAGTTTGTTTGAAAGGCCTCGGCTTCCCTAAACTTCTGTTATTTCCCAAGTGACAAGCTGGACGTGCAAAAGATGAAGTGCTTTTCCTTTTTTTACTTAATTTCTTTAAAAGGACCAGCATGCATTGTTACCCAATAGCAGCTTCTGTGACACCAAAATCTTCAAAATTGGGGAAAGTCCCATCAGGATGCACAAATCTTTGCCCCAGACTCTGCATTTCCACTCCCCTCTGGGTCCCCTTCACAGGCCTTCCCCTCTTAAGTGGAAAATGGTGTCTTTGTCCAAGAATTTGCATGGTATTGATGTCTTTTGTCACATTGTACCTGGGCAATGGTAATGTATTTAATGCCTTATCTTTAAGCCATCTTAATGCCTTATCTTTATGCCATTTGTGAGCCCCGATGCAGGATCTAAGCTCCCTAAGCAGGATCCGTTTCTAATTTATCTGATTCCATTATGGAACTGCACACCAATGCAGTTTTCAAAGCAAGCTCTTAAGTAATATTCATGGAAGGAAAGAAGGAAGAGAGGAAGGGAGGGGAACAGGAAGGGAGGAAGGAAGTGGACATTATAACTATAAAAATTTTATGTCTCAAACCCTAACATGATAATATTAACAAATACTTTGAACTTATATGTTCTTTGGCTATTTACAAAGTTCTTTGGCATGTATTTCTGTATTACTTATCACCATCCTGATACTGTGTTCAGGGGAATGTAAGATATATGTGTGTAAACATCTTTATAGTGTGTATGTATTGCTTGTCTCAACACACACATATACACATACACATGCACACACACACACATGCACTCATGCACAAATCTAATTTCTATAAGGAGTGAAACTTCACGGTGTTCATCGCTGTATCCTCGGTTCCTTGAACAGTACCTGTCAAGGAGGGAAAACTCAATAAAAAATGGGTTCAATGACTGAATAAATAGTCTGACTTTGTCTTTACCATACCCACCAGAGTTAATAAAATAAGTGAATATTATATCTTCCTTTTTTGCAGATAGCAAAACTGAGGCCTGTGTACCTAGTCAAAGTTACTTAGCTAGTTACTAACCAGGCCAAGACATGAATTCAGGTTTTCTATTTCTATCTTCTTTCTTTTCTGTCTTCTGGGAATTTGCTGTATTAATAGCAAAGCAAGAAATGTCACACAAGGAAAAAATTGTTTCCAAATTTAAATTCATGATGCATACTCAAGAAATCACTGACTTCTGAATCCAATGGTAATGCAGATTGTGTGATTTTTAGGAGGAGAAGCCTTGCTTTTCCATCCTCTTGCCTTTATTAGCATTATGTGTCAGTGCACGCACACGCACACCATGCAGCTCTCACTTCGTACTTTTCCAGTCTCTTATTAATTCCTGCGTAGGCTGTCCCTGTCCTGACTGCCCAGGTTCTCGTCAGGGCTGCTGCTTGACCAGGCAAACAACATGCAGTGACATTTGTTATGGATGGGTACTTTGGCAATGCACAGGGCTTGAGGGAAGAAAGAGCAGGCACTTCAGGAGTAAGAGTAGGCTGGGTTGTTGTAAAAAAGTTTTTATTCTCCCTAATTGTAGCTCACTTTGCAAGCAGAATAAACACCAGTGCAAATTACTAAGTTGTACTAAATACTCAAGGATGTTGATAATCACTTTGAAATCCAGATGAAATGCCATGTATTTCATTGAAATAGGAGCCCAGTCACCACATGCAGTCTTTGTCCATCATCAGAGACAGATTTGGCACGTATATATCAGCCAGGAAAGGGCAGCTCATGAGGCCTTAATGCCTAAAAGAAATGGGGGCCATGCATGTCAAACTTGGCAGCAGAATGCAGGTGTGGCTGGCAACAGTCACTTTCTATTCTCAGGCCCCTCTCTATTTTCCTTTATCTTAAAACAGAATGTCTACAAATGTGGATAAGGTATGCAGTGACATGGGATCATAATGTAACCTACAAAGGAAAGCTAGCATTCGTTTTTAATCTAAAGCCCTTGTGGGTAAGAGTGAATCAGTGAAAAGCTATACAGAGGGGATCTTAAGTCATGATGATGTTACAGACTCTGTAGCCCAGGAACTCTCCAAGGACTATTTTTATATTACTTAGACATACGGTAATGAGATAAAGGGATGTCTAGTCTATGCAAATTCACAAGTCGGGTTCTCCATTTGACCATGAGTCAGACTGCAGGCCTCAGACTTGGCTTCTCAGTGTTGTGAGACTCGTTTCTTTCCCTTTCCCTTTCTCATAAATGACTCAGGAGACTCACAGAAAAACTGTGTGTACTTCTTTTCCTGGAATTATCATTTGAGGAAATGCACGTCCTCTAAGGCTTACTGGATTCACCCTGTGAAACGTGCCCAAACTCTGATTTCGCCTCCTGTATGTGGTTTGCAGGGATGGACTATTGGGGTTTCCCACCCATCCACAACTCAAAGTTTCTATTTCCACATTTTGACTGCCAGTTCTATATTTGGGTAAGATCCTGCTTTTTGCCTGGTTTCCTAGGGAAACAGTTTGTAAGAGCTGCTGTGTCCATCTGCCTCGCCTGCCTGGGTTTTTGACTGTAAACCCTGATTTTTTCCTCTTCTGACAGAAAGGTGCAGGACCTCAAGTGTGGGAAACCCCTTGAAATTTATTTAAAATGATTGTAAGAAAATGAGTGGTAAGTTAGAAAACCAGAGTTGTGTTGGGTGGGGGTGGGGGGGGATCGTGTGCATGACTGTGGGTTTCTAGTTGTCCATATATTTGCAGCTTATGTTAACAGAAAACATAACATTGTGCCAGTGTCCATGCACAAAGGGAGAGGCCAGACATCTCACTCCTCAGATGCAAAGGCCTGCACATGCCATGTGAGCCTTGACACAAAAACTTCCCTGCAGTGACCTTCCAGTCAGCTGTAATAGAATTGGAGAGACACTGGACTTAAAGTCAGGGGACCTTAGTTGTGCCATTTCAATCTCAGTCTTGGTCTTTTCATCAATAAAAGAACATCATCATTTTTGGAATTACAACCTCTTGTGCCAAAGTTTCTGCAGCCAAGCTGGATTTATTAAGTAAATGTGCACGTCCTCTTTTAGCTAAGTATTGGCCAGTCTATGTAGAGCGACATAACCCATCCCAGAATACTGATTTGACATTCTATCAATGAACAGTTGAATTCCAGGTGAATGTTTGTACATTTTTTAGGCTTTTGAAAGTTTAAAAACAACTCCTAAAATTTCATTAGATAGATATCATAGACACACCAGGGTCCATGAGCAAGTTGAGAAACACTGACTTAACTGACATGATTTCTAAAATTTTCTCCAGGTCCTTTTTTGCTAAATTCTCTACAGAATATTTTTTGGGGTCTAAAGCAGGCAACGAAGGATATATCCTTTCTCACATCATGAAACACTTGTGCTCACCCTGCCCTTGGAGCTATGTCAGTGTTTCTAATGTGAATTGCATTCTTCCATGTTGTGAAAATGTCTCTATACCCCAGAAGCTGGAGGTGAGCCAGGGCTTTCACTGATGGTTCATGATGAAGACTGTCCAGGTTTCACATCAGGGTGTTGTCATACACCTAGTGTGATAAACAGAGCCCTCAGCAAATAGAATCTGTTTCATTTAATTGCTTTTCAAGATGCCATTACCAGAAATTTTTATGTAAATACATATTTTATTCCCTGAGGCATGTTAGTATGAAATCAAAATTATACAACACTGAAATGAAAACAAAATTTCCTTTTTACTAGTTCTCTCTAATGTGTTACTGGGAGCATGATATAGGATATCAAAGGTACTCAAACTTAGCCAAAGGCGCTTTCTTTGGTGTTCACTCTGAGGAATCACAGGAATGTTATCATATTGACAGTTCAACACAGTTCAGTTCCGTGAGCGTTTGTGGGTTGTCTTCTCTGGTCAGGTGTTGGGTGCATGCTATGGGAAGTATGGAGGCCTTTAATGAAACAAACCCTATGTGCCCCTATAATGTACTAAAGGAGTGTAACCACATTGCTGCTAGTCAGTAACTGATGACTTGGAGATAAGTCTCTACTTACTTATCAAGTACTTATATGTCAAGCACTGTCTCATGTGCTTTATTAATCTACATCATCCTCAACAGCCCTGGGAAGTGTGGTTCCTACAATTATCTCCATTTTGCAGTGAGAATGCTAAAGCACAGAAAGGGGAGGTAATCTGCCCAAGGTCACAAAGTAATAGTAGTGGGACCGGGCATTGAGCTCTGGTGTATGTGCTTTTAACCACTCTGCTATGGTTTGAGGGAGCAAAAGAATAAAAAAAGAAGTTTCACTGGGCTCAAAGTATTAAGGAATAGGACATTCAGAATAGGACTTAAAGACTAGTAGAACTGACACTACCAAGGATGTCTGGGAATGTCTCTTGATGTTCAGAGCATAGGGCACAGTATCAGAAATGGCCTTGAAATGAGAAATGGTTCCCAAGTTAGTGTTGAGACTAGTGAGTGGACTGGTTTGGAATAACAAGGTTGTGCAAGTGAAAGATAAGATTGAAAACAAAGTTTAGTACCTGATTCTGGTCAAAGAAGGAATCCAGGCACTTCATCTCAATGATCTAAGTGGGGCCATTAGGCAATTTTAGGTCTGAGAACAGTGTGGCCAGAAAATCACACCTTATGTCCACACAGCACTCCATTCAAGGTCAGGAAACTAATGCTTAAACTTACCATCCTGAGAGAACAACCTCGAATGCTTGAAAGCAACTGAGCAAGCCAGACCGTGCCCCTGAGGCTGTCAAGCCATCTGCTTTAGCACGACCTTGTGCCCCAGAAGAAGCAGTGAATCCCAAGTTACTCATGTTCTTTGTTCTTGTTCAAACTATCTTCTCTACTTTTCTTAAGGAAAATAATGTCTGGTTTATCCTTTCCTAGAAAGGGACATCCGTCCACATATTGATAGCCTTGTGTCCCTTCCACATGATGAATCCCAGAAACCACTGTGTCTCATGTGTCTGAGTCCAGACTTAGGGGTCTGGCAGCCTTGGGCCAGAATGCTGTCATACATGGTTTCCCTTCCTAATAAAAAATTTCCTCATCTGTATAAAGGGGACATTTACTGAATTTGCCTCACCTTGCAGGGATTTTGTATTATTAAATGAAATAATCTACATGAAATATTTAGCCCATTGCCCTACACATAAGTGACCCATAAATGTAACCTATTATTGATAATAGCATGCAATATGAAAATAAATACTGCCAAAGTATCTGCAACTTCCCTTGACTTGTTTTGTTTGATGTAGCCACAGGCTTATATCAAGATAGTGGCAACAAATAAAAGACACAGAAAAGTCTAGGCTCTGTTAAACTCAGGTTGGTTTCTCCAACTCATCCCTACACCTTCTCTTGAAAATGTTGTGCTTATGTTTCTGTGGAGAAATCTAATGGGTAGCAGGGGGACTGGGTAGAAGAACCATTCTCCAGATAAATGCCAGGCAGTAAAAAAGAAAGTTAGCATAGCGTATGACTTCCGTTGTTTAACTAGCAGTTGCTCTTGTCCCCATTTGCCCTTCAGACTTATCTGAGGAGTCTTCTAACCAACTCATTTCCTGAGCCTCATCTCAAAGACACTGAACTAATCGGTCTTGTTGAAGAGGCACTGTTATGTGTTCAGCATCCCAAGTGATTCTGATGGGCAGCTTGGATTAAAAACCTGTGGTGTAGACAGAGGACAGACAAACTGAGGAAGAACACAGAGGGAGCCCTGATGGTGACCATGGAAAGAATCATCATAAAGCAAAGGCTCAACAAGTGTACAGACAGTTAAAACTTTGCCTCCACTGTTTCTTATCTGTGTGGCACTTGCAGGAAGTACCAAAAAATTGAAGAAAAAAAAAGAAAAGGGGGAGGGCCAACCTCAACATTAAATATGTATTTCAGAGCTGTTTTTACACTTCAAAAAGATTCGACAGAGGCTTAAAAGAGACTTGGGGAAAAGGGAGGGAACCTGGCATATGTGTGGTTAGCAAAAATACAGGTACTCATTGAGAGCTTCGGCATCAAGTTCTGAGTTTTCAAACTCATGTACTTTTTACAGCTCATCTTTTTCCTTCATGCTTTCTCATTTCCCAGTTCCAAGTTATGGGAGATTATCTGATTCATTTTACACATGAGCAAAGTGAGCAATGCCTGAATTCTCACAGTACAAAAGATCTCCTGCCGCCAGCTCCCATACACCATGGTCTACTCTATTGCTGGGTTCAAGGGTGGAATGGCTACCTTTGGAGTGTCCTAACGTTCTTACTGACCCTTCTGATTTCTCCACCAAAACCCTGAATACTTCCATGCCATCCTGGCCAACCATAGCTCTCTTATCTTCAAGGATGGCTGATGTTTTACCTTAACTGCCCCAGGCACCACTGCAGAAGAACCCATGACCTTGCTGAGAGCCACTGCATGCCAAGGAAGACTTAATTTCCCTAAGTACTTGGGAGGAGAAAAACAATAATCTATATGATGGACTTTTGGCTGAAACCCATATCCTTTATGAGCAGATAGAATTTGGCATAGCTTATACTGTGATTTAAAGAACAATGTTTTGTTCTGATGTCATTTGTCTAATTAATGTAAAAGAGGATTGAATTTTTCCTATGCAATGTCATCTAGCCTTTGAGATTTTAGAGTTCAGCGGCTCAAATCAATCGCCTTGTTTCTGCAAAGCCTTCTAGATGCCTTCAGCTATAGATCTACTCAATTGTGTTCACAGGCCTTATATTCTTGCCTCAGATAGAGTGGAAATTGTTCCCTCTTCAGATTTGTTTGTTCACTTAGTAAACATTTGTTGAATACCCCAAGGTATTCAACAGGTGTGCTGGGGGATGCCGGGATATTTGGAGGATTAAGGTGGTGCACAGAGGATGTAGAGGGGAATCATGGGACATGAAACTGTGAAGGCAGGACATGGAAAGAATCATCATAAAGCACTTTCTAAGTGTGTGTCGATAAAGAGGAGCCAGAAAAGATCTGTGAGGACAGAGAAGTTATATTTCCTAGAGGAAAATATCTTATTATGGCTCATCTGTTCAGCAAACACTTAATAAGCACCTTTTGCATGGCCCATATCATGCTTGGTGAAGATACGAGACATAATAACAAATGGTCCTTGCCCTCAAGGAGCTCACAGTCTATTGAGTTGCCTTTCTGCCTTCCCCACTAGATTGTGAGCTCCTGGAGGGCAGGCACTTGTGTTCATCTGAGAAAGAGCATAAATTTCAGAGCTAAACCTAGATTACAATCTTAGCTCTATTACTTTCACTATTGCACATCAGTTAACTGATCTCTAAACTGAGGCCAAGATTGCCAGCCTCACCAGGGATGAGCACAGACCTAAGAGGAGGAAGAGATGTGGTTACCACAGCAGAGCTCTGTAGACACTCTTTCTCTATCACAATGCCTGGCGCTTGGTATGCACTCAGAGCACATTCTCTGCCTGCCTAGCTGGAGGGCTTGTCTGTGGTGCCTCAGGGTTGTCAGGATTTCAACAGGAGGTCTGCCTGACACCTAGTTTTGGTGGCCGACAGATCCTTTCCCAGCTCAGACTGTGGTCAAGTCACATGCTCCAGTCTGTGAACTGACATCAAGGCCAAGGGTTTGGTTCTGGATTCCGAATCCCAGGCATGCATCTTGCAAAAGTCAGAACCAAAGTCAAAAGAAAATGACGAAATTTCCTTTCTGGCCCAAATGTTATTATTTCACCAAGGGCAACAAATCTTGGCAGGAGAAGTTGATTTGCTTGTCCTTATATAATCAATTGTATTTGCAAATGACAGAGTCTTTCTCACAGTGGCTTAAAGGGGAGATGTTGGCTATCTCTGGTCTTTGTTTGACATTTTAGTGTTTTCAGAGCATTTTTCCAATTTATTTCTCACTCTCACTAAAAAGTCTCTCTGAGATCCTCAGGGTAGAAATTAATACCCTTCACTATGGGGATAGTAAGAATCAGGAGAAGTAATGTGGCTTGCCTAAGTCATATAGCTCACTGTAGTAGCTGTTGGTGTGAGCTTTGCTATTTTATCCAAAGAACCTTAAGAGAAATATTAGGACTCTTGATCTGGTTAATACATGGTGGTGCATCAAGAGTTCTGAGCTCATTTTTTGGCTCAGTGAGTGATCTTAGGAGTGCCCAATAGAGTTTTATCACAAGGTAAATGTATTCCATCATGGACAGTGTTTTCCATTAAAGTTATTGTCAATATGTATATTAACAAACTCTTAAAGGTTTGCATAATGATCCCAAGGGCCAGTCATCTTCAAACCTACCCTGTGAAGTGCAGGGAGAACCCATCTGATCCAAAGTAGGTCAGTGAGATATAAAGAGATTATGCAACATGTGCCAGGGCATCTGACTAGAATAGGGGGCATTGGGATCTGTAATCCCAGTCCTTTGGTTTCTGAGTACAGTGCTTTGCTAAAATGCATGACATCTTAATCTCATGATCTGCAAGAATTGCTGTTTGTTCTTCAGAAGTTAAAATTGGTAAACTTAAGTCTATAAACTTCTCAGTTTGCCATAATAATGCTAGCCTGAAGTATCTGCTGAAGTGAAAAACAATATGCAGTTTCATTTGTTTGAGGAGAAGTTTTCTTTTATTTCCCAGTTTTACCTCTGATTTTTCTAATATTCCAAAAAAGTGTCCAATGTTTCTTTAATCTACAAGTTGGAGTGGAGAGGTTGGCCTAATTTCTGTGTTTCCTTCAAGCATAAGCAATAACACATTCTAAAGGATGATAAATAGCTGTGTAAAATTTAGATACATTCTATAAATACTTATCCAAACCCCTATAGTCAGAACCAGGTAAAATGAGAGAACAGTGGAGGTGTTCTCCCCTTCCACATTATCCTCCCTCTTCTAGATGTAGTTGCTGATTACAAATACAAAGGCAAGAGCCCGGCAGACCTGGATTTGAATCTTGCTCTACCTGCATTACCTGTTATGACTTTAGCTGACTACTTAACTTCCAGAGCCTCCATTTCTACTTTGTAGAAGGAGGTTAACAAAAATTAGTTCTCAGAATGTTTACTTAGTACAAAGCTTGGGTGTTTTAAATAGGCAGTTATAATTACCTTGTATCACTGTTTTTATCTTCATCTTAGACTCTTTGTGTCCACCTTTGAGACACTTGAATCCATATATTTTTTTTCCTGGAGATAAACAACATCAGCTGCACCTTGATGTCAGTTTAAATAGTGTGTCATGAGGTATTTTGCATTTCTAAGTTTGTCCTTACCTTTATAATCAAAGTGCTGACTAATGCAGTATCTGCCTCCATGTGCCTGCTTGGTAAATACAATTTGGATTTACAGATTTTCATTTTGTTATGAGTGCAATATACCAACATAACCCAAAGTTTGGAAACTAGAAAAGAGAAAACAAAAAGGCAATGTCACACTTGTCATACTCCATGTGGCACAGTGGTTAAGGCCGTGGACTGAGGGAGTCATGTTTGAATTTGGCCCAGTGGCCTGAGTGTGCTGCTTATACCTCTATGTTTTGATTTCCTCATTTTGAAAGAGGGAGATAAGAGTAACCACCTCATCAGGATGCAGGGCAATCAAATACATTTGAATTATATGGAATAGAAGCTGTCTCAATAAATTTTAGCTGTAATAATGATAAAGATGATGAAGATGAGGATGTTGTTGATTTGGGGTCCCCTTTATGTGTATTTGCCATTCCCCAAATACATGAGTAATATTACTTCTCCTGCTTCTGAGTTTTTTGTAAGAAATATGTTCATGAGGAGGTTGGAGATTATTAAACACATTTGAGGAAGCTGGACCCAGAGAGGGGATATGATTGTCTATGTAGCATTCAGCAAATTGGCAAAGAGGAACCTAGAACTTGATAATGGCCAGACAGCTCTGTCCTCGGGTTCTATTTATTTTTCTTGTTGAAAAAAGAAATTCTTGACTTCTAATTTCTCTCTATAATTATTAAATCACAGAGACAGTAAAGCACATTGAGTTCTTTCAGTCTGGCTTTTATGATAATGCTAATGGCGCCTTGTACCCCTAACGTGGGTGCCTAAGGAGTAGATGGGGAGTGCTCCTGAAGCTCACAGCTAAGCTCTTATGTAAAGACAGCACATGAGAAACACTTTTCATAACTCTGTGAAATACACAGAAGACTAGAAAAGAAACCCAGCGTCCATTGTTCTTCTTACCCCTCATGTTGCAAAATAACTCATGCAGCAAAATCCCGGGAATGGCTTACATTCTCCCCCGTGGCCTTCCTCTGAGCATTGAGTTTTTGCTATCAGAAACCACTACAATCACTCTGTGCCTCGTTTTCTTCAGCCTGTCATGAAAGTAATCACTTCTTAAGATAAGCAAAAAGAAGCATACACATCAGCCAGTCATGTTCTGAGTCTGGAGCAGCTGATCAGCTATGCCAGGCTCCTGGGGTGATCTGCCAACCATGGCCCTGGACAGCCTCATGTCTGTGTTAACTGTAGCAGCCCAGAATTCCTTCACCTTCACTGACATATCATGGACATCTTCATTCAAAGAGCAATGAATCAAAAGAAAAGGAATGTAGAGGCATCTAAGAGCTGGGCAACTGAAAGGAAAGTTGCCCCCCACTTGATTCTCTTCTGTGTGCCTCTTCAGGTTTTCACCTAGGATGTCATTTTTGCTGCTTTTCTAGATGTCCAAATTCCCTTTGTCCAAGATCTAGTTCAAATGCTACTTTCTCTTTTGAGTGTCCTCTCCAGTCCACAGCTGCAATATCCCCTCTTTCTCTGTGTTGTGAGAACACAAATTCAACATTTTGCTTTGCATTGTTAGACATTTTTATTATCTAGGTCTAGTATTTCCTACTGTATCTCCTAGAGATCAGGACCCATATCCCATTAGTTTCTTCAGCATAGCACTTACTAGGCACTCAGTGAAAGTACTTGGGTTGAATATATTCGTGACAACCATCACCTTGGTTATATTTAGTTTAGTGTTGATTAGAGGCTTGCTGGGTTGCATATTAGAAGTGAAGCAATGTGATCCTTCACGTGCTTGAGGTACTATAACATCAGTTATTTGCTTTTCTCCAAAAGACTCTTTATATTCAAGAAGCATTAGTGTCTGAGTCCCTGACATTAAGCATTGTCAGGAGGGTTGAAGTGTTGCAAAATGACGTGGGTCACCACATTATATTTCTTGATTAGAAAAAAGAATAAAACCAGTAATAACTTGCTTTCCACCTGTTACTAAGATAGTTAGAATTATAGAGATGGTGAAACATATAAAGTTTTTGATGATCTTCATGGTGGTGTTATAGTAATAATTCTGCATATTTATAACACTTAATTACATCAAATGCATTTAATTCTGATTGCAGTGACACCTTGGATCCTGTCCTTCCCAGTCATGTTCTCCATGAAGTTGAGAAGCAGTTTCTAGAATCATTGTGGTTGGAGATAAATCCTTGCTCCTTCTCATATCAGCTCTGTGACCTTGAACATTTTATTTAGCTTCCCAGCAATCACAATGTCCTCATCTGCAAAGTGAAGTAGCAAAAGTAGTCATCTTTTATACTTATTTCAAAGGTTAAAGGAGATTAGTGCATGGACAGAGTAGTAGCTCTATAAATATAATTATTGCAACCCCAGACATTGCATAAGGCCCCTGATGAAGAAAATTTTCTCCATGTAACAGGTATTTTTCTTGCAAAGGCATGTCATTAGGAAATAGTCATTGAAACAAAAGGGGAGAGGACAGATTGAAGCCAGTCTGATTTGAGCTTTGAACTCACCTGTAACAACAGGAAGCCCATGGGGGTTGCATAGTCTGAAGAGAAACATGCGTTGTTAGTCGAGGAAAAGAAAACTTGAACAGGGATGGCACCAGCACAGCCTGAAGAATGCTCTGTGGGCCACATCTGTTTATGCCAGCTGTTGTCAGTCTGTGTAGGCTTGCCGAGAATAACAGCAATGATTTTCACTTTATAGCAACTTCCATCTCAGGATCTCAGAAGGCTGCATAAATGTAGATGCAGGCTCCCAACATTTTTGCCAAGAATGAGCATACTTTACAGAGCATCCAGAATGCGTCACTGTTCTGAGTGATACTTCCATGGTGGAAACAGGATTAAACTAGTTTCGAATTAGACTTGCTTTCTTGATCTGAGCTTTCTTTTTGGTTTTACCCATCATTTTCTAGATGACCTTGAATAACTCAGTTCCTCTTCTTTCCTTTCAGTTTTCTCACTCTGAGTGAAAGGATTCATCTACCCCAAAATGATCTCCAGTAGTTTCTGTTTCTGAAAATGCACACAGTAGAAGGGATCTAGAGCTGCCTCCACATTTTAGAGAGGCCTAGGTTCTTAGAGAATATGTTCTTAATCTTTTATTCATGATTAGACCGAATCCAGCAGAAAAATGTATCACTTTGGTTACTAGTAAACTGTACCATCTTTTAGTGTTTTGTACGGACAAATATTAATGCCCGTTACTCATTTTCCACCTCCAGAGACAGTACTCTTCATTATTTTATTTTACTATTTCAAGAATCAGCCTTAACCCTCCGGATTGTGTCTGAGATTGATAAAGGAAATAGTCTTTTGAAGAACAGTTCTACCTATGTTCCTGAGTCATGAGTGGAGACATCAGAAATGTCATCTCTCAAAAGTTTTGTCTCGTACCATCTGCATCAGGATGACCTGGGGTCCTTCTTATGTCCTTGGTTACTGTCTTTGAGCACAGAGAAAATTTATCATGAAAATAGTACTTGTCCTTAAGAAAATTTTGTTTGATGCTTCAAGACATTATAGTATATATTTAATTCTCTAAAATTAAGTAGATGGGCTGTGAAATTCCACTGGAAAAAATGTGAATGAGTTGCGGTCAAGCATCGTGTTTTGGATTCAAATTGCAAATTCTCCATTTACTTTCAAGATGATCTTCATACATCTGTTTTCTCATTTGTAAAGTACAGGACAGTAACTACCTGATGAGGGCACTCAGGTGATTAAATAAATTAATTAATGTAAAATGTTTTGAACATTGCTTGGCACCTGATAAACACTCACTGTACCTTTATTGTTTTCAGTCTCATAAATTATAAATCAATAAATATATCAATGAGACGCTAATGCATTTCTGCCTGTCAGAATTTGTGAGAAAGTGTAAGAAAGTCCTTTAATAGGATTGGTATGATTTTAATTGTGTTTATGATTGATTAGAAGTAGTAAATGCTGCTAGTCCTAGATTCAGTTTTGGAGAATGATCTTTCTTCCCCTCTGCTTGAGTGCTGATGAATGATACTAAGTCATTCAGGTTCTCTCATCCATCTTCCTGCCACATTTGAAAGACATCCACAGCTCAGATCTGACAGCTCATGTGCAAGCATTTAATACAAATAATCATGAGCCACTGTTAAATACCAGCACATGCCATGTACCATCTTAGGTGTTGCTCACAATGGCTCTGAAACAAAGACAGCCATCCTCTCTCCCCTGTCTGATCACCTACCTCTTTATGTAGAGAATCTAATGCTAAGATTCGTTTTTTTTAAAACTTGTAAAATGTTAAACCAGGTTTCTCTGCCTCCAAAGCCCACACTTTCTCTATTGCACCACAATCAATGTTTGTGAAAGTAAAAGGGCCACATTAGTCTCCAACCTCTGATATAATTAGCATCGTGCTTTAATCAGTGAGGTTGACTGCCTTGATTAACCTTTATGATAGATCATGTAAGTTTCATATTTCTAAATGAATATATAGAGGCATCTGTAAATTAGTAGAAAAACACTGAGCTTGGATCAGAAGACTCATGTTTAACTCCTGGCTCTGCCACTTCGATTTTGGCTAAGACACTTGACATAGTTGCTTAACAAGCCACTAACTTGGTTTGTTTCTCCATACCAAAAGAGAGAAAGAGAGAGAGAGAGAGAGAGAGAGAGAGAGAGAGAAATAAACAATGATATCATGCTTTGGAACTTATTATACTGTAAATAATCCAGTGTTTGTGAGCATTGCATTGGGCTCCTTGTAGACTGTAAAGGAGCAAAGAAATGTGAAAGGTTTTAAATCCTGTGATGGACTCGAAAGCTGCTTCGGCTCCTCTGATTTTTTTTTTTTTTTTTTTTGTACAAGGGAATTAAACCCAAGGTACTTAACCACTGAGCCACATCCCCAGCCCTTTTGTTTTTATTTCTATTTATTTTGTATTCCAAGACAAGGTCTTGCCAACTTGCTTAGGGCCTCACTAAGTTGCTGAGGCTGGCCTTAAACTTATAATCCTCCTGCCTCAGTCTCATGAGCAAGAGAGATTATAGGCATGCACCACCATGCCCAGCAGTTCCTCTGAATTCTATCCCTCCTCCAAGTCCTATTTCAAGTCTCTTATCATCTTGGCATGCTTTTGGTACACTCCAGCCCACCAGGATCTCTCTCTTCTCTGAATCTGTATCATCTCATGATGTACTTGCATAACATTCATACAGCCGGATATGTCTTTAAGGATAAAGGTAATTTCTAAATTAGTGCAAGAAACAGTTTAATGGACCATCCCATTTAAGTCTTGAAATAAATCCTATTGATCCCATTTAGTTGATTAAAGCAACTAACCCTTAGTGAAATAAACATCTTGCCCTGGGTCACACAATTGATGAGTAGTGGATGTGGGATTTGAACACAAGCAAGGAGAACCCAAAACCTGGACCCAAGCATCTGAGTCATTCTGATTATTATTAACATTTGGTTTTTCGCTTTATTCCTTTATTTTTTCCTCATATGCCTTGATTTCCTGGCTGGATTACAAATTTCTTAAACTAGATGTATCTCATTCATTTTGATGAGTACCTTAACACCCAATTAATTGCTAGTGTTTGTGGATGATTTAATCTAAGTTTGACTAAAGACCCCAGTTTACTGCACTGCTTGAATAAACAAGGACTTTTTTTGACTGCTTCCTCTTTGTCTCTAGCTAGATACTGAACTATGTTGATCTACACTGATTTGATTTTCACAGGTCAAACAAAAAGTCCTTTTTCTGTTACTCTCGCTTAGGCCCCTTGCCTGCCTCCTGCTCAGGTCCAGAAATCCAGTATGATCGGTGTGTCTGTCAGAGGGTGGACTTGTTAGCCAAGGGTAGCATTGTTATTGAATAAAATACATGCCTTTTCTTTGCATTTCAGGTGTCTTGGATCTCTGAGCAAGAACCCCTTTGACTCAAATGAAAACCACCTTGTGTTAGGTGAAATATGGGGAGTTAACCATTTGTTTGCTGGTGTACATTTCCCATGAAAATCTCAAAAACGGAAATTTACCTCAGCCGTGGAAAGTGATGTGCCAAGCATCATATTTGCATATTAAAACTGAAAATTGATTTGCATGTTATTTCAGTGTCTTGTGTCATATTCAGGCATCTGTCAATCCCACTAGATAGAAACAGCTTGTACAGTAGGAAAGTATTTCTGTGCATGTAGACTGAAAATCTAGGTGCCTTCATTTTTTTCAGTTCATTTGCACTTTGGGTTCTCCATTCTCTCCTGGCATCATGCTAGAAATACTAAAGAAAAGACTGGAGCCTGTGTTTTAAAAAGTGTGCTGGTTATTTTCTGAGCGCATCCATTTTTTACTATGTTCTATTTAAATCATTTAAAAATTATAAAGAAAAAAATTACTCATAATCCCACCATCCTAACATAAGCTTCATTAACATTTTGGTATATTTCCTTCTAGTATTTGATTTTTTATACTCACATAGGCACTCTTACAGATCAGTTTTTCTACATTTCAAATTATCAGATGTACTATTTTAATATCCTCTCAATTTCTTAACATGGTATTAGCAAGGATTATGAGACAATCTAAATATTTAGCAATTAGGGACTGGGAAATGGCCATTTTTAACAGACAGTAGATTTGAACCATGGTCCAGGCTGGAAACCCTACAGGGAAGCACTATAGTGTCTTTTCAGAGCCCTTTGTTAATGGTATAGCTTCTGGATACAGAACTTTTCTATGGAACAATGCATAGGAAGCTGTGCATTGTGGTAACAACTCTCTTCCCAATGTTGTTGCAACTAGCCCTTGCTCCAGGCAACCAAATAAAGATGAAGCATCTTCCCAGGGAAAGTCCCTATCAGGTACTAGTGGGGGACAGCAAACACTTACACATGGCTTAGTTCAAAAGCAACCATGGACAAATAGTTCATCACCCTTGTCAAACATTTATGTCATCACTGTGGTTCAGATGAAGCCAACTAATGAGAGCAGCATCTTGTAACTCTACTGCTTTTGTTAATGTTGAATCCCTTATACATAACATGCATAAGGCCTAATTAATGGTTTTAGCCTCAGTATTCTGATAACAGCTTCTTTTAGCCTCCCATAGAGCCAGTTGAAAGAAATTTTCTAACCCCACAAAAGC
This sequence comes from Glaucomys volans, assembly GCA_020662805.1. Classification (NCBI taxonomy): domain Eukaryota; kingdom Metazoa; phylum Chordata; class Mammalia; order Rodentia; family Sciuridae; genus Glaucomys; species Glaucomys volans. The sequence goes on from JAJEJO010000503.1 coordinate 544,537, forward strand.
AATCTAATTTCTGTTTAAGGAGGACCCCTTGGAGGTACAGAGCAGGGAGCTGATCAGTGAATACTGTGAATCAGGTCAGCAAGAGGATTTTCTCTGACCTTGAGGAACTGGGGTGGCTCCTGTTGCTCCCCTTTCCTGCTCCTTGTCTACCAGGACAGGTAGCATCAGTACTTTGTGCCTTGTCTGCCTGTAGCTCATCCAGACAAGGAAGCATAAGAGAAGCTGCTCAACTCTGAATGGCCATGAGGCTTATGTCATTACTTAATGTTTTGGTGCCAAAGGCTAGGTTGTAGAAAGGTGAACAATTTAGAGGGCCAGCAAAGCATACATTCACCAAATGTCATGTATTTCAAGATTTATAGTTAAAAGTACTCAGAGTGATTACATCATTCGCTAGAGCAAGGATTAATGGGAAATTCAGGCATGCTACACTGAAGTACTTTATCAGCAAATAGGAAACTGGAGAGAACTATTCTCCAAATATTCCAATTTCAAAAAGAAAATCACCTTTGTTAGTGGTTTCGGCCAGTTCTTCCTGGTAATTACAATTGCCATTTATTTGATGTTTATATTTTGCAATGCTTCTTAAAGTGAATTAGATATTATCATTTTTTCAGCTCATATGTGAGAAAATCAATAGTAGGAAAGCAGATCCTTGGTAGTAACTTTAATAGTATCTAGACATGAGGACTAAGAGTTGGCATACTCCAAGCCCTAGCACTCTCGAGGCTACCTTGAAACATGGAGATGGAGAGGTAGGTGTGGCAAGAGTCTTCATCCTCTCAGCCTAGCCTAGAGCACCATAAGACCTTGGTGTGCAGACACCAAGCCCCCTCAGTGAACAATCAGTAACTTCTTAGCAACTCCATCTTACTGAAATTCAGGAGGACTGAGGCGTCCTTGCCCATGACTGCAAATTCAGCCTAAGAAGGAAGACTTAGAACCAGCAAGCATGACGTGAGGAAAGGAAGATGAGACCCTTAGAGGTTATAAGAAAATCAAACTTTTGAAAGTCAAAGGCTGACTGGAATGTGTTTCGAAGCTAGAATTGAACTTTTAATTTCTGAGTCTTCCTCTTCGTGTGCATACCATTCCTCTTTCAGGAAAATGGGATTTATGAATAGAAGAACCAAAAGCATGCTTTCCTACCCATACGAGGCTGTGAAAAATCATTTATGGGCTGTTAGCAAACAGGCAGTTCTCCCTTTTTCCTCACCTGCTGACTGCTCCGTGGCTCGTGCCTTTTAACCTGAAATAGAACAGGTATCCCCCAAATCTTCTGCCTTGGCCAGAAGGGGTGCTTTTTCCATTTACACAGTAAGACACTGAGATTAACGTATGATGTTCAGTGAGAGTCTGAAAGTAGAAGCAGCCCCAGAAAATTGCAAACTGCAAACTTGACACAGCTAAATGGGCGGTGAGGAGAACGAAAATATCAGAAATATATTTTTTTCTGGCAGGCTTTCAGCTCTAAAATGGGGCTAATTCTACCTTTTGAAAAGAAGATAATTTCAATGCTTCTTTTTTCAAGAACACGTAATTGAAGTCATTTTCCCTCTGAGAGAAGGAACCTCTTGTACATCATTACAAATGGACAGGAAAAATGAGCATCTCTGGTACCCAGAGTGGTAGAGTATTCATTATCATGTAATCTTTCGGAATATTTTGGCTGCCTTTTCTTCATGTTATCTGTTTGGGCGGTACTTTTCTGGTAAGGTTCAGATTTGCAGTAAGTTCAAGTTATCTAGCACTATGGAACTAAGAGGAAAAAATGACCCCCTGGCAGCAGGTATGGAGTAGCCGTTTTATAAGGGATCCTTAGCACATACATGGAAAGAGTTGAACTTTAGCAACAGATTCAAGGTGGTGAGGTATTCTGGGGGTCTTTGCTGTTTGAATGTTAGTGCAGACTGTTTACCAAACTTCTTCTTCTTCTTTTTTTTTCTTTAGAAAGGTTGATGGAATTTTTGCTTCTCCTCTAAAGGAAGAGCATGGTAGCATCAGGTGGCTAACCTTTATGTATGCTTGATTTCGTAACACAAGTGTAGCGAAAGTTCAGTAGGCTGCAGAAACCCTGTGAACTGCCCGCGGCTTACTCAGATTCAGAATGCTGAATGAAGTTCTGGGTGTTTCAGAAGATGCTGACAAGTGATTTACGTCCCCTTACAAATGGAAATCTCTGTAATAATGAGGTTTCCACTTACTCAGTGTGTGTCTGTTTTTATAGACTACAAAGTATCCGTGAATATAAATATCTGTGATTTCACTCTAAATATCAGTAATGACATGTGCCCTGCAGATTATGGCCACACAAATATGATAGAGTCGAATCAAAGGACTCTTTGAAAGTATCATTTACACAGTGAAGAAACTGAGGCCCAGGAAATGGAAGTGATTTGATCAAAGTCACTGGGCAAATTAAAGGCAAAAGTCAAATCAAAGTGATTCTTAATAGTCAGGTCTTCTGTAACCAGGTAGTAATACACAAATCACTTACGTCCTATGTAAGAATATATAAAACACTTCAAACAGCACGGAGTGTTGTAGAAATATGATGGCTATGCTATTCGTGTTATTTTTAATCTGGTGGAATTTCTTTGTTCACCAAGGATTCCATCCATGTGTATTTTGTTTGCAGAAACTATTTGCCATTAGTACAATCCCACTTATAACATTTAGCAAGGGCCTGGACTCACGTGTGACTGCAAATTGGGCATCATATTAAGTCTTCCCTTAAATGACAATCTCCTCCATAGGAAGGATTAAAGCAATGGCAAAGAATTGCTTGCAGATAACTGGATATTTTGTATCTAAGGAAAAAAGAAGAGTTTTGTTTTGTAGAAAAAAGGAAAAGTAAAAGAAAAAACAAAAAATACAGAAACAAATAAAATAAAAATCACTCACTTTTCCATATCTTTCACTCCTTTGCTTTTGAGCATGTTTATTTATAGTCTTCCCCCTGAAATAGTTAAAGGCAGGTCACCTGGTGAGTGGATAGCTTCCCTCCTTGTGATAACTTGGGGCCCTAACTCCCAGACCACCTCTATGTGCAATAGAGAAGACGATCTGTAGTCTAACTGCATGCCCAGAAAGGGGAGGAAAGAAGTTTTGTTCAGTTCAGAAGTGTCTGCCATACTAAGTAAATATTCAGAGACATTTTAAAGTCTATTAGCCATTAAATTGCTGAGGAATACCACAATGTCTGGTTGCATTTTTAAATGGCCTTGGTGTTTGAAGATATTTGCCAGTATGCTTATTTGAGAAGCATAACTTAAGTAAAGGCAACCACCATTTCGAAATCTCCTAATGACCTTCTGTTACCTAAAACTAAGTCTTGGCATTGACCACAATCCACTTTCCTTGCCCTATCCTAGTTCTGTTTCTCCTGTTTCCTAACAGCTTTGCTGATATACACAGTCCTTTACACATTCTGTTTTGGATGTCTCTTCTATCCTTTTTCTTTCCTTTCCCATCTTTTTGCTTTTCCCATCTCATAGCATTGGATCCATTCCTGTGTCTTAGTGCTTATATGTTTTGATCATTCTCTATTTTCATGTTTTTTTCTTCTTAAAGTATGTGTTGTTAGAGGCAGACACTCTTGATTATTTAACTTTATATTAGCAGTTCTTGATTCCTGGCAATCTTTTAGGAAGAAAATGATAACAAAATTTTGAAGGTGTCCTCAGAAATATATTACTTGGTAACTCACCTGTGGGTCATATACTGTTATTTTGTTTTTACTAACAGGTTCAGATATTTCAAAGAACATGCATATTAGTGATTAATATTGGTACTTGAACATCTGTTTCTTAGAAAAGATGAAAGGTCTTGTTTATATTTTTTCACAATGTCTATCATGCAGCAACCCTCCAAGAGCAAGAAGGGTTTGGAAATAATGGTGTCTGAACCCCGAGGACTTGCAGTGGTGCAGAAATATGCCCCACTTGGCACACTCCAGTCTCATTCAGGATTCTGCCACTTCTCACCAGTGGAACCTTACACAGCATGGCTCATTTATCTTTTTGAGCCTCAATTTCCTCATCCTTAATACAGATTTCTTACCATACAAGGCTGCCATTTATGCATTGGATAGTGTATACATGTGAAAGCAGGAACCTTGAAAAGCACTGTGCACATGTGAAGAATTATTATGCCACAGAGAATATTTTGCTGCTACCAGTCATACTTTGGCTCTTGAGGGAATATAGAAGAAAATAATGCAAACCATTCCCTTCCAGGGCCTCTCCACAATTTTCAAGTGTGCTTTATTGCTTATCCATAACACTTAAAGTTGTTTCTTAATAAATAAGCTGAGCAGATGTGTTAATTTTTCTTAGGACATAATGAGTCCTATGCACTATGAGAGGAGAGAAATTGGAGGGGAGTCTGTTTATCCAAGTGAGGAAAGGGCTAGATTACTCCTCACAATATTGAATACTGAAAGAAAGGCCTAGGCCATCTTCCTTGGTGCGAGAAACAACTCTTGTACGGTATAAGAATCTTGTATTTTTCCCAATATTTATCCCCTAGGTGTTAAGTATTAAGCACTGGGTGATAGGGGAGGGGAGTCCTATAGACAAATAAAGTTCAAAAGCACTAAGAAATGATCTTTTGAGACCTTTCAGAAATGCCAGTAATCCATGATTAATACTGCACATGGTCTCCAATCTCCCCTGGGACTACTTAGGATTTTTCTGCTTTTTGTGGTATAGAAGTGGTATGTGTTCAGTAGAAATCACAGCCTCATATTTGGAATTTTGATCTTTTTCTGGGCTGCTGATAAGCAGTAGGATGCTCTCTGAAGATGTTGAGCAATGGTGGCAAGCTACCACTCCCACTCAGCATCCGGTCACGAGGTTAAACTCCAGCACTCTGCAGTTCCCTGTGTGGCTAAGCTTTGAGACTCCGTTAACTGCATTAAAGGCATCTTTGACTTTCACTATTTTCAACTTACAGTGGGTTTTTCAGGACGTTCCCCATCGTAAGTCAGAACAGCATTCGTATATACCAGAGTAGAATCTGAAAAATAAAAAGCCTTTCAAGTTGATTATTTCAGAAAAAGTACAGCAAGGAAATAAGAAGGAATATTCTAAGAATAAAAAGAATGATGCATTTTCCTTTTTAATCTGTAAAATACTGACAAAGAAAGTACTTTAAAATGTGACTTCCACTTGAAATATAAGTGCTAAGGGAAGGTAGAATCTGAGTTTCTGACTTAGATTTTTATAGACGATATGTTTACTCTTCCTGTTGCCATTGAAAGAGAATGGTGTACATGTTAGTCTTAGACAATAATAAACTGTGTTTATTCCTTGTGGATCCCCCCTCAGTCTGGAGGCAGGAATTATGAGGTCCTTTGCAATAATTGTTGACTTAATTAAAACAGTCAGCACCATTGTTATTAGAGGTAAGATTTTGTACTTTTCGAGGATTGTTCTATAGGAAGCAATGTTTGATTAGGGGGATAAAAACCATGGCATTTGTGTACAGATGGCACCATATTTGGGACTCCAATTCTCCCTTTATTGAAAGCCTGGAGAAATGACATAGGTCACTTTCCTATCCTAGTTTTCCATTTTGCTCCCTGAACTGGGATAGTGCCCTCCTCAGAGGTAGCTGGAAGATTCAAGGAACACCTCTTTATTGCAATGATCTGAAAGTAGCTAAGCCCTCTATTGCATGAGATGCAGGCGTTGTTTAGACCTTAGGGTGCATTGGCAAACTCTTTGTAGAGAAGAGAATCTGAAGTTGTAAAAGGTTCATAAGACCACTTGAGACTTCAAGTTGTATCATAGCTAAGTCTCTGTCCAGCTATAATGATACAGCCATATAATATACGCTTTACTCTCTCTGACTGCAAATCCCCATCTGGATCTGGTCTCATAGCCCTCCCATTCACCCTACAGACAGAACTTTCTAAATCTGATTAGATCATCCCCCTAATAAAAATCCTTATCAGAGTTTCTAGTATCCTGGATGTTCCTGAGATTTGTTCCTTGCAGTCTGTGAACTTCTTAAAGTTTTAAGCAAGTTCTCTATTTTTGTGGATGCCATTTTTTGCCAAAAGGATGTGTAGCTCAGCATATTTTGAGAGTTGTCCCTGGTCTCACCAGTGGGTTCACAATGATAGAGAAGCCTTTCTAAACATCTCAGTGTGGCAAGGCAGTGATGAGCCCTCCCTTCCTCTCTTCCCAGCCCTCCAGACTGAAACACTGAACCACTTGTCCTTTTTTGCATTTACACCAGACTACTTCTAACTCTGACCCTTTGCTCCTCGGAATCCCCCGCTTGACCTGGGTTAGGAGCACGTTACATGATTTTGGTATTATCCAGCATATCTTATTGCTTCAAGCCATCATGGTAATAAAACAAAAGTTCTATTTCATGAATTGCAAAAGTACAACTACATACTATAAAATAAACAAATGTAGAAACTAAAACTTCCCTAGGATTTCACAGCCCAGAAAAAAAAAAAAAATCCTTCAACACTATGTCCTTTCAGATTTTTTTCATGTCTCTGTATAGATCTGTAATTAAACAAACTGTACTCACTTTACAGAAATGGGGTCATCACTTTAGCCATCCTATTCTGCCTCTGAATTTGCTAACATGCATGCAGTGGTCACCTTCACAGCGTGTACATAGGATTTGCAATGTATATATCTGAAATAATCCTTTATGTGATGCATTTGATGGTTAGTTACATTGTTACTGTTTGTTCCTCTCTCAAATACAGCTCCTTTCATCAGTCTTGGTCCTATAATTTTATATATTTATATGAGTATTTCTGAATAATTTTCCTAGAAGTAGATAGAACATGCACAATTTAAAGTTTATTAATACTGGCGATTCGTTCATACAATATTCATGTTTATGGATATGCCCACCAATGTGCTCTGCTTTTTATAATTAGTCATTTGTGCTGTTTCTCACTCCCATTGAGTCATCTCAAGGCTAACACTGTGCCTAGTACATCCTGGGTCCTTTCCTACTGCTTCCAGAGGTGACACAAAATAGACATTGTAAGAATAAGTGATTAAACAAATAAGCAAAAGAATTCAGTAGCTTCTTTAACCTGCACACTACCTGTATTGAACAGGTAATATTTGCATTTCAGAGGAAGCTAGGTCTGCCATTTAATGTTTATTGAGTAAAAGAGTGAGTCTGGAGATGGACTCTTGTGCTGACTTTACCACAACTAGCCCTGTTCTGTTCTTTTTAGGACTCAATTTCCTGTCTCACAATGAGGAGATTGATATGATTCTTCAGATCATCCAGTTATATATTTTGGTCTCTGTCTCCTGATTCAGGCTATAGTTTCTTCCCTTCTTCCCAATCTCCAATCCAAATATTCCAACAGTGAAATAAAACTCCAGGCTAATGTTGGGACCAACATCAAAGACTCTTGGCCTTTTCAGCCTTTTGCATGATTGTACTCCAACTCTGTACATTTCAGAAAATGGAAAATTGGAAAATTATTATAAAGAAAAGACCTTAAAGGCAGCGGTGAACATTCTCACAAATGTTGAACAAAAATTCCCCACCTTCAACATCACACAAATAATTAATGCCTAAAATCCAGGTCTCCAAACAAGCAAAGTTAGTGTGTTTTTCCTCCCCAGTGCACACACCTGTTGTTCAGGCTGATTGCCTTGTTTGATTCTAGACTTCACCTTAAGGGGCTGTATCCTTTCTTCCTTTCAGGGTGGACTCTCAGGGCCTATGGGGCCTCCATCTATTCCCACTTCGTTCCGCCCAGAAGATGAGCTCGAGCACCTGACCAAAAAGATGCTGTATGATATGGAAAATCCACCTGCTGATGAATACTTTGGTGAGTGGGGTAGTGCTGACTTTCGAAGTAAATGTCCTGTTCCCCTTTCCTTCCTGAGTAATGAGTGTCATTTCCACTGCTGGTAAAGTATTTGAGTCTGGATGCATGAGAGTTGGTGTACACACACACACCACTGAAAAATTGTGATGATTGTGTTGGAGACTACTGTAAATGGGAAATTTACTTAGTTTGAACTGTAATTGCTCTGGTTCTTAGAATTTCTTAAGATATACTCTAATTGTTTATTGCAGTGCTAGGGATTGAACTCAGGGTCTTATGCATGCTAAACAAGTGCTGTACCACTGATCTACATCCCTAGCCCATAAATATGATTTTATACTTCCAGTCCATTAGTAGAATACAAAATTATGAATTATGTGCAAATTGCAAGGTAGCATGGACACATAATTTGTCAGAGAGGTTGTAATGGTTCAAAAGCAATAAGGCAGACCCACAGATAATTACTAGTCTAGTTAAGAAGTGGTAAGAGCCATAAGAAGGCTGTGGTGAGAGCCATAGGAAGACCATGGTCAGATGTTACAAATTTTAATGGTTCTATCAGGAATGTTTTATATAAGAATTGATGGTGCTTGAAACTGGACCCTTTAAACCAGTGCCTCTCAAATTTTCTGTGGTGAAGACTGTTTTCCCCCTCATCTATTCGAGTTCAATGTTTTTGCAGCATATAATTAAAATTACTTACTAGGAAAATAAATTAAAAATGTAAAATACCAAAAAGTACAGAGTGGAAAATCAAGTTTTATTAAATTTTAGAGATTAAAAAAATTACTCAAGTTGTTATAATGAGTTATACACACTTTCTTCACTTGTCTCATCCCAGGGTATCTAACATTTCTTAGTCAAACACCCATCTGAGGACCACTTTTTGAGTAGTTGCTTTAAGGCCATGTGGAGAAAGACCATTTGGGGAGCAGTTTTAAAAGCTCAAAAGTGGAAAAATTGCACAGGGCTTTTGCATCTTCAAATATTTCCTATTTTCCTGTGTTCCCCCTTGCTTCCTATTTGGGAATACGTAATGAAAGGTAAACTAAGGGCACCGGCCAAAAGCCGCAATAGTGGATGGAGTGGGAGGGACTGGGATGTGAAAAACATAGCCTTTATTTGTATGCAGGTGGCAATATAGCTTAGTTGAAGAGCACATGAGCTGGAGTACAGAAGTCTGCTATGGACACTCTGTGCCCATGGCTGGCTAAGCACTGGAAGCATGCCCCTCATCTGCCTGAGTCCCATTTCCCACCTTGGTAAATCAAAGATGTACAGCAAATATTCTTTAGCTTTTCTTTCAACACTAGTAAATAGAAACAGTATTAATCCAAAGAAGCATAGCAATAAAGATGAGCATTAAGTTGATGGAGATTGGCACAAATGCACAATAAAAAACCAAAGGAGGTCTCCAGTTATATGAAAACATACTAAAAGTTTATCATGCTCTTGTCATTGTCATTGTGGGAGGAAGGTTTATAGCAGAGTCGAATATAAACTTTAAAAAGAAACAAAGCATGTTAAAAATGAAAATAAGTTCTCTGAATTTGAAGAGATTAAAAATGAAAAACTGACTTCCAAGTATATGTGTTTCAAATATCATAGCAACAAAATAAATAGCAATGAAGAAAATGGAACATGGACAATGACTGTATTAATGAAGGCATTGAACATTCTAGGTAACATAAAGATTATTACCTCTGCACTCAGTAACTGTTGTAGCTCTACTACATACAAGCTTAGAAAACTTCAGCCAATTATTTACTCTCAAAACGTTTATTTTTGTTTTATCTATAATACGGAAATAAGATCTATCTTATACTGTTATTGTGAGTAATGAATGAAATATTTATAGAAAGCACTTAGCCAAGTTCTTGGCATGTAGAACATGCTCAATAGTCAGAGTTCTCCAATGCTCTTGAGGCTTGCAGTTTATTTAAGAAAATAAGATATGCCCATTAAAAACCCATCAATAATACTTGATTTAAATTTAAGTTCTTAGCAAGAAGAGAACATGTGTCACCAATTGGTAAATAATCGTTGCCAAATGGAGATTACTAACCATGAAGGAAAATTTGAAAAAAAAAAAGAAAGGAAGATGGTTAACTTTTATTGGATGTTTATGATACAGCAGCATTATTTTATATACTTCACAGAAATTAACTTATTTATCTTCACCGAAAAACAACCCTGGGAAGTAGATGCTATTATCATTTCTAGATCAGAAAATTAAGGTGCAGAAATATTGTCATTTGCAGTTAATAAGTTTCAAGACTCTATTAGAATCCAGGCTCAAGGCCTATGTCTTTAAATCCCACAATATAGGAGAAGAGGAGAATTAGCCAAGCTGCACATTTGGGAAAGGGTTTATGAAGCTGAGTGCCATGGCACATGCTTATAAACCCAGAGGCTTGAGAGGCTGAGGCAGGAGGATCACAAGTTCAAAGCCAGCCTCAGCAAATTAGTGAGGCCCTAAGTAACTTAGCAAAATCCTGTCTCAAATAAAAAATAAAAAGAGGCTAGGAATGTGGTTCAGTGGTTGATGGTCCCTGGGTTCAATCCCCAGTGCCTAAAAACAAAAAAAAAAAAGAAAAAGAAAAAGAAAGAAAAGTGTTTATGAAAGACCTTAACTTCAGATAGGTAGAAAATAAGGGTTGGATACTGTCTTCTAAGAACATAAAATAAACAAAATGTAAGTTGAGTCAGGATTTCTAAAGGAGAATGTACTTTTGTGGAATACATCCAAAAGTAGACACTCCTGGGTAATGCTGGGAGTGGACATGAGTCTTAACCTTTTAAACATGCTTAGACAGTTCACAATAGCCAAACTATGGAATCGGCCTAGGTGTCCATCAACAGATGAGTGGATAAAGAAAATGTGGTATGTATACACATTGAAATTTTATTCAGCCATGAAGAAAAATGAAATTATGTTATTTGCAGGAAAATGAATAGAACTCAAGACCATCATGTTAAGTGAAATAAGTCAAATTAAGAAGGTCAAAGGTCATATGTTTTCTCTCATATTCAGAAGCTAGAGAGAGAAGAGGGAAAGAAAGACATGGGTTGATCTCATAAAAATCAAAGGGAGATCAGTAGAGGAAAGGGACCAAGAGGTGGGAGGTAGGAAGAAAAGGGGAAGCACTAGGAAGTGATATTGGCCAAATTATATTGTTCTTTTGTATGCATGTATGAATATGTAACAACAAATCCCATCATTATGCACAACTGTAGTGCACCAATAAAAAAAAGTGGGAAATAAAGTTTAAAAATAAAATAAAAGGTACTTAGAACCTCATAGGGTCTGTGCAGAGTTGTGTTGTTTTATTACAACACAAAATAGAAAATGGCAGTTGGTTCAATTAAAATGCAGCCAGTGTTCTTGGAGAATTCAGAAAAAGAAGAGGAAACATCCAGAAGCAGGAATGGAAAGGTCTTATGAAGTCATTAACCTCTGAGTCAGTCTTCAAAATTAAGCTACTTGGGATTTGGAAGTAGGAAGATGGGATAGAAGCGAGGTCATTCCGATGAGGGGAATTTTGACATTCCAAGGAAGAAAACCACTGGAGTGAAGTACCCATGTGGCAAGTAGCAAATTTGGGGGAAAACCTGGGTGAAATAGATCAGGACCAATCTGTGAAAGGCTTTTAAACCCTGGCTGAAGGCTAAGGACTTTATATTCTATAACAAGTCCGTGCACAGTGCTGAGATCCATGCCGGGGAATCTGTCCCATGGGTAGTGGTTACGACCGTGGCCTCTCAGCCAGAGTGCCTTGAGTCGAATGCCAGCTCTACCTTTTACTGATAACATAAAGTCAGGAGGCAAAGTAACAGAACTGTCATTTACTGTTCCATTCTTCAAACACTTCCCATGCAATGTCTCTGTGCCTGCCTCTTTGCTGGGCAATAGGGCAACACACATGTAGAAGCTGTTCTTTCAGGGGACTCAGGCTGCTGGGACAGGTGGGAAAGACACACGGAGAAGGGACTTCAGTGTGGATGTCAGCTCTGTGTTGAGTGACTTAGGCGTCCTATGAGGGTGGAAGAGAAGTTCTCTATGTCTGTCTGATATGGCTGTCTGAAGAAACGGAAGATTGCTTAGCACTGTGTTTGGGCCAGGAGGGCTTCACCCAACAGACATGGATAAACTCCTTCTTTACTCTCTATCTGAATATCACATTAGGCCTGTTTTTGGGTGGTCATAGCATTGTCCAATACCACCCTAAAAGAGCTTCTCTTTTGCAGTACCATCCCCAGACCCAATGAAGTCCCATTACCTATTTTGTTTTTCTCCATCTCTTTTCCTATTTAAAACTGGAATTTTCATCGAAACAAGAGCTGATTTATTGAAGCTCATTGTGTGCTTTCAGGTCAAAGATCACTAAGTAGACTACTTTATAGTAGCTAGATATATCTATATCTCAGAGAGTCAGCAGGAACAACTTGTAAATAATTAGTGGGTAGAGTGGGCTCCCTTGTGGTCATGTCCCTTTCTTTCTATGACACCCTTTTTCTCCCCCTTAAGAAGAATGATTTATAAATATATTGTTTTTTTCTTAAGACTCTTATTATTTGTAATCATTTTTATGTATATTTAAATAATATTTGTAATATTTTGTAATCGTGGTATGACTAATAGAATTGAGAAGGGTATCCAAAAAATCACCTGACAGATGACTTAAGTACAAAGGAGAAAAGAGGTACCTTTCCAGTGGACAAGATGCTGGAAACCATCTGAATCCAAGTGATGAAAGTTAGCATCACCAGCTTGGGCAGAGTGCCATGTGCCAGATAATAGGATGTAAGAAGTGCACATCACCCGTGCAGCTGTCTTGTTGAAGTATGTAACCGCCATCCAGCCATGGGGAAGTTGTAAAAACCCAGAGGATGGAACATTGTTTCAGAAAGCTGTCCTGAATTCTTCAAAGTTGTCAATGTGGGCTGGGATTGGAGCTCAGTGGTGGTGCTTGTGAGGCACTGGGTTCGATCCTCAGCACCACATAAAAATAAAAAAATAAAATAAAGGTATCCTGCCCATCTACAATTTAAAAAAAAAAAAAAAGGTTGTCAATGTAGTAAAAGACTGTTCTAGATTAAACCAGACCAAAGAAACATGCCATTCAAATGCAAGCATGAGTCTTGATGGATTCTGTATGAACAACAACAACAAAAATCTGTACAGGATTTGGGGCAAAGTTAGAGCATTTTTAACATGTACTCTATTTTGGAAAACACATCAATGTTTATTTCTTGAGTATGCAGAAAAAATTGTATTGTGGTTATGTAAGAAAATATCCTTGTTTTTAGGAGTTATGTGTTGTAGTATAGGTTAGAGAGTCAGTTAACTAACTTTGAAATAGAGAGAGAGAGAGAGAGAGAGAGGGATATGAGGGTAGAAGTGGAGGTAAATGGGATGAAAGTGGCCTCACCTCAGATTAAAACCCAAGATGCTGTAAACACAGAGTTATAAGGACACTCCTCTTCCCCAAAAATGTATTGAAACCTGTCATATATTAATTATCTTAAGAATTTGTCCTTGGGTGGGTAGAGTGACATTCCTACAATCTTTTAAACTTGGCTGTCTTAATGACTACAGTGGGTCATTGAAATCCCCCTTTTCCAAGTGTCTGTTTCCTTACCAGACACATGTGTCCCTGTTCTTGGTGAGATGAGGACCACTGCAGGGTGGTGACACAAGCTGGTATTTACCTAAAACTCCACAGCTTAAAAGCCCAGTCTCAGCCACAGTATGACTAACAGATTTAACAATTTTGTCTTCATTTTGCTGATGGGGAAACAGATTCAGAGAGGCTCAATGAACTGTTCAAGGTTACATAGCTGATGATTTCAGGATTTGAACTCACTCATGATTTATTGTACTTTCTGATTCTTTACCATTACAGGATGGCTGAAGCCTTTAGCACAGAATGTCAGGAGTTAACTCTTAGGATTCCATGTCCCCCTTTTCCTTCTGAGGTCATGATCTTCAAGGGAGAATCAGAAGGACCACTTATGCCCCAGGTTATATGTTTCATGTTCTGAACTTCAGTGTCTCAGATGATTATTTTTCCTATCTTTAACAACTTGAATTAACTGATAGTGCACTTTGCATAGGCTTTTTGCTATAGTTCTGATAAGTACCTTAGAGAGAGAGCACCCATAAAACTACCTCATCAACCTTGTTAGCTGACTGTAGTTGACTGGGGGAAGGTGAATCACTGAGAATCCTAATTCTCAAATCAGTGCTTATTAAAATATCACAAGCACGAACCCTCAACTGCATCTCAGCAGGGTCTATTTTTAAATGATTTCTTCTGAAAAGGTGCTAGTTTTAGTGTTTCCATGCCATCTTCATTATAAATTGGGAACATTCTACAACACCGTTAGGTAAATGCCACAGGGGATGAACCATGATGGAGCATTTGGTTGAGCCCTGTCTTCCAAGGAAAGATAAAGTCTCTATGCTATTTACATTCACTATCTACTTGGACTTCTGTTTCAGTTTTCTAGTTTTATTTACGTTGACAAGGGTATCAGTGAGTGGGGCTCTGAACACTGCCCTGTAGTGGGCAGGAAGGAAACACAGAAGAAAGTTAAAGGTAGGGGAAAACTCCTCTAATTGGATGAACCAGGCAGTGGGCCTTTAGTCCAGCTCATTTGCAGCAAGATCACATGACTTGACTCAAGTGCTTGCATCTTGGAGCAATCTGTTTTCTTGGAAAACTGGAAAACTATGTACTTGAAGAGATTCTCAGTTCTAGTGATAGATGCTTAGAATGAACAAGTGGTAATGAACTATAAATTATTATAATTTAGGGAAAATTCAGAATTTAAAAGAGGAGAGGGAGAATTTGTTAATTAGCTATTAAAATGAATGGGTATTATTGATAGAAATGTGGGGAGCCTGCATTGCTAGTTGCCAGCTCTGAAGCTTTTCTAGACAGTTTTGAGGGGAAATACAAAGGAAATCATATCTCAATAACCTTGAGACATCTCTTTGAAATTACCCAAGAGTTTTCCCTTTTGACACAGAGCCTCTAACTTCTGTGCTTTCATTCACCTTTAATGAGAAAGCATGTTTGTATGTAAAAAATCCCATATGAATATGCCTGTGACCATGGCATGATTTTCATTAACAGTGTTCTGGCTGAGAATAAACTAGGTTTGAATAACCCACGGCTGAAAGCAACACTGTTGGAATACAGTATCTCTGGAAGTGGATGTTATAATAATCTAAGGATGGACTGAAAATATCTGACAGCATATTTTTAAGCATGAAGCCATAATTATCTTGGCATTGTTTATATGGTGTTGTCTTGTTCCTTCTTGTAAAAAAAAATATCAAAGTGTGTGAGTCTTAAAATTGTTTAGTGAGCTATTTGAAGAATCACTATGCCTTCAGAGCAGCACTAGGTAAATTCTTTTCACAGAACTTGTCATTTATCTAAGAGAATTTGTTTATCTCTGAGCATTGTTACTGGGAATATTGAGAATTTTTGCATAAAGCAAGGAGTTTGTTCTAGTGGAACAGGAAAGGTTTTACTCTTTCAAAAGACGGCTGGACAGAAGAGGAACACATGAGGCAGCATGGACATTAACATGTGCAAATGCTCAAGAGAAGAAAGGAATGAATGGAATATGCTATCATTACTTTAATGGAAATCCCAACTCATCATACTTGGTTCTAGTTATCTTCTTAATGGAGATGAAAATGGAAGCTCAAAGAATGTTCATGAATAGAAACTGAGTTCCCAGAACAAGAGGGACAATGGTCCATTTCTTCCCTATACTAATTGGACCAGTTGATAGGTAGGCATGTGCAGAACACTTTGACTAAGATACTGAAACTAGGAGCTATCATTTGAGGTACAGTTAAAGATATTAATAAAAGGAAGCTTCAAGCCCTGCCTGATTATTATGGGAAGACTGCCATATGCAAAAGGAATTTGACTTAATATTTGTGTTTCCAAAATTAGCAACAAAGGCATGTGAGAGGGAACTGGCAAATTCCCATTCAGTATAGTGAAAGGACTTTTTTTTTCTTTTTTTTTTTTTTTAATTAACAGATGAAATAAAGTCCTTGGAAAAATTTGGGCCAAAACTCAATAACCCTTTCTTGGGGACTGTAGTAACAGATAATAAAGCAACCAATGGATAATAAGATGATATTTCACAGCTACTGTGTAACGCTGATATTCTGTGA
>JAJEJO010000503.1:560673-679517 GCA_020662805.1 Glaucomys volans
GCAATCCTCCTGACTCAGCCTCCCAAGTTGCTTGGATTACAGGCGTGCGCCACCGCCCCCGGCTCAACGTACTTTTATGTTTGTCATGTCATTTGAGCTAAATGGCAGCCCTGCAAAACAAGCCGACTGTGTGTTCATCCCCATTTGACATAAGAAGAAACCCAAGATCTGAGTAATTAAGAGACTCTGTGCTCCCCATGACTCTCTAATGCCCCCATAAATCACAGAGCCAATAAGTAGCAGAATTGTACTACATCTCAGGCCTACTGACTCCGAATTCTGTTCTCTTTCCACCAATGTTGCTGGACTGATCATAGACCATAAGATAGATCAGTTAACATACTCTGTATTTTAGCTTTTCTTCTGTACAAGGAACAATGTTATTGCTTGAAAAGTGCTTGGAGGGTCTTAACTGAGAGGTGCTAAGTAATTTGTACCTCATTGTTTTTATTGTTATGTGACAAGAAAATGATTTCCAACGTGTTTCTGTCCATTACAAACTGGGAAATGACTCCAGGTGGGGAGCAGCCTTCAGTACAGATTGAATCTCAGGCCTTAAGAATCGTGTTTTCACAGATAAATGACCTAATTAATTAAAACCCCCAAAGCCACAATGGAAGAAAAGTTAGAAAAAGAGTGGTTTAGAGAAAAGGTTGTATTGATTTTGGGGAAAAAAAATGGGTTTCCTGGTTTTGTTTCTCTCCAGCTTTTTTAGGTATCTGTCGGTCATAGGAATAGAATGTTTTGTAGTTAGTGAGATATATTGGGTGTATTTCATTTTGCGGTGGTAACTTCTGGTAAAATGTTTGCCTAGAGTAGTATATGTTTACAGCACTAAATAAATAATAATCCTAACCATTTTATATGCTCCATCTTAGCACACGTAAATTTTTAATTAATTCAGTTAGTATGTTTTTAAGCATTGATAGAATCCTAGACTTGGAAGTAAAGAAGAATTTAGAAGTTGTCTCAGATAACATTTTATTTTCCAGAAAATTAAAGCCCAAATGAGTCATTCAAGGTCATATACCTGTGGGAGTATTTTGAAAACTACAGCTATAATTTCCTTTCTGAATAAAGAATAGAAATTAGTCTGAAGGTAGAAAGAGGATGGAAGGGCTGTTTACAAAGGTGAAGAAGTAGGCTGGGTCTGCTATTTTTGTGGACTCAGACCTGAATACACTTTATTCAAACTTGGGTAAGAACACATTGCCCTTAAAAATAATTTAAAAAATCAGTGACTTGTTAGTGCCTGTATATACGTATTTCCCTGAACTCCATCATTTTCAAATACAAATAAAGAGATTCCAATACCATTTGTCTTATTGTTTCCATCAAGTATATGTATATACTTTAATATACATATATTTTAATACTTACCATCACCTTCTCCACTTGGATGTAAGTCTGAGCAAGACAAACCATTTTTGTTTAGCCCATCTCTGTTCCTTGGCCCAAAGGACATTTCATAGGGTTAATGAATTCATGAACTACTAAATGAAAATTGTCAGCAGACATTCCCATTCCCTGTGACAGGTCATGGTATATAGGATACTGTAGTGAGGAAGTACTTCATTTATTTAACAGGAATTAATTTATTATTATATAGATCATAAGCTGTTAGAGCTGTTGGGGATCTTAGAGACTAGGAAAAGAACCATGAGAAGATGAAAATAAGGGTATTTTTAGAAATATTTTTTAAGTTGTTGATGGACCTTTATTTTACTTTTTTATTTATATGCAGTGTCTTACACATGCTAGGTGAGCACTCTACCACTGAACCACAACCCTAGCCCCCAAAATAAGTTTTGAAGGATCACAAGTCACTAGTTAGTAACAGAGTCATGAATTTAACCCTAGGATCTAATTTTTTTTTTTTTTTAGTGATAGAGATTGAACCCACAGCTTTATGCCCAGTAATCTTATTCCTATTTTTAATCACTTAAAGGAGCACTGGAGAATATATACAGCAGAGTAGAATGTGTAGAATGTGGTTGCTACATTCATTGAACTTAAGTTAAAATTGGATTAACACCCTTGAACTGGATCTCTTTTGCATGTATCTTCTGTGAAATTTAGGGATTGAATCAATTGATGGAAGGGTTGCATGATTAGATTTTATTTTTTAAGTACTAGATCACATTTTTCCTACTCTGAGTTTCCTCTATAATTCTTGATTCCCAGGACAGTCTCAATCCTGCAGTTTTCTCCCATTTTAATAGAATTGGGTCAAAAGGACAGGATATCACATTGAAAGAAACACCCTTTCCCCATGTTTATGTGAGTTGTCCATAGCAACCAGTCCTGAAAGTTGACACACTTGAACTTGGCCCCTTCTAGGCGGTGAATCACCACCCACAACTGGTGTTTTATACAGTCTTGATACAAACAGTAGCCACCCACTCATTCAGTTACATTTGATCACCATGTCTTTATCAGAAGAATGAAAAATAGAAATGAAACTCATACTACATAATTGAACATTCTTTCACTGTTAACTGTGGAAACAAATTTGAAATGCTGGGAGAGAAAGCACTGGCAGTGCATGTGTTGTATAAGGTGAAAAGGTTTCAGTTAGTACGTTGTGTAGGATTGTGTACCAAGACTTGGAAAGAGCTGAGAGCTGAGCCTACAAGTGCTAATTATGCATTTTCTGATCTTAACACACTTAACCGAGAACTTAATTCTTCTCCCCTCCAAACCACCCTTCCTTCCCACAACCTGCACTTTCCCCACCACTTTCTCTAAAGCACACAGATGATTATCTCCTTCCAGACTTTGAAGTGACATTAGAATTGTCAGAAGACATAATTAATTGACTGTCAGCAAAGCCATTGTTTGAACATCTGTGGAGTTCTACTTGGTAGGCATCTGTTGTACTTTTAATTGAGCAGATTCATTCATCTACTAATATTTACCGAGTGCCTACAATATACCAATCATTTTAGTGTGTACATTGGGAGATGATGGACATGAAGTAGCACAGGGACCAAGGAGAGAAGACATGTTTTAAGTACTTTAGTGCCAAGGGCTTTGATGGGGAACACATTTCCAATTGGCAGTAGAAAAATCCATTCTTTTCCTTCCAGGTTTAGGGAGTTCTGCCACAGCACTGGCTGACCCGTGCCATGGGAAATGCTAAAGGATTCCCTCTGAATCCTGCAGTGTAAAGACAGAGTAATTAGATGCTGCTTATAGATCTGTTCCCAGAAAGACAGTTCAGTGTTTTGAAAGAAAAACAAGCAAAAAAAAAAGGATCACGACAGATCATATAGTTTAATCTCCTAATATGAGAGATAAGACCCAAGAAAAAGGGATTGGCCTCAGATGTAACAGATGAATCAGTGGGACAGTCTGAGGCCCTGAGGACCTCTGAAGGCTGGACACAGGATCTTTGTACTATCTCACTGCCTAGAATGATGATGTGAAGACTACATGTGCCAGAAAAATATCTATTTTGTACCACATTCTCAACGGGTCATATTGGGGACCTCATTCCACCAAAGTTGTCCCCAAAACAGGAATTCCCAGAAGCTGCTTCCAGTTCATTATTGTATCCCAATTCTCTCCCTGATGGTGATTCTGATGTCTGTCATGCTGCATTAAATTTTTTTCAGATTCACTACAGTACTGAATGGCTTTGTCCTCAGTCCTCATTTTGTTCTCTGTTGACCTTCACTTTGTATGAGTTCTGGACCTGACTCCACTTCTACTTGGCAATGAGCGTCATTTGTTAAAATTCAGTAGGAGAGAACAGCAACACTGCACAGGGGTGACTTGCTGAAGGAAAAGAAGAAGATGCTGTGGGCAGGAGTGATGGAAATGAGCTTTTAACTTCTATTGAGTCTCCCTTACTCTCCTGTCCAGCCTTAGAATCATGGCAAAGTTAGAGGCACCTAGAAATCATCTAGTTCAAGAGCACACCATTCTTCGGTCCTTAAGTCACTTTCATAATTCTTACAATGTGTCTAAATTATCCATATTATTATTTGCCAGATATTTTTATTTAAATCAATTAATTTTTTAAATCTTCTTTGTCTTCATACATGTCAATAATGTACATAATTTGATTTTGTGGATTAAAGTAGTAATTGCATTCTTCCCTGAAAGACTCTGAATTATATACTTTATTTAAATTTTAAAATGTTCCTTCATGAACCAGCTAATGTTCAAAATATTGAGAAATGTGGGTATCATTCAACAAGACAGAAGATGGGATGCCATGGTGGAATGAGGTCCCCCATATGACCCATTGAGAATGTGGTTCAAAATAGATATTTTTCTGGCACCTGTAGTCTTCACATCATCATTCTAGGCAGTGAGATAGATCCTGTGTCCAGCCTTCAGAGGTCCTCAGGGCCTCAGACTGTCCCACTGATTCACTGTTACATCTTAGGCCAATTCCTTTTTCTTGGGCCTATCTCTCATATTAGGAGATTAAACTATATGATCTGTCGTGATCCTTTTCCTTTTAAATTTCTTTGCCTGAAACACTTTGGTATTTTGTCCTCTATATATGCTATAATGTAGATGGATTGGAAAAATAGCTACTCCATGTAAAATTACAATCCTGCTTGCTTCAGAGTCTCAAAGAAAAATTGGGGGAAGAAAAAGAATTATATTTCCTGGACCATTTTATGTTCTCCTTGGTACTGTTCCCTGCTTCCTGAGGTTTATGAGGAAGTTCACTGCATTGAAAGCAACTTTGAGTGCCAGTTAATAAAAATAAAATAGGACTGTAGAATATGATAAAGAATGCCAGGTGCTAGTGTTGGATCCACAGCATCACTCTATTTAAGGATTTCCTGGGTCAATAATGTTGTTCACTAATGGTACTTGGCATAGATAAGTGATATTAATATTGGTACCCATTAATGTGGCAATGGTGTTTAGTGTAGATGTTACAACCCTATCGTAAAAATGAATAATTCATCTTTTGGATGATTGCATAGAGAAATGAGCACTGGACTTGGAGTCAGGAAGCCCAAGTATATATCCTGTGTCTTCTTTCTCTGACATTGGTATTGGTGACATTTGATTTTTGGGGTATTCTTGGGACTTTTCTTTTTGTACATATTATTGAAAACCACTCTTTTGGCAGTCTTCAGATTAGGATTCTTTTTCCAGAAAAACTAATTTATCCAAAGACATGTTAAGAGATAGATCCAGGGCTGGGGTTGTAGCCTCGTGGAAGAGCATTTGACTAGCAAATGTGAACTCCTGACTTTGATCCCTACTATGAGAGAGAGGGGGAGAGAGAAAGAAATAGATATGTAAATCTTTTCTAAACCATATACAGAAGACCAAAAGTGTAAGAGATGTTAGCATTTCCTCCCAAGGCAACATCTGGTTTGATTTATGCCATTTATGATTAGTATGTAATAAACATTTCTCTGAATTCTTAATGGTTGTGTTTGCTCTATTTGAATTAACACTTCGTGTTTTCTTATGATATTCTCTTGTTATTGCAGTATCATTAGAGAATATGAAAAGTGTTTTTCAGTCATTGTGTGTGAGAAAGCAACACACCAAGATATACCACAATGTTCTCATTTGCTGAGCAAACTACTCTTGCTTTTTAATGTGGAATGCAAAGGAACTAATTGAAAAAAGACAAAGTGAATTTTGACTCAGATTGTACTGGATGAATCATAACCTACTTTCTCATCAGAGATGTAAAGAAAAAATTAAAGAAAATAAGCCACCACACAGCTTTACTGTCAGTGTCAGCAAAATCAATAAAGAATGTTTTTCAATAGAACAGAGTCCATTTCTGCTAAGCTGAGAATTGCAGGTAGTACAAAATTGTAGTTAATTTTTTATTTGTCATTAGTCATCTGAAGTTGTCTTTTTTCTGCCTTTGTTAAAACATTCCAGTCCTAGAGTTTTGGTCCCATCAGTCATCATTGCCCCAATCATTCAGAAACCTACCTTGATCTCCATTGAACAATTAAAGGCCAGTCAGAAATTGACCCCTTGATTGAACATCCAGTCTCAGTGTGAGTTTGCCAAGTGGTAAGGATCAAAAGAACAGCAAACCAACATAAACTTAGAGCCAGGGCAGAATTGCTGCTTCCCAGAATCTTGCTGACCTGGGTGTCCTGATGTGATTTATGAAAAAAAAAAAGTGAAGACTTTACCCTGCTGAATTCTAGGACCAGATGTATGATCTACTTGGCTTGTGAATGTAGCTTAAAAAAAAAAAAAAAGATTTTGTACTAATAAAAGGACCCTATAACCTACCCTTTGGAGAACCCAATTTCCAATTTTTTTTTTCTAATTCATACTACTGTTATTTTATGCATAACTTTTAGGGCCTTTATTACTCTCATACATGTTTCCATATCCATATCTTTCACTTTACTGTTAGATCAGTAGGGGGAAAAAAAGATCACCTCTTCCTTACCTTGCATTTTCCTGCTTCTCCAAAGAGCAAAATGAGGAGCTAGAATTTGAAGATTTTAAAACTTCCCTCAATGCCATTCCATCAATACCTTTATTTGCAATAAAGTTCTCTATGCTAAAAATTGACACTACTAGTTCTGTTTAAAATAAGAGTAGCATATATTGAGCATTTACAAATACCATGAATTTCACTTGCCTTACTCATGTGTCTTGACCATAACCCTATAAAGTAGGTACAGATGAAAAAATTAATGCAAGGAGAAGTTAAGTAATTTTCCAAGGGTATAGCATTTGTAATTACAATTTGAACCCAGAACCTGGTCCTTAACCCCTGGTCCTTCTAAGCTAGTGAGAATACCTGTGACTATAGGTGAGATAATTGAGGCCCAGCAAAAAATTAGATTCATAAGATCTTTGCTTATCACAGAACTGTTCTATCAAATCCTATTCCATTGCTCCCTCTACTTCTCCTTGGGATTTTTTTAAAGGAATGATTTGATTTCCACTGAGTGAAGGATCCACCATTGACCAGGCAGCCATCAGAAATCCAGATATGTTATTGCTTTGGTTGTACTATGCTGAATATCTGCAGGGTCAGGGTCTTGGCTCTCCTACAAGAGTAATAGCTCCTAGCTGGCTCACTTACTCCAAGTGACTTGAGGCAATTGTTGAAGGCAATCTCTCTTTGTTAATAGCATTTGAGATGTGTATTTCCATTCCTTGGTTCCTTCTTGGCCTTGATTGGACCTGGTTACTCAATTTTAGATACGTCTTTGCTCAGAAACTCTCTTCTCTTCACATTTTGTCCCAATCCAGTGATGCTTCTTGAACACATGGAAATAGTTACTTTTGATTTTTAACAATCTATCCTAGTGCTATCTTCTAAGCTGGTAAGCCTTAGAAAAATCAGGTCTAGTCCCACTGCCAAGATGGAAATGAAAGAGAACAAGGAGAAAAGAACTCATCTTGAAAATAAGGTCAGCCTATTGACATATCATCAGGCAGAAGAGTTCATGGCAATAGCTAGCAATTGGCTCGCTCAGTCGGAAGTTGATGCTATTTTAGGCCATCAGCAGGAGTGTCAATGTATCTGTGAATTCTGGCATTTTATTTCATTAAGGTGGTTCAGGAAGCCAGACACTGATTAACTGATTCTTCGACTTAGTTCCCACTCCTAATTTTGGATGTGTGGTGTCTTCAGGCAGCTGTTGTGACACCCTACTTCTAAAGAAAACTTTCCTTGTGCCTCTGAAGCAATCCTAGGAACAGTTTATCCCACATCCTACTGTTCTGGATTCTCCAGTGCTCAGCGTTTCTGGTAACAGGTGACATGGGGGTGCTATTGCTTCTGATCTCTTCTGGCATCTAAGTGTATGCTTCTAATTGTGATCCAAATTTGCCTGCAATGGCTGCATTCTCAATGATGACCTAGGCTCAAGGTGAACTTTTGTTTGGAGATCACATAAGAAGACACCAATGGAAGGAATGAGCTCAGCATTGCATTCACTTTTGAGGTCAAGAGGAATTCAAGAAAAGTCACAAGATTTATTAGGTAAGACTAGAAGAATTCTAGATTTTGGGTCATTGGTAAGGATTTGGGATCTGATTTTATGGGTAAATGTTCTTTAAACGAGAAGGATAAGGATTTCTAGATGGGAATTCTGTGGTGTTCTTTGTTCCTTCATTCATTTGTGTAACCAATAATTATTGAAGGCCAACTGTGTGCCAAGCACTATTAGGTTCTTCCATTAAACATTGGTCTACAAAATAGAGAAATGCTTACAAATAATTGAATTATAGTATGTAAATGTATTATTGGAATTTGGTGATAACTTGGGAGGAAAAAAGTTACAATGACTTACTAGGATTGGAAAAGTAGAGAAGCATTTTGTAATATAGATGACGTTGGGGCTGAATGTTAATAGAATTTTCCAGTAAAACCATGAAAGAAAGAGCATTTCAAACAAACAGTTCAGTAGAAATAGGACCAGTAGAGAATCGGAAAAAGTGTAGCATGACTGAAGAATAGGATATGAGAAGGAGAAGGGAGAATAAGAGGAAGGTCCCTGACCAGATCAAAAGCACTTGTTTTCTACTAGAGTCTAGAGTCTTTCTGAAGACCCTGAGCATCCATGGAGGGTTTAAACAAAAGAAGGACAAGCTACCAACTAAAAATCATTCTGGGTCTTATAGAGAGAAGGTATAGAGGGAGCAGAGAGGATGTGGGAGACTGAAGATCAGGCTGGGTGTCCTTGGCACTGACCTAAAGGAACCATGACCTGACGCAAGGCAGTCATGTTGATTGGAGGGACTAGAGAGGGAGTACCTGGGAAGAGTTGGAGGAATGGGTTAAGGCTTGTCCCTGGGTTTCTATCTCGGGTGAATAACCATCATTAAGTGAGATGAGAAAACAGAAGTTCAGTAGTGATGATGCCATCAGTCTGAGATCCTCCCTGTTGGGAAAGCAGTTTTAGTTCTCTTCATCAGTACTTATTGAGCACCTGCTGTGTGCATGTGCTATTCTAGGCATTGATGCAACAGTAGTGAAAAAAGCAGATAAAAACCTCCATTTGAGGGCTCACGTTCTAGAAATGAGAAGAAGACAACACATAAATAAGTAAAATATTTAGCATGTCAGATAGTATTGTGTCACAGGGGAAAATTAAGCAGCAAAAGAGGATACTGAATGATGCAGTAGGGGTGGGTGGAAGTAGGCTGGTAGATAGTGTCTTGGTTGTGATTATGAGGTCCCTCTTAGTGAAACCTGGTCTGCCTAATTTTTTCCCATTGCATTCTTTTGTTTTATAAATTATTTCTAAAAAACAAAAAGGAAATAAACAGTTATACCAGTATAAACATTTATAAACACATGGATCTATACACAATAGTTTGTGTTGCCAACATAACACATGCCAGGAAAAACAAAAGAAAACAGCAGCTAAAAAAGTAAAAATCAAGAGAGAGGCGGGGGTGAGAGGACTCCCACAGACACCAATCCTTGTCATTCAAAAAGCTAGTTTGAATTAGAAATTCAGAGAGAATAGATTGAATCCCAGTTCCTTTGGACATGAAACTTTCAACCAACAAGGAAATCATTTTTTCAAAGACACCCAGGTCTAGTATGAAGATTTCCTGACACCTTGTCTAGAGATCCTATTCTTATCCAGCATTCCTGAGAAGCCCAAAGGTTGATATCTGGGACTTAGCTACTTGGGCCTGAATTTCCACTCTGCCCCAGGAAGCAAATTTTACCTCCCTTTGTACTGGTTTAGTTACTGCAAAGTAGCCATGATTATAGCAGTTTTTCTGATAGTGTTTTGCAGGATCATATCAGTAAATGATATGTGTAAATCACAACAGTGCTTGACACACGGTGTTCAATGATCGTTCACCACATTATTGCAATATCAAGGGTATCAGAACATAGTGTAAGTTAATTGGACTTTGTAAGGGCATGAAGTTGAAACCAATCTCAATCATAGGTAAGATCTTCTGGATTTTTTTTTCATCTTTGTACATGTAGAACGAGTTCACCTCATGAACGCTGACAGCCTTTTGCTGAGTGCTGACTCTGAGCTGATATGCATGTTAAACACTACCAGCTGAGCATGCTTCATCCTCCTGGTAGGAGACCTAGATTTTACAGATGAGAAAACTGAGCCCTTAGATAGTTGAGACTTTGTCCAAGATCACACAGATTTTTAAGAGGCACAACCTCCATCTTTTTAAACCAGGTCTGTGTTCCTATTTGCTGAACAATGAAATATTTGTAATGAGGACATTTCTCTCAAGTAACTACTATAGTCTGCAGTCCATCCATATCTTAACTACTCTCTTTTCTGTGCCATTGCCTTTCCTGATACATGGAATTATGACATCATAGATAGTTGGGTGTGGAGGGACCCTGAGTTTCCTGGTTCTCAGCATGAAGACTGAATCACCCAGGGTAACTTTATTGCTAGACAAACCCACACACCCACACACAACTACCTTGTGCATACACTGGGACTCTGAATACCAACACCACCTTAGCCCCCTACCACTGAGAAAATACCATCACTTTGAGAAAATTTAGTTGAGTGTGGCATATTTCCCAGATGTGATGGAATGGAAAAATAGGTTGAGAATTACTCATCAAGTTCAATCTTCTCATGGCACAGACGAGAAAATAAAACCAGGGAGTGGCAACAACTTCCACAAGATAACAGCTCCTTTATGACATATCTTCACATAGAATTTGCATCTTCTGCCTTTCAATGTTAGGCAGTTTTCTTGTTTCTTCCACAAATAGAGTGGAATGTACTGTGTTCTGTTTAATGGTTGCTGAAGAATCAAAGGTAAAGGTAAAAGAGTGATTAATTTGCCTGAGATCCCATAGCACATTCTTTGGTCAAAAGAACACAAGTTCATTATATTTTGCAAGTCTTCACCTATTCATTTTGGTCTAGTTAAGTAGCAACTAATCATTTTCATATTAATAATCTTGTGGGTTACACAGGTTTTTGTGTGTCTGTTTTCAATTTCTGTTCCTTTGATAATAGAACAAATAGCAGAGATGGTGAAACCTTGCAAAAGAATTATCTCCTAGATTTTGTGCTCTCTCTCTTCTGTAGTGAGTCAGTATGTCTAGTAATGACACAGTAGATTAGACTGTTATTCGGTGTGTTTGTTAAGTGAATATGATGAAGAACCTCTACTCTATGTCCATCATAAACCTGGGTGAGGTGAATAAGAGTTGTTATAAATCCTTTCTGGAAAAAATATGGGCTTTAAATAAATTTGAATGTCTTTACCCCAAAGAAATTAGAGACTGATAGAGGATAGAGAATTTAAAAAATACAGTAATCCTTTTCTAGGTTATAAATATGGTAAAGGAACTGTGTTCATGTGGCAATAAGAGAGAATGGGGGTTAATGGGGAAAACCAGTAGATTGAAGGGTAATATCTGAGCCACGTCTTCAAGAAGGAATGCAATTTTTTCCTAGTAGAGAGAGAAAAAAAGATCTTGCATTTAGAAGAATCAACATTTGCAAAAGATAGAAGGGCAGGAAAGCATGGCATGTTGGGCACAGTAAGACACTGTTGCAGAGTTCATAACAAATCTTTGAGATCCAAACAATGGTGAGTGGAAGGAGAAGTGGTGGGACATGCAAGGAGAGAGAATCTGAAGCCCAGTGATGCACAATCTTATGTGATGTGTCATAGAAAGGATCTTTTGGATGTTTTCTTATTCAAAATGGAAAATTCTTGACTGTTGTTAAACAATTACTATTGTAGTGGGCAATGTTGTATTAGTGAATTATTACAAAATGTGTAATTACTTCTGTTGCCATTTAACTCTACTAATAGCCTAAATAAATTTATAAAGTCACTTCACTAAGGGTACCATGGCTAGAAATTTCATGATAACAGATGTAGGGGGATTTGTGGGGTGAGAAAGATGGTATTACTGACTTTTTCTCATGGTTCAAAACAGGAAGTGTCTAGGTATGCAGAAATTCAAATCAAGTCAACTGTGTTTTGGGTGTGTTTTGTGTGCATTTAGACTTTTGCCCATCAGCAGTTCTATGGGAATACTACTATGCGAAGAATCCACCAATTCAACTGAAGAACCATCAGATTTAAAAGTGCAGATCTATGTGCATATAGATTAAGAGATTACTTTCAACTTTCAAAATATAAGCAGATTCTCAGATAATCTTTGTGTGCGTACGCACGGGTCTGTTGTTTCTGCTGCTTGCACCTTCAAGCAGAAAATGATTTAAGGTCCTGATGCCTACTTAAGAATTCATATGTGTTTAAAGTGGAAAGTACCTTGGAAGTCATCTCATGACTTTGTCATTTTTTCTGATGAAGAAAGTGATATCCAGAGACAAACAGGAATTTAAGACGCAGCCACATGTGGCAGTGCACAGGCTAGCGTTTGGTTCTTTCCATTAACCTTAAACACATCGTTTCCTTTTTGCATCGCTTATTTACCAAGTGTTTGGTAGTTATGAGTTGAGTAAATTATCCCAAGATAAGGTATCTTAGTATAGTAGTCCCCTCTTATCCATGATATTGTTTACCAAAGTTTCAGTTACTTTCAGTCAACTGTGACCCAAAAACATTACATGGAAAATTCTAGAAATAAGCAATGTATAAGTATCAAATTGCACATTGTTCTGAGGAGTGAGATGAAATTTCATGCTGCTGTGCCCCGTCCCACTCAGGGCATGAGTCTGCCTGTGGTCTAGTGTACACACCCCCATGTGGCACCTGCTGGTTAGCCACTTTGGCAGCAATCTGATTACCAGACCTACTGCAGCACTAATCAAATGTCTCAGCTTGGTTAACCCTATTTTTCTCAATGGTTCCCAAACACAAAAGTAATGATATTGGAAATTTGGACATGCTAAAGGGAAGCTGTAAAGTAAAAGTGCTTCCTTTAAATGAAAAGGTAAAAGTTCTTGATTTATGGAAATAAAAAAATTATATGCTGATGTTGCTAAAAAAGTCTGTAGTAAGAACAAACCTGGTATCCATGAAAATCTAAAGAAAGAAGAATTCATCCTTCAACTGCAAAAATTATGCCGACCATAAGTGATAAGTGCTTAGTTAAGATAAAAAAGGCATTAAGTGATAGAACTTGGTACTATATGTGTGTTCAGGCATCCCCTGGAGTTCTTGGAATGTATTTCCTACAAAAAGAGGGGTGGGGAGTGCTGTATTCACTTATAACTGGGAAACCACCAAAGGAGAATATTCATAATTAGGAAGGAACTATGATCGAATTTATCATCTGTAATCCTTAGTTCAAATCATCTTTCAAAATGGGACAGAGCAGGGATTGTGTGGACAAGAAGTCAGAACACCTTAGGCCTTCTCCTCCCTTCTTCAGGCTCAAATTGGTTTGATATCATCATGGAATTTTATCACTGTAAAGGATTGTATCCATATTGGTTTATAATATCTGTATTAGTTTTCTATTTCTGCCATACCAAATGACCACAAATCTGGAACTTAAAGCAACACACTTTTATTTTCTTGCTGTGCTGTAAATCAGAAGTCCATTATAGGTCTTCTTGGGCTAAAATCAAGGTTTCAGCAATTGCTTCCTTTCTGCAGGTTCTAGGATGGGGCCCTCCTAGCCTTTTCCTTTTAATAAAGGTTTCCTGCATTCCTTGACTTGTAGTATCTTTCTTCCTATAAAGCCCCCAACATAACATCTCTGATCATTTTTCCACAGTAACAATTTCCTCTGACCAAAGCTGGGAAAAATTCTCTCGTTCTTAAGGAAAATTAAGGTGATTCATTTGGCCTACCTAGATCATTTCAGATAATCTCCCCATCTCAAGATCTTTCTTTATATCTTTTGATTTGCTCCTGTCCTATACAGTGACTTATTCATAGGTGTCAAGCATTAGGACATGGTCATCTTTTGGAGTCATTATGCCTTTCACAGTGTAGTTCTGAAAATTTTTCCAGTGATCTATTAGAAATCACATTGCCTGGGTGGTCCTAGGGACACATGTGTGAGGGCCCCAATCATTTTCTTTGTTAAAAGGCCAAACTTATGCTATGAATTCTAATCTCCAACTAAAGGTACATTTCAGATTTGACTGCAAGTTTTGAATGTTAGTGATATTTTATTATGGGTCATTTTGATTTGACTACCATTGAAGGTCATGGATTAGCTAGAACAAATTGGCTAATTCCCAAGTAACCTGGGTTTTGTGTTTGTTTTTGTTTTTGATAGAGCATTGAAGGTCATAAATTATTAGAAGCCCAGCCATAGTTTCTCTTGACATTCATCACTTCTTCCAGTGTATGCAGGTTTCCTCCTTCTTTCTTCTGTTACTGTATTCTTTTCTTCCCTCCCTTTCTTCCTTTATTTTCCTTCTTTTCATTTACAGAGAATTGCCAGGAGAAATAAAAGTGAGGGAAAGAAGATGAGGGGAAAGTAAATGTGTTAAAGCATAAATGAGTAAAGAAAAGAATTCAACAGGAAAAATTGTCCATCTTCTTCTTCACCCTAATCTAAGTCTTGTGAGATTATTTAAATCAGGAATACCAGAATTGAGCAGTAGAAAGCACCACCAAAGACTAAAAGAAATTAAGAAATCTTACGATTGATGGTATCTACAGGAAAGGATATGCTCATCAAAGCGTAGGACCTTTCTGAATTAGAAAACAAACATGGTCCACAAATGGAAATGTTTATCTCCAACAATGAGAACCATCTCAGAGGCAATTCAGAAATGAATAGTTACTCTAAGATCTAGCTAAGAAGAATAAGAAGGGATGTGTTTTGATAGTCTTAAAGATATACTCGCAGTTGCAGTCCAGAGCTCCCTCTTTCATTAACTGCTTTGCATCTGCATTGCTATATTAATGCTATGACAATTAGATCAACTAATATTGGTTATAAAAGAAAATCATATCAAAGAGAGAAAAAGTAAATTTTTCTTAAACTTCCTATTCATATTTCTTCACAAAATGAGGGTGAAAGAGCCCCTCATAGTGTCGGGGTTTTGATCAAGATGAATAACAGCTGGGAAATGCTCTTAAACTGTAAACTGCTAGAGTTATAAAAGTGTTTACTTATCTTCTTCATTCTATTATCTCACCATAGAGGTAATTCATTTTCTCTTACTTGGACCAGAAAGAAAACTTGGACCAGCACTACTTTGGCAATGAGTATCAAAGTGAGAGAATCGCACAAGGAAATCCAACAGTGAGAAGGTTCTAGAACTGTTTTTGAGCTTTTCCTGCATCAGTCATGTCTGTGGAGGGTTTGACTTTTGTTGCTGTAGGGTAAATATTTGAACAGTAGTCTAAGATTTCATCCAAGTCTCATGTATGACTGGGTATGGGTACAGACTAAAAGCAACTGCCTGGCTTTCTGTCTTATGGAGAGACTGTGTTTGGAATTAAGAATTCTTCGTCTCAGGAATTTTGTTTTCCTTCATCGAAACTGTGTAGATGTATGTCCATAAGTACGTGCGCATGTTAGCATGCTTAGTCAAGGCATAAAAGCTTCTGTAAAAAACAACTTACTAGCTCATGTTGCCTTCTGCATCTGTGCTAAAATCCACTTTTAAAAATTAAGCTTCTCCTCTTCAACATAATGTTTGCATCTGCCTTGCTGAACCATCTAGAAACTTGTTTCCAAGACATTCAAATTATGTCATACTCATTAACAATTATGATTTTTCCTTTCTTGATAAGTTCATTCCATTTTAATACTATTTTTTTCTTGCTGTTATTCACTGTTTTTGTTTGTTTTATCTCTCAGTGGTTACATTGTTTTTTTTATTTCTTCCACAATTATAGGGGTTTTTTTTTGTTGTTTTTTTTTTTTTTTGGGGGGGGTTTGCTTTTGAGGGGGTACTTCTATTAAAATTCATTTGTTTACAATTTGTAGAATAAAATCATGCATTTCATCAAGATTTTCAGCTCTTAGCATGTTGTAGGCATATTACCTCACTTATAATTTTTAAAATGTCTTTGTCTTTATAGCTCCCTTTTTTACTCCCTTTTTTACTTGAACGCTTTTCCTCATTTCCTTCTTAAAATTTCCTTGTGGGAGTGGGTTTGTGTGTGTATACAAATCTTGCAGTTTCTAACTCATAATTTTTAATATTTAACCTTATTAATCTGTACTACCTACTTTGATTTAGGCTGTTCATTCATTTTTACAGGATCTTAATCTGAAGGTTAGTTCATTTATTCTATTTTGTTAGAGCATTTTAGTTTGTAGATACTCCTTTGTGAATATATCTGTATCATGTATGTTCTGTTATTTTTAATTTATTAAAATGTTTTACAATTCATTTGTTCTTCCATCTAGAAACTTATTTCCAAGGTATTTTTGTCCTTCTGTTGTTTTCAATTTTTTTAATCAAATGAATGAGTTTAGGCCTTGAAATTTATTACCTACATACAAATTCTTGACTGAGCATTATGAAACTAGTCCAGCTCATTGCTGAATTTGGTATTTTGTCAGCTGGGAACACTAAATACCCCCACTTAACTTGATATTTGTAAAGCTCAGAGAAGCATTGGGGTTCCTGTACACTTTGGCAATTGCCCCATGGCTAATTTGGCCAACTTCCAATTCCTCAGGGAGAGACAAAGAGTTGTCTCATTGCCACCTGCTATTAACTAAATGCTTAGGATTCAGTGTCCTGGGGATGACTGGGAGACATAGGAATGAATTATTGTAGCAGCCTGTGGAAGCTTCTTCCCTGGGGAATTTTCAGAACAGCAAAGAACCATCTGTCTGGGTGGTTTTAAGAGCAGGCCTGACTGAAGGCAGGTGCATGGATTAGATGACCTGTGAAGATTGTCATCTATCCCAAAGACTTCAATGGAAAGGATACATTTGCTAAGTTTGAAAGGAGTCCAGGAAGAACACTGATCAGTGTGGGGAGCATATGGTCAAGAGCCTAAGGGTATTGAGCCCTTCTTGAAATTGGAGCCATTCAGTGTCACCCCATGCCCTGAATTCCAGAGCCATTCTCTACACGTGAACCTAGCAGTCAGTTATTTCACCCTTGAAAATCATGTACATGTGTAGTTCAATTTGGGGTAGTTGAAATCTTTATGGATCATAAATGGAATTATTTTTAAACAGATAGCCTACCTGATCCATATCCACATGTTAAAACATACAATTGAGTCTGATTCTTCTAGTTATGCCATATCTGCCTATATTATGCAGTGTGTACTGACACACTGGCCTTGAGTTTTCCTATCCTTATTCCTCAAAGGTTGCT
Organism: Glaucomys volans; assembly: GCA_020662805.1. NCBI lineage: Eukaryota > Metazoa > Chordata > Mammalia > Rodentia > Sciuridae > Glaucomys > Glaucomys volans. The sequence continues at coordinate 577,839 of JAJEJO010000503.1, forward strand.
CTTTGTTTGTTTCAGGCAACTAATTAGCTTGATTAATCCTTCAGAAGAGCAGTCTTAATTATATCAACAATAGCTCTTTTATAAATATAAATGGCAAAATACTTAAATGAACTAACCAGATCAACTCACCTTTCTTGTGTTCCAATTCCCAAAATATGAAAAGCAATAATATATTTTAAAGATATGAAGAAAAATATGCCACCAAATTGTTTCCCAACAATTTGCCAGACCTAGTTACAAATCAACAGCATGAAGTGGTTGTGTGTTTAAACAGGTGTTAAATTCTCCAGGCAGCAAAGGTAGACATGGAAGTGTCTAGCTGATTCATCAAACAATCACAACAAAGTTAAAGGTATTTTGATGGAGGGAAAGCCCATTTGGAAGAGGTAGTTTGTATAAGCAGAATGGAGAAGAGTATATCACTTAGGAGAGGTAAACAGAACCAACCACAAACCTCTCCTGAATGTTTAAACTATTTTGAAAATGATGCCTGTTGATTAAAAAAGTAATGTTTTCAGAAAAAGATATTAAACATGAACAATATGCAAAACCCAACCATGTTAAAGAATGCAGTATTTAAAAATAACAATTAAAAAAAGCTGAAATATAAATAATGATCTACTATTGAGGAAAGATTCTCTTTATGCTTTATATTTATAAAGCAATAAGGAAAAATCACAAAGGATATTATCAACAGATTTGACAACAAAAAATTAACCATATGTGATTGAGACAAAATTAAGAAATACATGGGAATTATATTTGCAATAAACCTGATATGCAAAGGGTTGATATTCATATGAAAATTTTCTTGCAAATGCAAAAAAGACAAGAGATGTAAGCTATTTCTGAAGAGAAAAATACACATGCATAATTAAAGGAAATTTCATATTAGTATGAAATGAAAATTAAAACAACTGAGATCTAGTTTTTACCTATAAATTAGCACAGATTTAAGAAAAGAAACTACTCTCATTTGCAGCTGCTTGGAGTGCAAATCAGCCCAGCACTTCTAAAAATCTATATTTTTTTACTTTAAGTGATACCTTTCAACCCAGTGAAATGGGTGAATGAATTGATATTGGATATGGATGAATGGGATGAATGCATGAATGGGTAGATAGATACATGCGTAGAGATAGAAGTATTTAAGTATAAATTTTCAACAATAATAAGACCCTACCTATCAACAATTTTTTAAAATGTAAATCAGTTAAATTCTTCACTTCAGAGTAACTGAATGGATAAAAAATTTGGACCCGACTACATTGCTTATAAGAAACTCACTTCACCTCTAAGGACATATATAGACTAAAAGTGAAGGGATATAATAAGATATTCCATGAAAATGGAGTCCAAAAGAAAGCAGGAGTAGACATAACAGTTATAATAGACTTTAAACGAAAAGCAGCAAAAAGAAACAAAGAAGGTCATTATATTATACAGGTTATAATTATAAAGGGGTCAATTCAGCAAGAGGAAATTTCAAATACATATATAAATATGGAGGTATGGCTCAGTGGTACAGCACTTCCTTCCCATGCATAAGGCCCTGAGTTTGATTGAGTGTACTGGAGTACCTAAAACTCAGTATTGGAGTACCTAAATATATAAAGTGAATATTGATAGATCTAATGGGAAAGACAGATTCCACTACAGTAATTGTAGAGGATTATAACACCCACTTTCAGCTATGGACAGATCATTCAAACAAACAAAAAAAGTCGGCAAAGAAATAGCAGAGTTGAACTGCATTCTACACCAAATGGACCTAACAGACGTCTGCAGAACATTCCATCCAACAGCTGCAGAATATGCATTCTTCTTAACAGCACATGGAACATTCTCTAGGATGGACCATATGGGTTGGCCACAAAATGAGTCTCAACAAATATTTTTAAAATATTGAAATGATACCAATTTTCTTTTTCACCACAATGCAATAAAACTAGAAATCAATAACAAGAAAAACTTTGGAAACTATACGAATGCATAGAAATTAAACAATTTACTTCTGAACAATCAATGGATCAAGAAGGAAATTTAAGAATTCCACGAAGACAATGAAAATGTATACAATATACCCAAACCTATGGAATACAGCAAAAGCAGCACTAAGAGAGCAGTTTACAGCAATCAATACCCATGTCAAGTAAGTAGAAAAATCTCAGATAAACAGTTTATCACCATACCTTAAAGAACTAGAAAAACAAGAACAAACCAAACTAAAGTCAGTAGAAGGGAAGAATTAATATAGATTAGAAATGAAATAAATAAACTAGAGACTATAAACAAGCATTACAAAAGATAAATGAATTGAAGTCTGGTTCATCAAAAGCAAACAAAATAGACAAACCCTTGAAAATAAGAGAGAGTACTCAAACTCAGAAATGAAAATAAGATGGTAAAATTGACACCACAGACAGACAAATGATCACTGGAGATTATTATGATAACCTAAAAGAAATGGATAAACTCCTGAATACCTACATCTTATCAAGATTGAATCATGCCCAGAGCAGTGACACACGCCTGTAATCCCAGCAGCTCAGAAAGCTAAGGCAGGAGGACCATGACATCAAAGCCAGCCTCAGCAAAAACAAGGCACTAAGCAACTCAGTGAGACCCTGTCTCTAAATAAAATATAAAATAGGGTTGGATGTGGCTCAGTGGTGGAGTGTCTTTGAGTTCAATCCCCAGCACTGCCTGCCCTCCAAAAAAGATTGAATCATGATGTAATAGAAAAACTTTAACAGACTAATAACTAGTAATGAGATTGAATAAATAAACATTTCCATTCAAAGAAAATCCCAGAAACAGTTGAGCTCACTACAAAATTCTACCAAACATTTAAAGAAGAACTAATACCAATTATTCTTCTTAAATTATTCCAAAATATTTAAGAAGAGAAATGCTTCTAAACTCATTCTGCAGGGCAAGAATTACTGGAATACCAAAACCAGATAAGGACACAACAACTATATTCCAGTATCCTTGGTAAATACAGATTCAAAAATTCTCACCAAAATACTAGCAACAGAATCCAACAGCACATTGAAAAGACTGTTCACCTTGATCCAAGTATGGCTCCTCACAGGTGTGCAAGGACATTTCATCATACATACAAAAATCAACAAATGTGATTCACCATATCAGCAGAATGATGAATAGAATTCATACTATATTAACAAATACAGAAAAAGCATTTGATAAAATTCAACATTTCATGAAAAAAAAATATCTGAACAAATTTGGTATAGAAGAAACATACCAAAGCTTAATAAAGTCCTCATATAACTAGACAACATCATGCTGAAGGAAGAAAAGCTGAAGGGTTTTTCTCTCTGATCTGGAACTAGATAAAGTGGTCCATTTTCACCACTTTCATTCAACATAGTACTGGAAGTCTTAGCTGGAGCAATTAAGTGAGAGAAGGAAGGAAACATCATCCAAATTGGAATTGAGGAAGCCAAATTATTACTCTTTGAAGATGACATGATCTTAGAGAAAATCCAAAGATATCAAAAACCTATTAAACTGATAAACAAATTCAGCAAAGTTGCAGAATACCAAATCAGCATATAAAAACCAGTATCGTTTCTATATGCCAATAATGAATTATCCGAAAAGGGAAATCAAGAAAGCAATCCCTTTCCAATAAGTCATTATTTAATTATATAGCTATAGATAAATTTAAATAAAGAGCTAAAAGGTATCTACAACTAAAAACAATGAAACATTGATGAAAAAAGAAATTCAAGAGTCACTGACAAATGGGAAAACATACCATGTTCATGAACTGGAAGAATCATATTATATATCCTTCTTTGAGAAATGCCTTCTATTGCTCGTATTTACAAATTTGGTTATTTGTATTTTAGTTATTAACTGAGTTCTTTACATATTCTGAATATTAATCCCTTGTCAGATATATAGTTTGAAAATATTTTCTCCCATTCTCTAGATTTTATTTTCATTCTATTCATTATTTCCTTTGCTGCAATGATACTTTTTTTATTTGATGTTAACACTATTTGTCTGTTTTTGCTTTTGCTTCCTATGCTTTTTGGGGTCATATCTAAAATATCTTTGTCCATTCCCTGATGTCCTTCTTCTAGAAGCTTCATATTTTCTGATTTTACTTGTAAGTCTTCAATCAATTTTTAGTTGATGTCATAACTGATGAGATTTAGGGATCTAGTTTCTTCTGCATATGGATATCTAATTTTACCAGCATCACTTAGTGAAAAGATAGTCATTTTTTTTCAGTGTATGTTCTTAGTATGAGTACCACCTGATCTCACTCATATTTGGAATCTATGAAAGTTGATCTCATACAAATTGAGAGTAGAATAGTGGTTACCAGAACCTAAGAAGTGTAAAGAGGAGGAAAGATACAGAAAGGTTGACTAAGGGTATTAGTCATAGTTAGACTTGAAAAGGAATTTCTAGTGTTCTATTGCAAAGTGACTACAGATAATGATAATGTATTATATATTTCAGAAATGTCAGAAGAAAGAAATTTAATCATTTTCATCTAAACAAAAGACTACAGTTTATGAGATAATGTTTACCCTGATTTAAACATTGCACATTGTGTACATCTACTCAAACATCACTTGGTGCCTCACAAAGATGTAGAAGATCTATGTATCATTTAAAAGTACTGTGTATATATCCTAAAGGAATGCAAATTTTAAAAATCTATTGATGAAAATATTCACTCAAGTATAATATATAACAAACTGAAAGTCTAAATGACTAAGGAGATGTGTTGGATAAAATATTATAGACCCTAAATAACGAGATAACATTAAAAGACAATACTTAATGAATTTGTTTTCTTGGAAAATCTTCTATTGTAGGGGAAACAGATTTTATATATGTTTTCAGTATGATCAAACTTATGTATAAAAATATTTCTAGAAATTCTAAGAAAACAGTAAAATATAAACAGATTCAATGATCAGATGGTATGTGATTTATGTTTTCTCTCCAATTTTCTTTAATTGTGAAAGATTTATAAATAATAGGATTAACGAAAAGAAATGTATGAGAGAACATGGAGAGGAAGTTGCGAGTGGGATAGTGAAGAGGTCCCTGCATTTCATGAGAGCTGGGAGGTGGATTCCAGTCCTGGCTCACTGCTGAGATACAATGAGTCTTTGCTGGTGTTGCCTCTTCTGGCCCAAGGGGTCTGTGAGCCTGTAGTTTAGCCAAGAGCCCTTCCTGGTATACCCATGCCCTTCCAGCCATGATGCCCAGCTTAGCTGACCAGATTTCAATTTCTGAACTCTTCCTCACTGATCACCCTTTTGCCCTCTTCTAAAAGAGCCTAGAAACTGCTGAAGCCGTATCCTCTTCCCCACCTGCCCTGAACTGTGAGGTGGAGGAAATGACTATTTGGGTCTTACGCAGCTCTAATCTCAGACACCACTTCTGTGTCAGATGCAGTTTAGGCTGACTTTGGCTAGGGTTGATTGATGAATGTACCAAGCATGGACTTCTTAAATGTTTAGTAGCCTTAGGAAATATGGCAGGGTCCCTGGGTAGGATCCCTGGAAGCCTTAGTCCACTTTTTCCAATTTCCCAGACTGTCATTCTAATCATCATATTTGGATGCCCTGAGTTGAGAAAAATCTGTGCTGCTTAAATGAGCTACAGTACAGCCTTTCTTTTTACCTTTCTCAGCTTCATCCTACCTTCTTCCAGGATATGGCTTATCCCACCTAACCACCCTGTTCTCATCTGCTTCCTATATTGCAGACATATATTGAAATATCTTGGTTGTCATAACCCCCTTCTCCCTTATATGTTCTCTCTCTTTCTTCCTACTATATGCTTTTTGCCATTCTTTATTATGTATGTTATGTATTTACTTCACACTCCCATAGTCCTAGAATGCATTTGTGTTTAGTCCATTATCTTGAACCAGAAGGCTGGTTGTCATTATTTGGAAATAAAATTTTGTAGCAAATGAGTTCCCAGAAGTGTTATTTCCCGATGATGAGGATTGGCCATGTAGTGAATCCTTAGCAATAACAATAACAGTAAAGACAGTACTTATGGATGTGCTAGTTCTTAGCCCATCCACAAATATATGCATTGTATGTATTGATCTGTATGCTTTGTGTGCTAATTTATATATGAACTTGTATAATTCCCACAATATATGGGAATATTTTATACATATTAATTTGTATAATTCCCATTAATTTGTATAATTCTAGTTTAGAAGATACTATTATACCCTTGTTTTACTGGTGAAGCAACTTATGCACAGATTGGTTAGATGACTTGCTTGAAGTCACAAACTGGTAAGTGACAAAAAAACAAGCTATAAAAGCATAGAAGATGACTTCAGAAACCTTACTCCCAGTTGTTTTTTAAACAAAGTAATATGATTTAGAAGACTATATGGAGAATCCTATTCTACCTCAGTGATAAAGATAAAACTATTTAGTTTATTGTGGTGATATTTATATAGTTGCAATGGATCCCTATTTTCAGATAGAGTCACCTGATAGAGTGTAGGCTGCTTTTCATCATGAGGGTAAACGGTCTCTTACTTGCTACAGCCAAGTTTTCTGGTATCCCCCAATTCTTAATTTTGAACATTTAATTGGGTGCCTAATGCTATATATATTTGATTTTTGTTGTGAAAGTTATATTCACTTTATTCCTTCATTTGACATCCACAAGGCATATTTCCCATAAACCAATTAACAATGTACCCTTCAATTCATGCTATGAGAACATTAGGTGAAATAATTATCAAACTCCTTTCTTGCAAAATCTTCTGTCTTGATTTTTTTTTTTAATTCCTTTCAAAATCGATGGCTTGCTACTATTATGTGCACTGATTTGCGATATCAGGCATTGATTGGGATCCCCATAAAATACATAAATGAACATTTTCTATTATAAATGTTCCTCAAAATCTTGCAGATGGGATTAGAGAAATTTATAAATATCTTTAACATAAACTAAATTAATATAAATGCTTGACAGAGTGAAAATCTCTACAATAACTTGAAGAGAGGAGAAGTTATACATGCTTTAGGGATGAAGTTATACATGCTTTAGGGACGTAAAGAAAGGTTTCACGAACAACCCAGTAGAAAAAGGAGTCAAACAGGCAATTCATAGGGGGAAATATTACAGTATTTGTTAGAAAAAAGAAAACAAAGGGAGGAACTGAAGGACGAAAGAAAGGAAAGGACTGATTTTTTTTTTTTTTTTTTTTTTTTTTTTTTTGGTCCAGCTTCTTGGAGAAGCAACTCCTAAGAAAGGCTTTGGATGATAAGATGTGACTGGCAAAAATGAATTGCAGGGCACTAAGACTGTAGGATAACTAAGACAGAGAGGGTGGAAAACATAGGGCAGGATGGAAACCAGTCCACAGTCTCTGCTGGTTCTTAGAAGATGTAGAGCATCACATTCTTTAGTTCTTAATCAGGGGACTTTTGATTTAATGTGGTAAGTCAATCCATAATTTCTTGGGTGATAAAATTCTGGGGAAACTAAGGAAGGGGTGGGAAGTTCTTAAAAGTTGGTTTATTCAGGGAGAAGGAGGTGTGTAACTGAACATTGGATTTTTCACCTTAGAAAGATCCTGGATAAGCCTGCTCTATGTGGATATAGCAGTGTTACCTGTGAACCTACCAAACCCCAGAATCCAATGACTCTTTTGGTTGTAGTCAGTCTATACTTTGTCACCTGCTAAAGCCCAGATTTGGAATGAGCCCTCATTCTTGCATGAAAATAACAGTTTGACTGACAGCAGTACCATTTTACAATAATCTCTGAATGTTGTTTCTTCGGTCTTATGAGTTCTACATTTCTTGAGGGCAAATGTCCTCTGATTATTTTCCATTGGTCATCATTGTCTTGAGTTTGTTGATACTAAAGAGTTATAAAAGATTGCTTTTTTAATCACAATATGAGTATCTGTAGAAATCTACAGAAGTATTATCCATGTTTATCCAAGGCAAAAAGTTATCTCCATATGTACTAACAGACTCATAATGTCAGCAAGAGTCCAGGTTCTCAGTACGAGAGCTAATGTAGGTATCAACACAGACATCAGCAAGTCAATTATTCTGGGGTTCTAGTTTGCTAAATGTTACTTTTGCAGTAGGGACTATATTTCCTAATGGATTCTGAACTTTAATTTGTTCATAATAACACCAATGAGTAAATGCATCCACCTGTGGACTTCAGAGTGTACTCTTTCCTACATTTTAGGCCTGCAGGAAAGCAGTATGCTTTATGCTCTGCTCTATTCATATTTTCTATTAGAGCATGCCTAGCCAAGCCCAATAATCTACATCAATTTTAATAAAGAGAAATTACATTTAATTGTGTCTCCATCCTTTCACATCAATCCATTATGAATATTTTATTCAGCAGTGCTAGAAAAACTACATTCACTTGTTAGTGGAGAACACTGTTTTATAAGGAGTGCTTATAATTTAGGACCTCATAACTTATTTTAAATATTTTAGCACAATAAATGGTAAGAAATGAAAAATAAGCCTGAACTCGGAGAAGGGATCATTTAGAAGTCTTTTGTCTTCAGGTTATGATCACACACCAGTTAAACATATTGGATGTGCTCAGCAGGTTGTAAAATCCATATCTTTCTGGAGTGATGTAGGAGTGATGACTTCATCATAATGAAATACTTTTCAATTTAATTCTTGTAAGTTGCAAAATGATTGTCATCTTTCCCCCACCAAGAAAAATAATGTGGGTTTTGTGTGTTTTTTGCTTAACACTGATTTCTTGATAAAACCTGTCTGCTGATCCTCTGCCTATTCCCAGTTTTCATGACCATGCACAATTATTATCTTTAGCAAAGAAACAAACTTGAGGCAAAACAGTCATTTCCTAAAATATACTCAAATGTTCTTCTGGGGAAAATAAATTAAAAGGCATCAGGATAAATCACCCTAAAAAAAAAAATCAAAGCACTGGTTTTTAATATCTTCAGAGAGAAAATAATTAAAGGAAGCATGATGTTTTCCCAAACATGTTATTTAAATTAAAACCATGTAGTTTATGAAATAAATATGGAATAGAATCTTCTTCAATGTACTTGAGTCCACTGAACTAATCAAAAGTTATTTTGAATTGGGAATTTTGGGGAGGGTATTGTTACATAATTCAATTTTAAAACTTTATCTTTTCATCCTATCCTGGTAGCAATCAATAACTGACTTTTTTGATTACTGTTGCCCTACAGCAAATCTTGACATCAGTTAGGTTAACTCCTTCAACTTTGTTCTTTTTCAAAATTATTGGACTATGCTACATCTTTTTGCATTTCCATACAGATTTTAGAATAAGCTTGTCAATTTTTGCCCCTAAAATGCACCAGGATCATATTGCTCAAATAAATCAAATTGGGGAGAATTGACACTTTAACAATATATATTGTCTTCCGACATATGAACTAGGTATATCCCTCCCATGATTATATTTTCTTTAACTTCTCTCAACAAAGTTTTGTAGTTTTCATTGTATAGGCCTTGTTTATATATTGGATCAAGAAACCAAATATAAAAGCTAAAACTGTAAAATGTCTACATAAAATGGAAAATGCTTATGACTTCAGATAGCCAAAGGTTTCTTAAAGGATATACAAGAAAATACATAAACGAAAAAAATGATAGATTTCATAAATATTCTAAAACTTGTTTTTCAAAAGATACAATTATAAATGAAGTATCAAGCCATGTATGGGCAGAAGGTTTGAGTAACATATATGTATCTGACAAAAATCTAATATCCAGAATACAGAAATAATTCTTATGACTCAAGAAGAGGACAAAGACAGTTTAAATAGAGGCAAAAGATTTGAACAGACCCTTCTCTAAAGATTATATGCAAATAACCAATAGACAAATAAAAAGCACTCAGTATTTTTAGTTCTTCAGAGAACTCCATGAGATTCCTCCACATTAATTACTATGGCTAAGAATAAGCCCCTGATAATGGCCACATTAACTAGAAGGTGGAGCACCTGGAATTCTCATACACTGCAAGTGAGGATGTAAAATGGTACAGCCACTCTGGGAAACAGTTCCGAGGCATCTTCAAAAATTAATCACACATGCAACATATGAGCCAGCAATTCTCTTCCTAAGATGACCCAAAGGAAGTGAAAATGTTTCTCATACATATTTATGAAATATGAAACACAGAAATTCATAGCAGTTTTATTTGTAGTGGCCAAACACTGGCAACAACCCCAGTATCCATCAATAGGGAAAAGGATGAATCGTGCCCTATTTACACAATAAAATGTGAATCACCAGTGATAAGGAAAGAAACCACTAAAATGCATAGTAACATAACCTTTAGGACATGAGGCTCAGTCAAAGGAACCAGAGGCACCCCTCTCCCCTCAAAAGAGTACATACTATGAAATTTCATTTTTATGAAATCTTAGAAAAATTTCATTTTTACAAATCTTAGATTTATAAAATCTAATCCATGCTGACAGAAAACAGGCCTTGGTTTTCTGAGGCTAGGGGCTGGGGAAGAATGAATATACTGGAACACAAGACAACTTTTTAGGGTGATGGAAATGTCCTGGAACTTGATCATGGCAGTAGTTATAAAGACCTATCCATTTGTTTAAATTGTTCAAAATGGTCAGGTACTGTGGCGCATGTCCTGATCCCAGCAGTTCAGAAGGCTGAAGCAGGAAGATTGCAAGTTCAAAGCCAGTCTCAGCAAGAACGAGGTGCTCAGCAACTCAGTGAGACCATATCTCTAGGTAAAATACAAAATAGGACTGGGGATGTGGCTCACTGGTTGAGTGCCCCTGAGTTCAATCCCTGGTACCAAAAAAAAAAAAAAAAAAGTTTAAAATGAATAGTTAAATTGGTCTCATTATTGCCTGTAGATTACACCTCAGTAAAGTTAGTTTTACTAAATAACAGAAAGTATATTTTACCAATTGTTTTGAGGTAAGACCCAAGCATACTTGGGTGAGAGCTTTCAACTTCATGTTTGGCAAACTGTGGATCCTCTACAAGTTTCAGTTTGAGCCTCTTTAAAAAATAAAGACATTTATGAAACAATGTGAGTACAGAACACTTTAGGAGTTTATGCTTTTTTTTCTGCTAATATTTTATAGTTTACTTATCTGTACCTCATTGAACAATTTACATTTTTTCATAGGTGAAAAATCTTTACAGAACTTTTTCAAAGCTTTCTATTTAGATTTTGTTTTAAGAAAATTAAAAATTTTCACTCTTTTTTTGAGGTGTTGGGGCCTTAAACATGTTAGGTTCTCTCTTTTTAATTAATCTACACAAGAAATGGTTAAATAGCAAATTCAAATGGGCATGAGCAGGTTTAGAATCAACTACAGTTGACTGTTAGCAGGTGAGACAGGAGTCGGGCTCTGGGTGTTGATTGGTTGTGTCTTGCACAAAGGCAAACACCTAAAAGGCATTTGGGATGAACATGGAGGCCATGTCCCATGGCACACTCCATCATGGTCAGATTGAGGAGGCAGACAGGCATAATTGAGAACAGCGGAGTAAGGAAAAGCAGTCAAGCCATCCAACAGTCAAGTTCCAGTCTGTGTGTATTACAGATGAACTGGAGAGGTGATCCAAGGACCCCATTGCTAAATGCAGAGCATATTAACTCTCAACTGCATCACTGATCAGTCAATCCACCTGTCCTAGGTTGTCCTGAGCCATGCAATTTCACTCCTCTTTGTTTTCACCCTTTTCTTAACTTAGAGAGCTCTCCCCTTCCTGCTTCTCTACTTGTATAACATAAAATGTTCTTATTTTTCGTAGTTTGATTCCACCATCTCCCTTCTAAAGTTTGTGATCTGATTAGCATCCTTCCCTAACCTGAACCCATTTCTAGGAATAATTCATTTTTTATATGACTCCCATGGCATTTTTTTTTTTGCTTTTCTTTTTTTTTTTTTTTTTTATATGACTCTGTCCACAGCCTTCTTAATGTCATATGTAATTATATGTGTGCATGTATTCAGGGGAGGCAGACACCAGGTTTCACTCATCTTCATATTCCTAGTTTAATTCACAGTGCCTGATGCACAGTAGGAATTTGATATTTGTTTAATATATATATGTATATTTACCCTCTTATTGTCATGAGTCTTTAAGACTGATAGGTGCTCAATAAATGTTAAATTGAAGTAATTATATTTAGTCCTACTAGGAGTGACATGAGTTATTTCTCTAATCATTTGTGAATTTGGGGTAATCCTGTAGTAGAGCTGCATTTAGAAAATAGGATTTCTGGGAGGGTAATAGGCATTTCCATCTCACTGCCCTGTCTGCTTTGTTGGCACATAATAGCTACTCCACAAATATTTTGTGAACACATACCTTTTAGTGACTATTCTGTCTTGTCAGAAATCTATTGAATATTCTTTTCAAATTTTTCAATCAGTAAAAATCTTCCACAAACTGAGTTGGTAAATTCCTCAGGAATTATTCTGAGGAAGTTAATGATATAGAGATGATACTGATAAAGGGGTTTTTGGCTTTTCTCCATTCTTCTTCCTATTCCCTAGCAATTTAGCAGGATTTTCAAAGTCCTTAGGGTTCATTGTAGCAAACTGAAAAATCTCCAAATCTCCTTTGGTCCACACATTAATTTGTGAAAGAGGGCATGGAGGCCCATGGCGGTGAAGTGACCTTCCCAAGGTTACCCAGCTAAATATGTGTAGCCAAGCCATGTCTTCCAACTGTCATTCCACTGCTCTTGCAACTGCCCTTCATGTTCCATTTTGCTATATCCCGTGTGTAGCATCTTAAACATTTCAATTTTTCTTTAGTAAAGATCTTCCCTTTTCTTTAACATACACCATCACTCCCAGTTGTACCACCTGCACCAAGCTAAATTATTCCTCAGTGTTTACACCTTTCAAATATTTATAGGCCGTCATCATGGCACTCCTTAGTCATCCTTCAGCCTTGTTATATGCATATATATAGCTCCTTTAATCTTTCTGTACAAGTCAGTCTCTCCAGTCCCTTAATCATTTGTACCATTCTCTCTCTAGTGTCTATAAGAGAACAGTTTGAGTATATTCCAGATGGCAAAAAAATAACCCCAACATGTTGTAACCAGAGGGAGAAAAACATACTGAATAGATGAAAGGAACAATCTACAGGTTAATTAGTAGTATGGCCACAAATATGTGCACAGTTTTGTTTCAGAATAAAGCAAGCTGTATTTGTTGTAACTATCTCTTCTTTGAACTTAACAGAATGCTGATAATGCCAAGCTGTGTTTACAGTCCAAATTTTTGCTAAAGACCTTCAACTTTGCACTCCCCTTGTGTGGTATCTCTTGCCTAAGAAAATCAAATAAAATCACATAGCAGGAGCGATGCAAAAACCGATTACTAGCTTCTCTGTTTCTGTGCAGTTTCTGTAGATCCACATGGTTTATGGGAACCCCCATAGCCATTATAAAAGAGGGCCCTTGACTTCTCTCACTAGTTATTAGGCACTTGGGTATTGGTCATCTTGTAAAAATTACATATGTTTACTAAACATGATTACCTAATTATGGAAACTAGTGTAAGGGGAATTGCCCAGAAATACTCCAGTGACATAAATAGAATATGTCTATTTCCATAAGTTTTATAATGTTTCAACAAATTTGGGGTCTTGAAGGGCTGCTCAGAAAGCCCTATTGAATAAGCCCCCCTTACCCTTAGTCAGCTCAACTCGATGTTTAGCCCATGTGTTTGTCTTAGAAATATCTATCTCACAATGAAGAGCTGAATTCTGGATTTTTGGAAATAGCCCTGATTTCAGGTACTCATTTTATGGAAGGGAGCTACAGAGGGAGTATGTGGCCAGCCCAGGTACATGGTTCCCCAGGCATGATTGTTCCAGTTTTTTCAGTCTCATGTGGTCCAGAAAGTGTTCCTTCAGCCCCAGTCAAATTATTCCTGTAAAACTCCCTGTGCCTTTCCTCTGCCACCATCTCTGATGATCTTTCAGGACTCTGCATAGAAAGGAGATTTCTTCCTATATTCTTATTAAAAGCATTGCCATGCACCTCAGAAATTATGGAGTTCATTAGAAAGAAATTCATATTTTTCTACTTAAAAACCCAGTGATGCTGAACTGGAGGTGGCAAAGAAGGGTGACTATTTTCTCTCTCACACAAAGCAAGATTGTGAAGGGACTTATTCTCTGAATGAAAGAGGAGAAGGGAAAAGTAGAAACCTCATGTTTTATTCAGATGTTAACAAAGAAAATTGAGAAGTGTGTTTCCTTAAAATTGACACCATTTTTATCCCAAACATTCTGGTAAGTGATAGCAGATGACTATGCAAGCTTCTGTAGAGGGAGAGGAATTTTTCCAGGAGCATAGTCCCGGTGGGAAGTATTACCTAAAAGTAATACACTAATCGCTTTCAATCTTGCATATTTTCACATACTGTGTGCATACATACGTATATTAATAACTGTTCCCTAGACGTCACTTCGGCGCTCAGAAAGCTCGGTGTTGCTATGCAAGTGCTGGAAATGGAATGAGATGCAGATAGCAGTTTAGCAATGAGGACTTTACTGAGAAGCACAAGTGGAATGTCCTCGGACTTCTCACCCATGGGTCTCCCTCTGAGCTCCATTGTCACACTATGTGTGACATGGCTTTCATCTACCCACTCCACTCAGAATATAATGGCATTGCAAATATTTCTAAGACACCTCCTCAAAGTCTATGTACTTCTATCAGCCCTGCATTCCACTGGTAGATTCGGAATAGAAATTCATTAGAAATGTGGTCACTGAATGGTAACTCCAGATATATAAGTACATTCTGCAATATTTTGCATGTGACTTATATTGATATTTACAACAAAAACATATATCTTAAAGGAATGTCTTATATTTTGTAGTAATATGTATGTGTGTATATTATGTGTGTGTATGATTTATATAGTTGTATTCTTCACAGTAATACTTTGTAGTACCTAGGGCTGAGATTACTATTTCTGTTCTATATATGGCTCCAACAAATGAAATAATTTATCCAAGGCCATAGGTCATTTATATTATGCAGATAGGATCAAAACCCAATTCTTTTGTTCACAAATTTATCACTTATCCCACTTAAGTGATGTGTATTTATTTAAACAAATAAATAATAAAGCAAAAGTGGAAACCTTCCATCAACTGAGCATAATACATAACACCAACGTGTAAAACAATTAGTTTTTACCAGATTCAGTCACACAGGGACTAGAGTCAGGTCTTTGTCCCAGGTGTTCCTCTACAGAACCTACTCCTCACCTCTTTCTGTCGTTCCTTAGATTTTTTTAACACAACAGATGTACAAATCTAGAGCACACCAAAGGGTTTCAGAGAGAAATGGAATGATTGTCTTAATTCAGATGATAAGGGAGTTAACCTTGTTCTGAAAGTATGTGGGAATCATCCTCGCATACCTGACAATGTCCCACACAATACGTCCATTTACAATGAAATTTTATCACTATTTGGAGGAAGAAAATGCATATCCTCAGGCAACACCACCCTACTGGGGGAAAGAAACTTATATTTGAGGTACCACACCTGGAAGATGGTTTTGTGTGACTTGAAAGACTGCTCTACTGAGCCCCCCAAAGCCTGCATTCAAATGTCACTGCTGTTGACTTGCTAGTGGGTCTTAATCAAGGCATAGCCTCTTTCTTAGCCTTGGTTTTTGTATCTGTGAATAAGGAAGTGGGACTAGATCCTGTCAAATTTTCTACACATTCTAAGACTATTTAAATTCTCTTCACAGTGTATTATGAACATGTTGGCACTAAATGGAGAAGGAAAAGCCCAAGGGAGATTAATTGGCTTCCCAATAGTAGTATCAGTTGAGACGAATTTCCTATCTATGGGTCCAGAACCATGTGTGCAAGTAATATGGTCTAGTTCAATGATCACTCACCAGATTGGGCTTGAATTATAAGATCTGCTACCTACTTCTCAAGTCATGCATAAGGCTATTGTCTTATTTAGATTTTAGTTATTGTAAGAGTCAAATGAAAAAATAAGAACTATGAAGTTCTATTTGAATTTACTGGATTACTCTCAATCTTCATGTATGTGAAATAATGTTAGTTATGAATTGTATGTTCCTCTTTTTAATCTATGTTGTAAATTTGTGTCCCCTGTGGAGGCAGGTACTATAAGGTAGACCTCTCTAAGTAAACATACATTGCCTTAATTTTTCCATGGTGCTCTAAAAGAATACCCAAGACTGTGTAGTTTATAAAGAAAAGAAATTTATTTTTTTATAGTCCTTGAGTCTGAAGCTTCCAAGACCAAGGCATGAGCAAGGTTCTGATGTCTAGTGAAGGTACTGTCTGCTTCCAGGATGGTGCCTTGTTGCGGCACCCTCACCTGACAGAAGGCAGAAATCAAGCTAGCAGGTTGCAGCATGGAGCCTCTGTGTAAGGACTTGATCCATTTGGGAAGGAGGAGCCACTCACTTCTTCAAGCCCCCACCTCCTAATACTATCACATCGCACACCTGAATTTTAGAGAGGACACATTCAATCCATAGCACACATATTGTCTAAGATAGAAAGGGTAATATGATCATTAGAGTAAACTGCCAGTGAAGTACTGATTCGTTTACATAAAAGGGTGTGTCTGTGTGTGTCTATGTGTGTGTCTATGTGTGTGTGTGTGTGTGATATTACTGTTATCCAAAGGATCAGTTTAGCATCTGCATTCTTCTTTTATGACACAAGAAGATAAGAGGGACACATGAGAAAACCTAAAACCCCTTTATAAGATGAGTCATATTTTTTCATCTGTAAACCATTTTCTTACAGTCCGTGAGCTGAGGATTTATGTTTTTGTGTTGCCATGCTTATTACACATTAATTACATGGATTCCACCTCATTTTGAGCATATTCTTTTTTCTGAGTTGTTTGTTGGATAAAATTCTTTTATCACATATTGAATTCTTCACTAGTTCTATTGGCCATTAGACCTTTTTATCTTGCATTTTTTTTATTGCTAAAATGGAGATGATCATAAGGCTTGCTTTTCTACCTCCAACGATCATTAAAGTTTCAAATCAATTGATGAATAAGAAACAATGTCTAATGGTATGAAGAACTATGTGAATACAAGTGGCTTTTGTTAAGTATCATGGTGAAGATCAGATTGTCACTGGATGCTAAAAACAGTAACTTTAGAAATGAACCACCGTGGGTCACCTCATTGTTAGGCTGTTCTAAAATAAACAGAATAAATTTGGAGATTTTTCTACCACAAAAGCTAAAAGTAAGTGGGCACATTTAACCTTCAAGGAGAGCTGAGGGTGATACAAATTTCCATGAGACATACCATGGAGCAAATTCAAATCACAACTCAGAAGTAATTGTTCCATAGCTGTTACAACTCTACTGGTAAATACTGATTTTTTTTTTTTACAGATCAATCATAAAATGAATGTTAAATGTGGAAGAAGGAATTAAGAATTAAGAACAGAAATGGGAGAGGCCAGGATCAGTAGTGTATACCTAAAATTCCAGTGAGTTAGGAGGCTAAGGCAGGAGGACAACAAATTCTAGTCCAGCATCAGCAACTTAGTGAGGCCCTGTCTCAATATAAAAAAATAAGAAGGGCCAGGGATGTTGCTTAGTGGTAAAGTGTTCACAAGTTCAATCCCCAATTCCCCTTCCCCAAAAAACAGAATGGGAATGCGACAGAGAGAGAGAGAGAGAGAGAGAATCAACTTGAAGAGAAATCATGCTTTCGCAAAAAGAGATGTTAATGTTCCTATTAGGGATGTTCTAAGCTTTATTTAAGCTTCCTACCAGGCCAGATATTTTATGGAATTTTGGATTTCTAAAGTTAATAAGCAGACTTTTCAGGAAGTAGGCTCAAAAATCAGACTACCAAGGCCCTAATTGCAGCTTCAGTAGTGAACTCTGAGGCCTTGGGCAAGGTTCTTAATCACTCTATGCCCCCTTTTCTTCAACTAAAATGAGCTCATGATAGGACCTACTCATAGGGTTGTTGGAAGGATGATGAGAAGGAATACATTTAAACACTTAAAACAGCACCTGGCACATAACGAGGGCTGAGTACACATTGACTATCATCATCTCTAGGGTCCACAAATTTTGGTAGGATTGGAACTGGACTCCTAGCACTAAATTTCATTAATAATATATTGATAAATATAAGTCTTTCATAAGGGTCTGAGAGCTGTGGCTCCCCCTGTCATTGGCACATTGACTGTTGTCTTTAGGGAGTGGTCCAGGACGACTATCTTTCTGGTCCTATGTATTATGGGCTCTTGGTTTTGAAGATTATCCTCTACATCCTGTAGCTGGAAGGCAATATTGGGCTTCTGCTGGGCACTTTGTACATGTGACCTTCACAGCCAGGTTTAAGGTAGCTGTTTTCACCTCCTTTCTACAGAGACTTTAAAAGGTGACCATACTTGACACAGGATGGAGATTCTGCATTTATAGAGGGGTTGACAGGTAGCTGGACAGATGACTTGATTTCAGCATTCTGTCTAGGGTGAGAACCCACTTGATTTGGAGACAAGGAACTTCAGTCTTTTAAATTCAGGAAACTTGTTTAGGCTGCTCATGGCCAGTAGGCAGTAACGGCGAGTCTCACAGTTCCAATTCCTCTCCACAGTGACGGATCTGACTCTGTCTAAAGAGAGCACAATGTAATATCCCAAACTGAAAAGCAGCATTGCCATCTCCTTTGCTTATTGGTTGTGCCTGTGGAATTTTTATTTTGTTTTTTGTTTTGTTTTGTTTTGTTTCTGATGCTCTTCCTGAGAATGGAAGTCCTCCCAAAGTTATTGTCATGACTACTATGTGTGTTATTAGTTTAGTGAAGGGTCAATGGTGCCCAGATCCCTGCCATTGTCAACCTGATATTAAGTTAGTTTGCTTTTAGGGCTTTTGGCACCAGCCACCACTGCCTTCTTTGACACTGCAGGAAAAACTACTCCTTGTGTATCATACAAGCACTGAGTCCCGGCTACAGCAGTGGTTCTCTAATTCACTGCATGACAATGACCCAAGAACCTCCAAAAATCATTATCTCAGGGCTCCAGCTCAGATAAATTAAATCAGTTTCAGAAAGTAGGGTGTGAGAATCAGTATTTTTTCCGAAACTTTCCTGATGGGAAGCCAATATTTAAGTGTCAACACTTGATTGATGTGAAGGCCCCTCACAGAATGTGGTGGTCACTAAAATCTCTGAGATTGGGGGGTGGAGATGCTGGACTGATCCTTCTTCTTTCCCTGGGGATGGAAATGGGCCCTATTCCTAATCAAAGCTGATAACGGAGTTATGACTGAATAATAAAATGAGTTCACAGTAATATATGCTGCTCAAGCAAGTGGGCTTTAGAGGTCAGACCTGGCTCTGTTCACAGCCACACTGCATTCTCCCCTGGAGACCTTGGCCAGGTAACTTAGACATGGTTTCTTATCTACCAGATAAGAATAGTAGATAAGCATTGGTAGGACCAAGAGTCTGTAGGCTTAGAGACTGGCCCAGAGGAAAACAGCAATTTTCTGGGTTTGTTTTGTTTTACACTTCTTCACAATGAATATATTTAAATCAAATAAAATGTGTTTGCTTTGGCCACCTATGTGGGACTCCCCCTTTTAGTGTGTGTCCTCACCTGAAAATCTAAAGTAAGCATACATATGTCTATAAATGAATCACGCTGTGGTCAGATTTCATAATCACTTCCCTTTATCAGGAGGTCGCTCAGCCTTCACTTCATTTCTCCTGGTTTGTCCCCAGGCCTTTACCATCCATTCCAGAACTAATCTTCCTGACAACTTCTGGGGTCTGGTTTTCAGTGCTTGTGTGGGGTTCATTTGTTTGTTTGTTTGTTTGACCTTATCTTAGTATCTTTTTCTGAATTAAAGCGTTCCATAACCTGTCTCTAAAAGTCTCTTGTAGTCTTTGCTCCTTCTCTCTCTCTCTCTCTCTCCCTCCCTCCCTCCTCTATGTGTGTGTGTGTGTGTGTGTGTGTGTGTGTGTGTCACAAAGGAGAGAAGGGAACAGTCATTTTCAGCTTCCTCTGTCCTCCCCTCCATGCACCAGTTGAATCTGCAGGTATCTCTGTGAGGACCATCTAAGCAGTAACTTAATGAAGTGGATGTGTCCTAAAGTCTGAATTTTAAGACATGACCAGGACTTCAGCATCCACAGATCCAAAGGACACTTACCATGGGAGGTTGGATATTGCTACATTATTTAAAGACAGGTCCTTAAAACATAGTAAAAACTCAGTTTGCTACGTGATGTAATAATATACGATTTCTTACCTTAAATGACTAAAGGTTGACATTCTTTGTGGATCCTGTGTTGTCTGAAGTTATACAGTAGTGCCATATGATTGATCATATTGATAAATATATTGAAAACACATAAGAAGCATGTTCTGCAGGAATGTTCTAATTAACACAAATGAGCTACTTTCTCTGACTAAATGTTAGCAAAATATCTTATAATTTAGCTGATTCTGTTCACATATTTTCGATGGATGGAGACCCATTGAAAACTTCAGACTAACACATAACAATAGTCTTAGGGAGATTACTCTTGTTGGGGAAAAAAACATATATATTATAATGCTATGGAAATTTCCGTTTTTTCAGTTCATGGTTGAACAGGCCGTGTATTTTGCATGCAGATGAAACCTGTTTGGGCAGTCTTGTCAATTTTTATTCTGAAAAGTAGTATAAAAATAGGTACCCCTTAGACCAGTGGCTCAACCTGGCTGAACATTAGAACCATCTGAAATGCTTATACAGTTTTCACTCCTATACTATCCCAGATCTGGAAAATCAGAATCTCTAGATCCAGGACCCAGGGCTCAGTAATTTTTTAAGGTTCCCCAGATAATTGCAATATACAGGCAAGGTTTAGGATCCCTGTCCTAGAAAATAAGCATCCATTATTGTCTATTATTGCATCCATTAATGTTACAGGGACCCATGAAATAAAAACTTGGTGATTAGAAAATGCCATCATTCTAAAACCCTCAGAGAATGTCATATGGGCCTGGTACATAAAGGATGTAAATTTATTCTAATGTCTTCTCATGCCATCAGTGGAAGATAATTTCTTTTTTAAATATATTTTTACAGACTGCATTTTGATTGATTTTACACAAACGGGATACAACTTTTTGTTTCTATGGTTGTACATGATGTAGAGTCACACTATTCATGATACATATACACAGGGTAATGATGTCTGTCTTATTTCATCATCTTTCATAGTTCTGCTCCCTCCCCCCCCATTTCCCTCTACACAGTAGAAAGTTCCTCCATTCTCCTCTTACCCCCAACACTCCAATCCCCATTATGTATCATCATCCACTTATCAGAGAAAATATTTAGTCTTTGATTTGGGGAGATTGGCTTATTTCACTTAGTATGATATTCTCCAATTCCATCCATTTACCTGCAAATGCCATAATTTTATTCTTCTTTATGGCTGAATAATATTCCATTGTGTATTCCATGTGTATTATTCCATGAATAGTATTCCATGAATTCCATTCATCTATGGAAGGACATCTAGGTTGGTTCCACATTCTAGCTATTGTGAATTGAGCAACCTGCCCAAGACCGCCTGCTGCTTGCAGACCCTGACCTGCCTGCACCCCCTTTGTGGACTCAGCGCCTCCCTTGTGGACTCAGCGCCCACGCTGCAGCTTCCCATCTACCAATGTGTTTGGAAACTGGTGCAGCCATCTTGGATTATCCCCAAAGGAGGAGGCTGCCATCTTTGGTTGGGGCAACTCCTGTCCTGAGAGCCTGCCAAAGACTGGAAGATAATTTCTAATCTGCTTAATTGAGGCTGTGCTCCAGGAGGATAACTCCTTGGCCATATGTAGAGTTAATTGGAGCCCTTCTTATTTCTAGAACTGCTTTCCCAACTTTTCAAACTACCTTTATATAGTCTGTTTGATACAAATTTTTTAAAAGGACTTTTTTTCAAGATGTGTTAAAGAAGGTGCTTAATGAGAAAGTAGGTATAGCATATACATTGGCATATAGAGCTTCAATTCATTATAATATTTAGAGATACAATATTAATTTTCCTTATAACAAAATTTTCTATAAGTCTTATAGCAAGGAAAATATGAAAACAAAAGTGACCAGGCTTGATATCAGCATAAATTTACTACCTTATTTTAATGTTGAATAATGGGCACATTTGTGAGTTTGTCATCCCCATACCGTGGCACCAATTCTAAAAATGACTATGGATATTTTGGTCCCATCTCAAAAGAACCAACATTTGCAAAAGACAACCTGTGCCCAATTGAATAAAACCTGCGGTAATTATTGGGAAAACATTTTTAAATAAAAGAGTTTATTTGCACAAGTGAAGAAAGTGAATGCAAACTACAAAAAAAAAAAGAAGAAGCTTGAAAACTCACATTCACATCCCCCTGCTCTACCTCCCTTTGCTCAATCTGATGATTTTCCTAGAATTTCCTCTCCACTTTCCTAAAAATGACTTCTTCAAATTCTATATAACCTCCCAGATTTAGCCCAGTCTTTAAAGCTTCCATAAAGCCTTTCCATTTGTAACAGGAAGTAACCACAGATATCAGAATAATGAGGAAGACACTGCAATGGTGCCTGAAAAACGATCTCTGATTTAGGTAGTAGGCACAGTAATAAAATGCAGGTGTTTCAGAGACAATGGCAGGTTGTTATAGATGGCAGAGAGGAGAAGAGGGTGGGAAGGATCCCTGGCTGGCACCCCAGACCAGAACATATAAAGTCATACACACACATAATTTTGGCACATGTGGTTTGTGGAACTTTATTCATGGACAAAATTTGCAGGCTATCTGTGCTGTGCCACTCATTCTTTTGATTTGTTGTACTACATGTTCACAGGAAGCTCCCCAAAGAAGCCTGGAATCCGAGCTGCAGCTCCTTCCTGCCTCCTAATCAACCATGATTCTTTTCATGCTCTGATACCTTGAAGTTTGGTGTCATTTTTCTGTTTTTCTTTGCTTAAAAGTGCAGAGATACTTGTCTAAGGTGGACATTCAAGTTGTGATGTGCTTTAAATAATGTGTAGTGTAAGTCCCTCTAGAGGCAAGAAAACATTTTGCTTGAGTGTCTTTCTTTTCATTCTGAATGCCTCTCTAAAAGGCGTAGTTTGTAAACTTTTGTTAATGTGAAAAGGGAACATCGGGCACCTTCTCTGTGTTGCTGATGTGTAGAGCTATTTTTAAATTTTTGTTCTTCACTCTTTTTTCTGTGCTTGTGAATTTTAAGGTGCCAGACTGACTGCCCTCTAAGCTAGTGTCCCCAATTTATCCCCAAAATAGGAAAAATATGAGAGGCAGCAGAATCCAGAGTCATGTCTGGGTCTGGCATATTACCCTGACCTACTCTGGAAAGATATTCAACCAAACCTAAAGGAAAAGTGTGTTTTGGGGTATTTTTTGGTTTTTTTTTGTTTGTTTGTTTGTTTAATCCAAATGAATGCAGTTCATCTGCTCTTGGAGCTGAGAAGACTAAAGCCTGTTGTGCCATCACTAAAGCAATTTTGCCTCCTGTTAGCCACCAACACTCAAGCTCTCTTTGGAAAATCTAGAATATTTTTCTCTCTTCCATTTCCACCTGTCAAAATTCCTTCCTTTAAGGTTGAATTCAAATGCCTGTTTCTCGACAAAACCTTTACTGAGCTCTCTCAATGTGGTTTTTCTTTTCATATTTCCATAACACTTTCTTCTACAACATACATCCAACAGGCATATTTTGTCATGTGCATGTTGGATGTAGGTAACTCTCAAAGTGACTGTAAAAGATGCTAACAGCGTCTATTGTATTTCTGCATATCACATAAAAGTTGATTGTAGTCCTGGACAAAGACACCTGGTTGGTGTCTCTTGAATTCATGGAAAATTCCAAAGCTTATCTGTTCAGCTGAACCTTTTCCTCTAAATCAGTGATTAACATTTGCCATCAGATCCTCATAGATAGCTATCAAACTCTCCATCAACCATGCAGACTCAAGCTCTTGGATTTCAGGTATTATACTTTGGGAATTCATGGTATTGGTCAAAACTGCCACGTCAAGTTGCTTAGCAGACCTCTTATGACCAAGAGGTCATAAGTCACCATTCCACCCAAACTTTTTTCACAAAGTGTGGCCCAGAGATCCCTGGTGGTTCCTGATATTCTATTACATGATCCTTTTACTCCTAGCAAGGGAAATAATAATATAGAAAAATAATTTCACCAACCAGCACTTAACAAATATATAATGTAACATTAGAGTTTTCATAGGAATCCAGTGTTTTCAATAGTTAAATGGATTGGTGATCCACTGGTCCTTAACTCCCAGTATGTTTTCTGGAATGAAATGTTGTCAGTTGGTGGCATGAAGCTCTTAGAATTTCAGCATCATTTTCAAATATAGCATAGTTAACTTTAACATAATTAAGTTTTGGGTTTTTCTGTTTTGGGAGTAACCATGAAAATAGTGCCATAAGAAATAATATAATTTTCTTACTATTAACAGGAAAAGTATAAAAATTTAAAGGTATCTTTCCTAGTTATACCTTATAATAAAAACAGGTACAAGTTTTAATAAGTATATAAAAATGTCTAAGTTATATCTTATAATAAAAACAGGTACAAGTGAACTCTTGAAAAGAGGTTTGTAAAACCAAGCACAATGCTTATTACAAATATTACACAAAATTTTTATCAAATTTCAAGAATATAATATTGAGACTTCATAGGAATATCACCTGTAGTAGAGACAGCTCAGTTTCTAAGAGCTTAACTCTTGCCCACATTGGATAGTTCTTATTCCTTAGGTAGTTTGAGCTTTATGCCAGAGACATTCCCTTCCTGCAACTGAAAATAAAGAAATACTTTCCAGGGCGAACTAGAAATTTATTTACTTCTTTTCTCCCAAGTTGAAACATTTAGCTTCTCCCATTTTTTGAGTGTGAAATGATTGTCAATCCAATATGATGTAGTGTTGAGAGCAGTTTTCTCTGACGAATCTCCCCACAATGGTTCATAGTGTTGGATCTGTATTAATCCTGATGTGCAGAACTGGGTGGGAGCAATTTACCAGATCAGTGAAAAGCATAGAGACTAAAGCTAGACTGGGTGGATTTGATGTTAGTTAAATATTCTCCACACCTTAGTTTCCTCATCTGTAAAGTAGGAATAACAACAGTATCTACATATGAATTGTGAATATGAGTTAATATATAGAAGCCCCAAGAAAAATGTCTAGCATAAGAAGCATTAGGTTTGCTACAAGTTATGTGAAAAAGACTGCAAATTCTTGCTGACATTCCCAGTGGCCTATAATTACCTGTTAGGATTGTTTGTAATTTAGTAAAGACAAAGATTAAGAAGGCAAACTAGATGTGGACCCAACCTCTTGCTCAAGATTCCCATGATAAAGATGAACATTCCAACCAGCACAGTCCCTCTTGCTGACAAAAATTTTTGTTACAAATTATATTTTGTTATTGTTTAAAACTTAATACTTTTTTTTTTAAACCTAACTCTGTGTCGATGTATGGACCAGATGTCCCTTTAATCAATTTAAGAATGTTGTAGCTTTGCAAACCACTGGTTGGACAGTGACAACCATGGCCACAAGGGACTCAAAACCCCACAGTATGTGGAACCACTGCAGGAGTTAGGGATATTCACACTAAGAACAGACTCTGAGGCCATGCTAGCTGAATTATACGTATTTACATGGCCAAGTCCAAGAGATGAGACTGGTTTCATGTGGCTCCAGGAAACATTGACCTGCAACAGTTTGTTAGCAGTATCTGATTCACTGTGAGTGAGAACTTTTTAGCAATTAGAGTAGGTGCCCATCACTCGGGGCTGACTATAGAGGCTTGACCACCAGCACTTTTATGAAAAGAATTAAAGTTCCAGTTTGGATCCAGATCTCTCACATTCTACCTGGATATATAGACTCTCCAAAGAAAAACTTTCCTGGACTATTTTGTACATTGCCTTTCAGCCCAAACATCCTGAGTCATATCCCTTTTACACCTGCAAGTGAGACTGGAGTCAGATGTTGGCCTCAAAATCAGACCTGAGTTCTATTCTGTCACTTTCTCTGGGACCTTAGGTCAATTTCATCAATTAACTCATGTAAAATCCCCATCATGCTGGCCTTTCAAAGGATAGAAAGGAGGTAGTGATGGCTCTTTTGCTGCTGCTGACAATACAAATCTGCTATCTCCCTGACACTGGCTTCTTTAGAAGGATCAAAGTACTGCTTTGTCCTTAACAATTCTCCTTTTTCTTTCAGGCCGCTGTGCTCGCTGTGGGGAAAATGTAGTTGGGGAAGGTACAGGATGCACTGCCATGGATCAAGTCTTCCATGTGGATTGTTTTACCTGCATCATCTGCAACAACAAGCTCAGAGGGCAGCCCTTCTACGCTGTTGAAAAGAAAGCATACTGTGAGCCCTGCTACATAGTAAGTTCTTTCACATTTGCTCTTCAGGTGCTTTGGCCTGATGCCAATCACTTCAGACAGAATGTAGCCATGTAAGCTTTATTTCTCACCCAACTTCAAAATGTGTGTGTGTGAATTGGCATATTGGAGATATTCCCCTATATTCTCCATTTATATGAGGTCAGAAAAGTGCACTGGGGAGGAGCTCCTTTTCAATTAGTGAGTCAGCTGAAAAGATAACCAGTCTGTGGCGTTTAGGCATGTATATCCAAACTAGCAGGCTCCTCCTCACAGCATCAGAAGGCTTCCCAGAAGCAGTCTACCTCTTGATAGGGAATCTCACCCTGCATTTGAAAGCCAGTGTTCTTAGGGAATCTTTGCAGACTTCTTGACTTGTCAGTGATCTTCTAAACTCCTGAACTTCCATGTCTGCCCAGAATGTTTCTTACCCACCTAATTCAGTAGATTTCCAATGATGCAGAGAAACCCTGAATCATAGAGCACCTTGAAGAGAAATGAGTAGTAATACTGACTGAGCTAATAATTGTTCTCTTTTTTAAAAGAAAAAATGTTTTAATAACAGCTGAACGACTGAAAAATAGTCACATTATCTTAGGTTTTTTTTTTGCAGGGCTACTCAATCTATTATGTTATTCTCTAATAGAGCAATTGGATGACTAAACCCAAACTTTTAAAAAAAATCTTAAGTACCTTTATTTGCTATCTTTCTGCATGATTTTGATCTGTTTAACATGCATTTGTGAAAAAAAAAAGTAGTACTTTATTTGCAAACTCACAAAAGAGTAATGATTTGACCCCACATGCTGAGGTATTCCAGCATCAAAAAAGCCTTGGGTACAAGGTGCTGGGAGTCACAGCTTTGCAAATTTCCAAAATTCAAGTTTATTGGAGTTTGTGACCTGGATGGTACCTTGCCATAACCTGGTAACTTTAATTCATTGTAATGCTGAGGTTTGCAGCACTGATCTGAAAGTTCAAGATTAAGACTATGTAGGATTACATATCATTTTGCATCTGTTAGGTTCAATTTTATTTCATTTTTCTCGCAGTGGCAATTTAAATACATTTAGCAACATTAAAAAGCCATATATTTTTAGAGGTGGAAAAAAACAATCTTAAGACCATTTGCCTAATTTCTCTCTTTAGAAGTTGAAAACATAGAAACAGAGAGATGAGGACAATAACTTCTTAGGCTCTGTCATAGTGTCAGGGCCAGGACTATATTCAGTTATTTACAGCCTCGTATCTTGTGCAAATACCACATGGTTTTGGTTCGTTCAAAATATAAAGATGGACACAGTAATGTCCTGTTGATATGGAAGGAGCAATGACATGTAAGAGAAAGTCTGGTAAATGAAAACTTACCACTTTAGGACATTCAGTATTTCAAATATCACCCTTTGAGATCTTCATCGAAAAGAGGAAAGCATTGCATAGCTCCCAGCTTTTTTGCATGGACTGTATGAACTGTCATTCACAACAATTTAGACCCACCACTGTGAAATTACTTATTGCTGCAAGTGCCTTGACAGTGATGTCAGCAGAGTCTGCAGAGGCACCACAGGGCCCGTTTGTTTTTTGTTTGTTTATATATTTTTGTAATTTTTTAAGATGTTGATAGACCTTT
Organism: Glaucomys volans; assembly: GCA_020662805.1. NCBI lineage: Eukaryota > Metazoa > Chordata > Mammalia > Rodentia > Sciuridae > Glaucomys > Glaucomys volans. The sequence goes on from JAJEJO010000503.1 coordinate 606,000, forward strand.
ATTTTATTCATTTTTTTATATGTGGTGCTGTGAGTCATACCCCGTGCCTCACATATGATAGGCAAGTGCTTTACCACTGAGCCTCAACCCCAGCCCCTATTTGTTCTTACTCTAAGCAATGACATATGGCTGGTTGGTTGGTTTGTTTGTTTGTTTTTTAATAGCTTTTCTGTTTCATCCCTCTTGACTACATGGTTTACTCTTGCTACTTTAATGACTTTCTTGTGGAAGCTCTCTTCAGCAGTTCTTTTTATCCTCTTAAGTCAAAGATCTTAAATATATTATCAGGAAACAATATAACAGTATGAGGAGCCACGAGTTTGAATTCAGTCCCATGGCTTAATACTTTGTCTCCCTGTGTAAGTTATTTGATCTTTCTAAGGCTTCAATGTCCTCATCTGTTTAAAGGGGATGGTTTCAGTATTTCCCCCAAAGTCTATAGAAGATGAAATGAAGCAATCTTAGTACAAAGCACACTTTGCCTTCTCAAGAAACAATAGTGGAATAAATGGTGTTCTGAGATTAATTTTATTAGGCTATTTGGACCTAATCACTGTTTCTGAACCTGAGAACCTTACATGTGCAGTGAGATTCACGGGGAAGTTGTTTTAGCTCTCAGGTACACACTTCTCCCCTTTTCTCAATGCTTTGCTTGCTTTCCTGGTGTGTAATGAGACCGAAGAAAGTTCAACATGACACAATGAGGAGGGTTTCTACAGTGTTTCTAGATTTCAATCTCTATTCCTAGCCCCTCTGCTTGGGTTGCATGTTACTATACTGCGCTTATAGCAAGGAAAACTGTCTGGGAGATATTTAATCGCAGACATGGAAGAACTGGATGAATTCAAATAATGGAAATCCTTACAATTCTTTTGACATCCCTCCTCCATCAAGAATTTTCTTTAATGAAAATTATACATAGTGACTCTAAAATGCAATTTAATCCTTACCAGAATTCAGTTAAGCTTTACGCAGGGACCCTTGTTCAGCATTGATTGCCGAGTGCAACGCAGCCCTCACACCTTCAGATGGGTATACTAGCACTTTAATTTCTTCTAAACTTGGGTAAGTCCAATAAGCTGCACACTAGAACTATAAAGATATTGGGGAAACAGAAAAAAAACAGAAAGAAATGAAATAGAACAAGTTTTATTTTTTGTTTTTTGTTTTTGTTTTTGATTTTTGAAGATAGACTATGTGTGTTAAGGACAATTCTAGACATGTCTATGTTTCAAAGAACCAAAGGCCTTAGAACAGGCGAAATTGCCTCTTTTACAACCGCAGAAAATCAGTAGCTAAAAGACATTCTTTTTAAAAACAAATTTAAGTTGTTCTGTTTATTTATACATGACAGCAGAATGCATGTCAATTCATTGTACACAAATGAAGCACAATTTTTCATTTCTCTGGTCGTTCATGATGTAGAGTCACATAATTTGTGCAATCATACATTTACATTGGGTAATGATGTCCATTTCATTCCACCATCTTTTCTACCCCACATCCCCTCCCCTCACTCCCCTCTGCCTAATCCATAGTTCCTCCATTCTTCCCTTGCCCCACCCCAATTATGGATCAGCATCCACATATCAAAGAAAACATTTAGCCTTTTTTTTCTGATGGCTTATCTCGCTCAGCATGATATTCTCCAACTCCGTCCATTAAGGTGCAAATGCCATAGTTTCATTCTTTTTTAAAGCTGAGTAATATTCCATTGTGTGAATATACCACAGTTTATTTATCCACTTATCTATTGAAGGCATTTAGGTTGGTTCCACAGTTTAGCTATTGTGAATTGAGCTGCTATAAACATTGCTGTAGCTGCATCACTGTAGTATGCTGATTTTAAATCCTTTGGGTATAGACCAAGGAGGGGGATAGTGGGTCAGATGGTGGTTCCATTCCAAGTTTTCTAAGTAATCTCCATACTGCTTTCCGTACTGGTTACATCAATTTGCAGTCCCACCAGCAATGTATGAGTGTACCTTTCTCCCCACATCCTTGGCAACACTTATTGTTGCTTATATTCTTGATAATTGCCATTGTGACTGGAGTGAGATGAAATCTTAGTTTTGATTTGCATTTCTCTAATTACTAGAGATGTTGAACATTTTTTCATATATTTGTTGATCTGCTAAAACACATTCTTTACAAAGCAGAGAAAACAGAGTCCCTGGACATTAGTCAGGATTCCTTTCTTTTGTTTAATCTTTTCATTGATGGAATAAGTATATTGGAGTAACTTAGTTAATTATTTCTGTGTAATGACTACCCACCCTGTGTGACACTGAGTCCAGGAACAAGACCTATATCATATGAACAAAATTAATTTCTGCCCTAATTGGTTATTGATAAGCCTAAGATCATATTTAAATTAAACATTTACATTATTTTAAGGTAAGATGCACAAGTAATGTCTTCAGATTTGGTTCATTAATTATAGATATATTTCTAAGGTCTCTTGAATTCTTCATCCTTGTGTACAAGTAGCTGTGATTAAACCAATTTGATTCAGGATGGCATTGAAATTCTCTACACTTATTTGATTTTCTACTTCCTATTTGTTAACCTAATATAAATATGTATATAGCTTTCCATTGGTAATCATCTTCATTTTTAACTTTTTATCTTTTTAGGTTTACATTATGTTTACATGCTATATTTTGAAACCATTTCTCACCCAAAAGATATTAGGTATTTTCCAGTCTTTTAGCATTGTAACTAACTATGAAACAGCTTATGGAAAACTGAGTAAATATTTTTCATTTTGTAGATTATTTCCATAGAGTAATTTTAAATTTATACTACCAATCAAGAACAGTGAAATTCAGAAGACTTTGCTTTACTTTGCTACATTTCTTTAGAAAGATTTTTCCAGTTTACAGGACCATCAGCAATAATGAGACCATCTACTAAATGTACACTATTCCCTATTGGAGAGGTTTATATTTATTTTGAACCAGTTTAATAAATGCATTATGTCATAGTTATTTAATTTACATTTGTATAATTATTAGCAAAATTGAGATTTTTTTCTACTTTGGTGTCACTGAGATGTCTTTCTCCTTGGTATCTTTTTAAAAGCTTGGTTTTAAATATTCATAAAATTTTGAATAAATGAACAAATTAAAATTAAGAGCACTAAAACTTCCTTGGGAAGTAAAGTGATATAAATGGCATCAGTTTATGTCATGCTGACTCTCCTGGTGTGATCTTAGGTAAATCATTCATCTTCTGAGTACTAGTACTCACATTCATTAAAAGAAGATATTCATTTCTTTCTTATCCTCAAAGAGAGAGGAGAAAGAACAAGTATGATATTTTGTATGTCATTAAACCATTTACCAATATAAGGGCTTGATATGACTAATAATATGACTATCATTGCTTTTTCCCTTTAGCATTATGTGATCCAATTTAGAAACCCTCTAAGTTTGGAGAAGTATCCTGGCTGTAGTTACGATAGAAATCCCGAAATAAATTGATGTCGTAGGAGGAATGCAGGAACGTATATGAGAAGAGCTTCGTGCTTTGCTTACGTCTCTTTCTATGCTGCTATCAGGGTGAGGCCTCAGTGGTGCCTCCCCTTGTGTGTCCTCGGCCCTCCCTGAGACCAACTTACTCCTGAGTGTAGATTTAGCACAATCATTGCCAATTTCCTCCCCTCACTGACAGGGATTCAGGGCCTACAAAACAGCAGGTCAGAAGTGTTCATCAAAGTGTTTACCAAATGGCAGCTGAGGATCCTCCCCTGGGCCAGGGCTCCTACACAGAGTGGTTGGAGTCCAACTCCTGAGGCTGATGTGAAAGTTGTTAAGACATTTTTATTGGAGTTAAAATCCTAGTGACTTCAAAGGGCCTCTGGAAACAGGAGGCCAGCTCCAAAGGAGACTAAGCTCTGAGGGCCCTGAACTTGGCACATTAGGAGCCAGCCCACCAGCAGCCTTTCCCTCTCTTGAGTCACTAAATGGCTGCAGTTAAAACAGACTAACTTTTCAATCTCCAGTAAAAGGTTGGGTTCTGTACCTCTGCAGGAAGGCTGTCCTTTATAAATTCAAGTTCTCCTAATAAAATGTTTTAAAAGCACTCGTAGCCAGTACCTTATATGGGTGTTGGGAAAGGAGCTGGGAGTTTGGACTAAATCTTTAAAATCCACATGAACTTCCTTCTCTTTTCTTAACTGCTGGCCTTTGGTCTCTTATCTCCAAGTTGTGTTTCTCTGTCTTGTCTTCTCACACAGTACACACACATCAACATGCAAACTACACACCACACTACACACACACACCACACACTACACAGATACCACACACATCACACACACCACACACACTACACATACCACACACACACCCCACACGCAGCACACACACTACACATACCACATACACATGGCACACACACAGCACACATGCCACACACTTGACACACACCACACATGCCATACACATATAACATACAGCACACACATATACATACCTGCCACATACCACACACACTTTCTTATTGATGTTTTATCCTCATTCTAGGAAGAAGAAAAATGGCTCAAAAAAGAGAAAAAATTGTCAAGCACTCCCTTTGCAGGGTTTAACCACACTGCAACTTCTGAAACATCATCCCTTCCATTCATAGAGTTGAGCATTTTCCAGTGCTCCTGAGCGTTTATGGCATGTTATCATAGGTATTAGAGCCAAGTGAAAAAGATGAGGGGAAGATTGTCTCATTCTACAAATACACCTTTTTTTTTCAAATTTATTTTTATTAATTTATTTTTTTACAGACTTCATTTTGATTCATTGTACACATATGGGGTACAAATTTTCATTTTTATGGTTGTGCATGATGTACATTCTTATCATTATTGTTAATCATACATGTACACCTTTGATGGCTTTAAAGTAAAAGACAAAATGTAGAATAGGAAGAGTGCTTCCGACTTGCTCTTTATTGCCTGGTCATGTTCCCAGCCTGCAGCTAATGTTCAGCTTCCTGAATACATGAAGCTCTTACCACCACCCCCTCCCACACACCCACACCCCTGCAGTCAGCTTCCATTTCCAGGATTTTAATTGATAATCACTTGCAGCATGCCTTCCAGTACTGCAGAATGGCAGGTGAAAAATGGTCTTCGTTAGTGTTTACATATTACTCTTCTTGAAATGCCTCAAGTTACGAGGAAAAAACTCCCTTTAGAGTTAAAAATGGTAACAACAATGAACATTTGTTTAACACTTCAACTTTTACAAAGCAATTTTAAAAAGAAATATTATCTTGTTTTAGTCAGCTTTTTTGCTATGGTGACTAAAAGACCTGACAAGAACAAATTTAGAGGAGGAAGAGTTTATTTGGGAGCTCCTGGTTTCAGTGGTCTCAGTCCACAGACAGCCAACTCCCTTCCTCAGGGCTCAAGTGAGGCCAAACATCATGGCAGAAGAGTGGGGTAGAGAAAGGCAGTTCAAGACCTCACACCAGGAAACAGAGGAACTTCACTCAAAACATATACCCCAAAGGCATGCCTCCAACACCTACCTCCTCCAGCCACACCCTACCTGCCCTTCAGTTACTGCTCAGTTAATCTTTACCATAGAATTAATTCTGCGATTGAGTGTAGGCTCTCATAACCCAATTATTCACCTCTAAGCCTTTTTGCATTGCCTAACACACGAGCTTTTGGGGATAACACATATCTAAACCAAAATAGTTATTCTCACGTGATCCTAAAACACAGGTACAATTATTTTTGCTTTCATTTCCAGTGTCAAGAAATGAAGTCTCAAAAAAACCTCAGTTTGTGCAGTTCCAGAGAGTATGTGTATCCGATCTAGGACTTGACCTTGGCCTTGATTCCCAAGTTCAGCTCTTTCTATTTGCCCAATGAAAATCACTGGAGATCTCACTTCTTGTTGCTAAGCTTCCATTTTTGTAATTATTTTTCTTTATGGTTTTCTTCATAATTTTTTTTTTTTTTTTTTTTTTTTTTGTGGAACTGGGGATTGGACTCAGGGGCACTTGGCCACTGAGCCACATCCCCAGCCCTATTTTGTATTTTATTTAGAGACAGGATCTCACTGAGTTGCTTAGGGCCTCACTAAATTGCTGAGGCTGAGTTTGAACTCGCGATCCTCCTGCCTCAGCCTCTCAAGTTGCTGGGATTACAGGCGTGCGCCACCACGCCCGGCTTCTTCATAATTACTTTAAAAACTTAATCCAAAATCTGAATATTTAGACATGTGCCTTCACTTTAATTTTAGGTATTTTAGAGAAATATTAAGATCGGAATAATTTTTGTGGTAGTAATTCCTTAAAAGATATGTTTTAGTATTATATGCTTATTAGAGAAATAACTATATAGTATTTTATACTCATTAGAAAATAGAAGGAAAAGGGTATGTTATTTTTCCATCTAAATATAATAGTTTATATGTTGCTGAAAATTCGTTTCCTATATCTACATCATACCTGCATGTATGGAGATAGATACACATAGACATAGATACAGATGCAGATACAGATATATCTCCAAATGTTTATCTTCACATCCTATGGATCATACCACATGTATTAGTTAGTAATTAGCTTTTGTTGCAGGACAGTATATCAAACTTTGCTCAAAAATAGTCTCTTAAATATTCTATGGACATCCAAAAAGAACATATATTACCTATGTCTCCTTCCTGAAAAGTCACTCAAAGAAATATTACATCAAAATGTCAATCAAAATATACTGTGCAAGAGATCCAGATCAAATAAGAATCCTCTTATTTGACAAGCACTGAGCCAATAAAATTACTTGTTAAAATATATAAATTAACAAAGATATAGTAGAACTTAATACTATTAATTAATATCTTTAAAATAGTATTTTTCAAAAGAAAATATCAATCATCTATAATATTAAAAACAGACACAATACCATTTAGGACAACACTGTCAAAATTACCAAGTAGACCAAAGAACCTGATTTTATTAATGAAGGAAATGGTTCCCAATGAGGACCAGCCCAATATTAAATATCTTTACATTGACATGTAGGCTACAAAATATTGATAAAATATGAAACGAAAATGGTTAAGGCATATCTTTATAAGACTTTGACACACCTCTTTCAGTCTTTGACTAATCAATTCTAGGCGCTGAATAATATCATTAATAATATAATTAATATGATTGATGTAATCAAGGTGAATTGATCAAAAGAAATTGTATCTTCTTTACAAAAGCTCAACAGAAGAATGAGAAAAACATTTATCCTATAAAAATGTAGAGAAAATTGTAGATAGCTCCTACATTGGCTGGCAGAATTACAGATCAGTGCAATAAAACAATAAATATATAAAGGGACACACAGATAAACCCCCTCTCAGGTGAAGGAGTTGTTGAGAGGGGAGATGAGGGCAGCCCTGCCTGGCAAACAGGGGGTACAGTTGAGTTGAATTCCAAGTAATGCTGGGGTCACTAGCTGGAACAAGAAGGAGTATGTATAAATTAACTTAAGCAATAAAATTACAAGAAAATCAGCCTAAAGAATGAAGGAATTTGCTAAAGTGAAAAATTATTCATAAATTGAAAAATAACTAGAATTTTTAGGTTTAAAATATTTTTTTGAAAAGAGTAATAAAATAAATTTGGTGAAAATAAAAGAGGGGAAAACACCAGGTATAGAAAATTAAACAAATGAAAAAGAAGCTCTTAGTTAGGTCTAGAAAACATTTTTAAATCATCACATTTAAAATTTTATAGAAAAGACATTTTCTCTGCAAATCTAAAATATGCAGGGATAAAAACTCATATAACCTCATAAACATGGATGAAAGTCAGAGCTGCTGCCTGAGAAAGACCCAGGAAATTTCACTAAAAGGATTTTTCATATCTTCAAAGAACAAATGATTCCTGTTCTATTTCAGCCTTCAGAGCCTAGCAGAGAGAAGCTTCCCAATTCGTTTTATAAAACCAACCTGATCCTGGTGGTAATACCTAACTTAAGTAACCCCGAAAAGAAAACACTGTGCTAATCTAGCTTTCACAAACACAGAGATCCTAGATGCAATATTAATCAAGTGGATACCATATAATAAAATATTCCAAGGTATTCCATAATTGCCACGTTAGGACAATGTTAGGAACCTTTAACACAGTTACATTGATATATCAAATTGGAAGGCAAAAACTTCATCTCTATAGATGCTTTTCATTGAAAGGACATTTTATAAAATTTATTACCTATCTTTACTTAAAACAAAAACAACTATAATGACACAAAACAAGCTCTATGTAAAATAGAAGGGAAAAGGAGGTACATGTTTCATAGGATAAAACAGAACAAAGATGTGGCCAGTCTTCCTTCTCCCTAAATCTAGGTATGCACAGGATCTCCCGTTTATTGATGTTCTTCATGTTCTAACCTCTGATGGAAATTGGGAAACAAGGAAGAAGTTAAATACATATGTGTATGTATTTCAATTTATTAAGTAATATTTCTGATATATAAAAATACAGAGAATAATATGCTAAAGGTCATATTGTACCTGTCATCCAATTTAAGAAATAAAACAGTAAGGAATTCAGTTGAAGTTCTTTGGGTTCCGTTTTAGGATCACATTCCCAAAACTCCTATATAGATATACCCACTATTCTAAATTTGTTTTTTATTTAGAAAGTTATCATCCATGCATTTCTTTATATTTTTGATACATATCTCTAAACCTTATAGAGTATTGTTTGCATAAAGAGTTTCTTAATTTCAAACAAATGTCATTGTATCTCATTCATATTTTTCCCACACTTTCCATTCAACATTTTAACAGTAGGATTTATAAATATATATAATGTGATTATTTTCCAAGGAAACCTGAAAAATCTAAAGAGTGAAAATAAGGGAAGTTTAACAAGCTGACAAAATAAAAATTACAAGCTTAGGTTTAGAAAATATATCAGGAAAGATATCCTTATACAGAAGCAACAAAAATTACAAAGCACCTAGGTAAAACTTTAAAGATGTAAATGATCTAAGTGAAGAATGTTATAAAACTTTGCAAAAGTAATTAACTCATGCACAGAATGATCTGGGGATTGAAAGTGCTTTGGCGCTGTGTCTCATTTTTAGTCATTTTTAGTCGTTCGTATATCACCCTGTTATTCTACAAGAGCATCAGTTTCAGTGGGGGAATGAATATTTACTGCACTGTCCTTTGCTAGTGGTATTATTTAGCCCTTTTCCCCCGAATAACCTCCAGCCTTGGCTGATCTCGGTGACCGCTCGCTACATCCCTGTGGGCTTCAAGGCAGCACTTACTGGTAAGGAAAGGAAGCACAGGCCTGTAAGTAGATTGCCCAGAACAATCAAGAGGCCTCCCCGAACATAGCATTTTCCTCCTCATTCCTATCCCAAACTATATTCACTTCTGTTGCCATAGAATTAGAATGCTTTTTAAAGACCAGAGGAACCTTAGAAATTCAATAACGTCATTTTATAGCTGAGAAAGCTAAAGCCCAAGAAAGCTGACTGATTTGCCTGAGGTTATATGGTTTATTAATGGTAGAGGCAGGAATAGAAACCATGAGCCTTGATGATGCCTTCAAAGAACTGCTTTCTTTGGGACCTACACAAAGAATTTTAACCATATGTGGCTATAGGTCCTGAGAGACCTCCCTAGAAAATGTTGGATTTAGTGGATTTGGGTTGGGGAATGTAGAAGTAGGACAGTGTTTGCTTCAGTCCTAGCCAGAGTGAAGGGTCTCAGATTTCCAGGTTAAATGCCTCTGAAACTTTATGCTAGAACCTTCCCACTGCCCCAGTTTGTTTATTTTTAAATCAAGCATGAACTCACCACTCGATGTTTGCAGAGTTTGGATGAATGTCAGCATCAAGCCACTGTAATAATGGTTTAAGATTATTTAATCCCATTACTTATACACTTCATTAGGCTGAGTGAATTGTTGGCAGTGGTTCAGTAAACTTCCTACTTTAGAGATAAAATGATGGAAAGAAAATAGGGAAGGAGCCTATTCCTTGTGTTCTTTCATATTTATCTTATGTCTCCTAAAGAATAAAGGAATGATTATCAGCCAGCTATAGCTTGGAAGCTGTGTTAGGGGGATCTTCTGATTCCCCCACACCCTCAGAAATGTCTAGAGCTATATACGTCCTTTAGAATAAAAAGGAGGAGGGCAGAGGGAGTGTGTGTGTGTGTGTTTGTGTCTGTGTGTTTATGCTATAAAATAAGTCTTACAAATAAACTTGAAAATAAGCTTAAGGATGCTAGGGAAGATATTCAGGGGTTTGGTGTCAGAGAGCAGATGATTTAAAAAATATACTATGGAAAGTAAAACCATACCCAGCTTGACCAATTACTATTCTGTTTCTACCCATTTCTCTTAGCTTCAGTTTCCCCACCCATAAAATGAAAGTACTGTTTCTCACGGCTTATACGGTTATTACATGTAGATTCAGAGAGGACAGGGATGAGCAAAAATCATGGTGAGGGCTTTGAGCAGTAAGGAAATGTACCCGCACCTATCCTGAGGGACACATATTCAAAATCTGCAAGGGAGAATTTTCCCTGACTTGAATCACCAAAGAACATGCTGCTGGTTTCAGAGCTCATAGAATCTGAGGGATGGCAAATCATGAGACTCGGGAAATTTGGTTTTCTTAAAGCATGTCAGAGGTCTCGTGCTTTGGAACCATGCTGAAATCCTCATTAAAAAAATAAAATTCTGGACCCTTCCCTACAATGGCTGCACAAGAGGACAGAAACTCTGTGCCTTTCACAAGTCTCTAGGGTAGGAGTGGAGTGGGAGTCTTATTCATATTCAAATTTGAGATCTATGTGTGTATATATCTAGCTCAGCTCGTACAAGCAGTGACCCCCAAACACTTCTCCACTCTTATTCCCATCTCTCCTCCACATTCCTTTTACAATGTTTGCGCATGATGGATTCTCTTCTCCTGAGCATGAATATCTGAGGCTTCTCCATTCATGTCTAGGCTGTTGTCTGCCCCTGTCTTCTCCCATCTCCAACCTTTAAACATCTTTAAAAATTCTAGTTTTCAAAAGCTTTCCTGGAACTTTCCCAACTAGAAGGGGCCTTTCCTGAACCTGCAGGGCTTTTATTTCCTCTTCTTTCCTAGTGTTTAACCTGACTACAACTGGTATTAGAAAGTCTTTGGAGTCCTGGGCACATTCCTTTACTGCTCTGAACCCCTCAAAAAGTAGGGGTGGGGTCACATCTGATTCATCTTTATCTTTTCTGTAGTGCTTCATCATAGGTGAGCCTGTCATTCTTTCACAGTTATGGGAGCATGAAGGTGACTTGGTTCTACTGTCCATGCCAGTGTCTCCTCACCGTGTTTGGCCAGCATGCCCTTTGCTTGCCCTTTGGTGCACCTTGGACTTGAAATTCTATGTGAGAGTAAGAAGGGAAGAGAAAAACTTGGCTCCAGGAACCTATGAGCAAAGTCATTGCTAAAATGTAAATATAAAAGATTGAGGGGAAAGATGTGAGAATGAAGCCAGCTGTCTAGCTTCCAGCCATAGAATTATCATAAGAGCTGCTACACTCAAGGTCAAACCCACACTCCTTGCACATGAAAGTTCCCAAGGAGTTTGAATGAAAGTTTTCTGATGTCCTGATGACTTTGAATGTGACATGCTAATTCCCTCCCACAGCCACCTAAATTAACAAATAAGTAAATAAATAAGTAAATAAATAAATAAAGTCTACTTCTAGATCTCTCCTTTAGCCCACCTCCCTGCAGAATAGGATATGCCAGCCAAGGCTGATGTCACCATTACAGAAAGGCAGGTTCCCTTTTCGAGCACCTCACAGGGACAAGGGCCTATTATATTGAATGTCTTCAAAGATTTTTTTTTTATTTTAGAGATTATTTAATAATTCAGCCTCCTACTTTTACAGTAGAGAAAATAAGATGCCAAAGGAGGGGGGAAAACTTACTTAGAATGTCACAATTGGATGGATACACTGAGGACTTTTTAAGCAACCTAAAAATCACAAACACCCAAATGTGATGAGATTTTAAATTGTATCAGCTACTTTTGAAAGATAAGAAACCTCTTCCAGAGAAGTTATTTTTACTTTATGAGCTTTTGGATAATGTGAAAAGACATTTGAGGCAATTTAAATTAATATAGCTCATGAGACATGAACCTTCTAAAATGTATTCCTTAAAAAAGGGAGCATTTATTATTTTTACTCTGGTTAAGTAAAAGAATCTAAATAAATTCTATTATAAAGCATAACACACATACAAATAGTTTTTCCACAAAGTGGAAAGTACTACATATGTTGGGCCTCAGAGAGAAATACTATGGGAAGGAGATTCAGGATCCTCAGCCAGGAAGTCCTCCTGGAGGGAGAGGCCAATGCCATGGCCCATCTTATTTTCTCCTAAAACCACATGTTCATTTTTTAATCACCCCCAGAGACAAATGAGAATATTATTATTATTATTTATAAATTAACAGAATCAAGGTTTAGAAAGCTACAGACTTTGGACAATAAAGATTAAGGCAGAACTTTGAATTCCCAGACTCTAAACCTTAACTTTTACCTTGATTTTAAATGAATTCATGCTAAAAGATGGCATTTCCTCAGATAGGGTTTTTAATTGTGACTTTTTTAATCAGCAAAGCTCCTCTACAGCTTTGAGGTTCAGCTTGGTACCTCAGTTTTGAGAGTCCATCTGTACCTCCTTCTAGCTGAATGCATGCACTACTTCTTTGTATTTCTAGGACTTTTATCTATACCTTTTATGTTAATATTTCCCTTCCTTTTTAATCTTATACTATCTCTTCTTAATATATATTGATAGATAATCTCACCTTCATATGGACCAACTGTGAGCTCCTTAGGAAAAAAGCTCATTTTTTAATTGTTTTCTTCATTTCTCTTTTCCCTATCTGCCTCCAAACCTTACTCTGCATTTCCCAAAATAGTACCCAAAGCAATAGCTCTCAGCATAAGGGTATTTAGTACATTTGTTGTTTTTTTAATAAATATATTTGTCAGTTTTAGCTACCATAACAAAATACCATAGACTGTTTGACTTAAACAACATATTTATTTTCTAATAGTGCCAGAGACTGGAAGTCCAAGAGTAAGGAGCCAGTATGATAGGGTTCTGGTGAGTGCTATTTCTGATTAGCAGAAGGCCACCTTCTCATTGTGTCCTCACATGGCAGGATGGGTGGGGTGGAGCACACTCTTTGGATCTCTTCTTATAAGGACGCTAGTAACTACCACAACCTCATTTAAACCTAATTATCTCCCAAAGACTGCATTTCCAAATGCTATCAGATTGAGGGTTAGGGTTTCTACATATGGATTTAGGAGACATATATAACAATTAATTAAATCTTTTTTTTTTTATTTGTGGTGCTGGTGATTGAACCCAGGGCCTTGTGTATGCGAGGCACACACTCTACCAACTAAGCTATTCCCAGCCCAACAATTAATTCTTTTGACCATAGGTCTGTACATTGTCATTGGTTGGTGGAGTATTAATTAGAATATCTCCTTTTCCTAGGTTCATAGAAGCCACACAGTTATTTAACAAATGTCTATTGAGTATCCGATTGCCTTTAAAGAACTTTGCTGAACACTCAGTAAGGCCCTATCAATGTTTAAGACATTGTACATTTTCCTTTAAATATATATTTTACCTGCTAGATCTCGTCTCATTTTTAAGAAAGAGAGAGAGATTTGTTTTTACAGAGTTATCACACATTCTTATGAAATCATTAGGAAATTGGCACAAGTGGCAGGGTGCCAAACTGGCCTGAGTCTGGCTGGGCAGCATCTGTGGGTCATTCCAGCAAAGCTGCTGGAATAACGATGTGTTCTCCCAGAAAGTGCTTTCTGTCAAGTCTCTTTTGGAATTAACTCCTCATGCATGGATCAATAAATCTCACCAACTTGCCAATGTAATTAAGATGTGGCAGGTTAAGCATTACTATTAATTAAGTTCAAAGTAAAATAAAATGAAGAAGGTTGTTTTTGTGAAATTGTGCTGTCAGATTTCTCTCAAGGGCGACTCAGTTCTTATGGAGGAGGATCCAGGAAAAGGTGGGGATTGCTAACTCTGCCACCTTGGGGAAAGTGAACAGCTAAGCATATGCCTTTTGCATATTTTTAACTGAAGAATGAACTATCTGCCAATTGTAAGAGACATTGAATGAGCACATTCTGGTTACACAGTACTGTGCTCAGTGCTCTGGGGGTTACAGAGCAGCATGAAACTTGGGCTTGCTCTCTACAGAGCCCTTACATAGCTGGGAAGGGTCCAACATGCAGACAAATACAAGACAAGCCAAAGTCACCTGACTTATTTGTCAGAGAGACTCAGACAAGTGGTCAGAGCCCAGAAATAGGACATGTTCTGTCCCAGGAACCAGCATCAAGAAAGACTTCCCAGAGAGACAGCATTTGAGCAGAACTCCCAAGGTGAAATTGGATTTGATAGGGGGAAAAAAAGAATGAGAAAAATTCCAATTTCTAAATGACTATTTTCCATCTTGAACTCTTAAAACTCTTAGGACCAAAGGAAAATAAATCAGTCTGACCAATAAGAATTTGTCAAGCATTCGTTATATGTTATTCTGCAGGAAAGTTGAGGGTAGAAGAGGTAAAAGATATCTTCTGGTTCACAGAGTTTTGTCTTTAATGAGAGTCTTCCTTAGATGGTAATGGAATTTAATATGAAAACTAGTTTCCTTTATCCTAAAAGCTCAAGAAAACAAGAGCCATGTTGATCTTGTCATTACTTTGCTGATAAAGTAGATACTTAAAAACCTATGGGGTTAAAAAAAAAAAAAAAAAAAAACACTAGGCATCTCTAGACAGTTCAAGATCATTTGTTGGTAGAATTGAGTGGAAGCCAAACTTCATGCCATTGAAGCTAGAAAGAAACCTTGAAGATCCTCTAATCCAAGTTCCTATTTTGCAGATTAGTAATCCAAACCCAGTGAGGGTACAGTATTTTTAGGTAAAAGAACCATGTGAATTTCCTGAATCCTATAACCACCAGTTTATTATTTGATATTTTCAGGAAAAAAATAACTTGGCTTCCAATAACTGTTGAATAATATTAGGTATAGAGGAGAAAAACAATGACTCTCTACCCTCTGAAGGATTAGTAATTGAGTGTACAAAACAGACTGACAGTAGACAGATTAACAGGAGAAAAGGCGTACCAATTTATTAAGAGCATGGGAGTGGGGGTGTCACAAGAAAGAAAAGTGGGTATCCAAAAACTCAGTGAGATCAAGAAGCTTGCATACCCTTCTTTAAGGGAGAATAGAGGGAGATGTAGGCAATTTACAGGGGAGTAAACGATCTAAAGGGAAATGAATGGGCCTTCAGAAGAAAAGGGAGTAGCCTGTGGTAAAGTCTGTGGGGACAGTTGTTGACTTTCATTCTCCTCTCCTACAGAACTATTAATCTTCCCTTGTTATGAGATTCTCTGGGAAGGGACTCCTGACAATTGTTTTCCTTCTGCATTTAGTCAGATAAGGAAAGCAGAGAAAGCCCTTCCCTGTGGGGAGGAGGAGGGGCAAGATACAGGAGGGCAGGAGAAGGTCAGACAGATGTTGGTTCTGAGGCCTTCCAGTCTTTTTGAATTCAAAGTACTCAGAGTGCCAAAGCAGCTTACTGTGGGGTATTATTTTCTGAGCCCCAACATTGGTGACTTTATTTAATAGTCTACATGTTTTCCAGCATATTAATTATACATCCTTCAGCAGATAACACCTGCACCAATTGCTTAACATAATGATATCTTACATACATGTGCCCAAAGTACTTTTAATAGTTGTTTTTCATTTGATGTTCATAACAATCCTGTGAGGCAGGTGTTATTTCTAGGTTAGATATGAGTGAACTGAGTTTCAGCTAAAACACTGAAACAGGGCTCTGACATGCATTTTCTGACCATGAGTCTAGTTTTCTGAACTCTGCACATCATTTGCCTGCCTAAATGGTACAGTCCAATGAACTCTATCTAATGAGTATTTACCAAGCATCTCATCTTAATTCAAGCATTTTAATGGGCATGGGGAAGCTGGGGGACAAGTTTTTTAAAGAATGACTGATTTTTGGGAAACTCAAAGACTGAAGGAGATCAACAGCTAAAGACATAGATGGAGAATAGAATAAATGTCATAATGGGAATTTATCATTTTTGGAAATTTTTGGATTAGGGTATGAAAGATGGGGTCTAATTGTCTTGCAGCCTATGTAAGTGTGACAGGGGCCCATCCTCCCAACCAGATTGTTCTTACCATGTTCTGTGCCCCCATGCATTCCCTGGGGTTCCATGCACAGACCTCAAACTCCACTAGCATTATGTTAATACTTGTTGATGATACTGGTTATTTTCCCCTCTGACTTCTAGAACACTGGAGAGATTTCATGTTGGTCCTTAAGCATAATAGACTTTAAGTCATGGATTTGAATTAGTCCTTTATAATTATTTTTAAGGAAAATAAATAAATTAATGCTGAGTCAATTTCTAAATACTAAGTTACTCAACATAATGCCATTCTCTTTTAACTAGCTGATGTCCAACCAGGATTTGCAATTTAGAAGATTATATTTCTTAAGTCAGTGAATTGTTATATTCAGTAGGAGCTGTTAACACATCAAAAAAGTCTTTAATCAGTCTCAAAAATTCTATTTCCAAGTATCATATCATTACTGTTTCATTGATGTTCTAAGTGGTATCAAACATTGCAGCAGTTTTCCACCAAAAAGGGATGGGTGTCAGTAGAATTCAAAGGCAAAGAACATCCCTATTATCAAGTTCATGGAGGAATTTTTCCTTGGGGAAGTTATGATTAGGATTGTGAGTTGCGCAGCATTGGAATTCGACTGCAGGAAGCCTCCATTCTGTATTGCCTTTTTGAGGGTCATATATTTAAAGTGGAATACTTCATAGTTAATTTATATACATTTCCCCATTTCTGAAATCTTACTGACAAGCTTGGTGAACAAATACTATTTCTCAGAGATACTAGAAATAAAGTGAAAATGGGATCTTTTATGACTAAGAGGATTTTCATTCCTTTAATCATTAAATTCCTGAGTTGTAATCAATCCAATTCTGCTGTGGATCAGAGCTCATCATTAAGACCCTAGGCAGCAGTCTCACTGGTTAGGAGTCACCTTTTGATTCAGACTCCTATTATTTCCTCAAAGTGCTAGCATATACAATGAATCAAAAGGTAAATGAGTAAATCAGACTTGAACACCAAGACACACATCCATAAGTACACAATTATGCCCAAGCCAGAAATCCTACCACAAAGCAGAGGTCCATTTACCATGAGAGGACCTAAAAACTTATGTCTGCCAAAACATTATTTTTTTGGAAAAATTATTCAGAAATTTATAAAGACACTACAGCACTAATATACCAACCAAGGAAAAATTTAAGTGAGACAAGAAAAAGAAACTGTAATTTAAAGATTTTTGAGTCTGGTACTTATGATTGTGTGTGTGTGTGTGTGTGTATGTGTGTGTGTGTATCTAGGGATGTATTGAATTTGAGAGTAATTTATGGAAAGTGCTGCCAGCATGGTATTTCAGATGCTACACAATTTGAATTTAAACTACTCAATAGGATCATTAAGATTATTATGCATGTTTTCCAAAGAGTTTGAATTCAAATGACAACTTTACAAAAAAAAGGATGCCCTTTAAAAACTGAGGAATGTTACTGCACTTATAGAAATTCATCCAGTTTGAAGTAATTTACCACCTCCCCTTCTGAAAAAGTACATGATGATAATGTGATCAAAAGATAAGGATGTATAAGTAAAAATAAACTTCAAAGCAGACTTTATGGACAATTATTTATTTCATTAAGCACAATTGACAACAAAAACCAGGAAGGGACCAGACACAATGGCACACACCTGTAAACCAGTGACTCGGGAGGCTGAGGTAGGAAGATCACAAGTTCAAGGCCAGATTCAGCAACTTAGTAAGACCCTTTCAAAATAAAAAATGAAAAGGTCTGGAGATGTGATGTAGCTCAGTCATATAATGCCCCCCCCCCCCGGGTTCATTTCCCAGTGCCAAAAAGAAAAGAAAAAAAAAGTGAAAAGATAACCAAGGAAGGGATGAAGGGATCAGGATCATCGTTGATGAATGTGGAGCTGCAGCATGGATATGGTGATGCAGAGGCTAGAATGTGAAAAGCTCCTTCAAGCTCATTACTTGTGCTGTTTGGTTTTATTTCTATGGGTGGGTCTTGAAATATGCAGCTCTTCATTCATTTTGTGCCATGTAACCAAGTGAACAATGTACAAAAGAAACAGAGGGGTAAAAAAACAAAACAAAACAAAACAGTGGTGCTTACTCATTTTTCAAGAGTCTTTTTGCAACAGATTTTGCAAAGTGATTTTACCATTATAGTGTTTTTTAAAACTTCACGTAGTTCCAGTGATGGGAAACTTGCTAGTTCGCAAAGCAAATTTTCCTTTGTTGGATTCTCTAAAAGTTAGAAAGTTATTTCTTATTTTGGACAGAAGTCTGTTTCCTTACAATATCCACTCATGATCCTGAGAAGACAGCTAATACATCTTCCAGTTGACAACCTTAAATTCTCAAGTCCATCTGAATCTTCTCCTGTTCAGTCTAAATTCTAGATCATTCATCCATTTGTTGTCTATTTTGGTATCAAACCTCTCAGGATCCTGACTACTTACTTCTGGACTGATCCAGCATGCCTCTATAATTCTAGTGTGGGCAGTAGAATTCCCATTGCCTTAAATGAAGAAGTGGACTTAATGGGACAAGTAGAACTTCATTTTTAAAACAAACAGGAGCAGCAGCAAAACAAGAAGAGTCAGATATCTGATGTGCTTTAAAGTTGAAGGAGAATTTTAGAACACATCTAATTGAAGTGGAGCAAAATGAGGTGGTGTACTAGGCCTTGTTCTGTCTAGTCAATTTTAAGCAGAAGTGAAATGAAATGTATGATATTCATCATTTTCTAATGTTTTAAAACGATATGTTTCATCTCCTTCCAGGGGTAACTTATCCATTGTATCTTGGTGCAGGTGGTGTTTATTAATTATTGAGTTAAAGAATGATAATAGCTATTTAGTACTTTCCAGTTTATCAAACATTTCCAACCTAAATTTGAGTTCATAGAGGGGTCAGAGGATCTGAATGCAAAGTGTTGTAGCTCCAGATCTTGTCACTTAGACCAGAGCACTGTAAGTCAGTTTCTGTCACTTCTTAGTTTTGACCTAATAGATAGAACATGTTCATAAAGGGTTTGGAAGGACAGAGAGTTCTGATTTCTGTACCCATATCAGATGTGTTGACCATATTCAAGCACTTTTTGATAGATTTGAAATCAAACCTGTGGGTTTCTAGGAGCTGTGAGCAGCGTTTCTTCAGAGCACCACAGTTTCTCTATTAAACAAAGTGAATCTGCAATAACATGTGAGAACAAGCAGCCTGTGAGGGTCAGAACTGAGACAGTAAATGGAACCCCTTGAAGGGCTTTCAACAGAAGGCTCACTTTGTATCCAAATCCATCTTCAGGAGTGAGAGCAATGGGGCTTCAGTAAAGGGTGACATTCCCAAGTGAATAGCAGTGCAGTGAGGGAATGAACTCAAGCTCAGGCTCCTAGTCTCCACCAGACTGTGCAGCCAGTGGCATGATCCTGCAGAAGTCCAGGCTTACACTCAGGCCGGACTTAAAAGTCTACTCTTCTCCTTGTTCCTCCCTTCCAACAACAACAACAACAACAACAACAAAAACCCTTCCTCCCTACCTTCCTGATCTCACCAACATCACTCCTTTTATGGTTTAGATATGACATATCCCCCAAAAGTTTATGTGTGAGACAATGCAAGAAAGTTCCGAGGTGAAGATTAGATGATGAGAGCTATAACTAGTCCAGTGGATTAATCTGCTGATAGGGATTAACTGGATGGTAACTAAGGGTGGTAGGGTATGGCTAGAGG
Source organism: Glaucomys volans (assembly GCA_020662805.1). Classification (NCBI taxonomy): domain Eukaryota; kingdom Metazoa; phylum Chordata; class Mammalia; order Rodentia; family Sciuridae; genus Glaucomys; species Glaucomys volans. The sequence goes on from JAJEJO010000503.1 coordinate 626,001, forward strand.
AAGTGGGTCACTGGGGCATGCCTCTGGGGTTTAGATTTTGTCCCTGGTAAGCAGAGCTCTCTGCTTCCTGGTGCCATGTCCTGAGCTGCTTTCCTCCACCAGGCCCTTCTGCCATGATGTTCTTCCTTACCTCAGGCCCAGAGCTATGGATTCATCCATTTATGCAGTGAGACTTTTGATACCATGAGCCAAGATAAATTTTTCCTTTTCTAATTGTTCTTATAAGATCTTTTGGTCACAGCAAAAAAAAAAGAGCTGACTAAAATAACTCCCCAGCCATCCCACCTCAAAATCACCTTCTTCTACCTTCCCCATCACACATTGTTTCTGACTCCATGTCTTCATCAGATTGAGCCTAAGTCCCTTTCAGAAGACTCCAGAAAACTCACATATTTAATCAAGAGTCCAATCGCAACAGCTCTTTCCAGTAATTCCAGTACTGGGCAGCTGATTCCAGTAATGGAGGAGATGCATTCCTTTGTTAGGCAATGGATCACAGTCTCAGAGGAAATTGAGCAATCTCCTTGTCCAGTTACATTTAGAGCATGAATCTAGATGCTGAAAGGCCCTTCTGGACTCAGACTGCAAGCACTGGAGAGTTTGTGGGTGAGAGGGCGATTAGAGGGGTCTTGTGTGTATCTGTTGCACAGAACCCATGGAGAGAAATAAAAAGGGTTTTCAATTCCTTCCTTTTGTAAAACAGAAAAGTAGGCATGTGAAGGATACCCAGCATCCAGCCACTGGAAAGAAAGGCGACTGAGCAGGTACTCCTCAGAGACACTATGCAAAGCCCATTTGTCATTGACTGTGGGAGAAAGTGACCTGGACTGGTCTTTCCAGCATCAAAGTGAAACACAGGGAAAGGACCTCTTTCTTACATGCATCCATGACATACTTTGCACCAACAGCCCACAACATCTTATCTTCTTGGGAAAGGATCATAGTTATTTATTTGTGTTGGGTAGAAATTATCTGCTGATGCCAGTCTATCCCTTTTGTAGTTAAAGGGAACTTGACTTTATTGGCAACTGCAAATTTGTATCAGAAACATCAAAATCCAAAAATCCAAACTCAGTGTCTCTTGACATTCAGGACCATCCTTGCCATTTGGCTCAGTCTCCACATACAGAAAGCCACAAAATGTTATATAAAGCTCAACATTTAAATTGAAGAGACATCTGTTTGAATCTAGACCCTGCTGCTTTCTACTTTATAAAATGAAATGGCAGGGATCAAGATTCTTCGATTCTCTAAAGCAAGGATTTCTTGTCCATTAGAGGAGGCTGATAAAAGGAGATTCTTATCATGTTGGATTATCAGAAAGACTGAGTTCATTTGGGTTAAGTGCCTAACACAGTGCTTGCCTCCTAATGGATATCTGAGATCATACTTTCTCTGGAAAATAGATATAAATGTACCAGAAGAATTTTTATTACAATGTCTTCCCTCAATCTTTATCCCCTCTCTCCTGTTATACTCCCTGGCAATATTTCAGTCTCAATGAACCTAACCACTTGTCTTTTGCTTGCCAAAGCAGTTAAATGTTGCTAGAGAAAACACATAACTAAACACATTACTATCATTAAACATTGTAATCAAATAGGATCTAGGCCTTTACTCCACTTTGCATCCCTACAATCAGCCCCCAGGTGTTTTATATATATGTATTCTACCCTGATTTGTAATTACCCCCATCCCCACTGCCTCCTTCTCAAGAGATACCCTTGTCTCATTCTTCATAGTAGAAATGGAAGCTGCCAAAAGAAACGCCTTCAGATTCTGCTATCAAATTTAATCTGTTAGATTACTAAATGCCAGTTGGTCTAAATGCATGCTCTGATCTAATTCTCTCATCATCTTCTCAGGAGCATTACTTCATGGATCATCCATCCTTTATCTTATATCTTCTGCTTGTCCCTCCAAATTGAATTCTTCTCAACAGCTTCAGGTTATATTTCAGCAGGGGTCCTTATTTTCCTCTACTTGTTCCACAACTGCCTCTAGCTATTGATTGCTCCATTCCACTGCAAAGTCTAGAAAATCAGTTATTAGAAATGCCTCATTTTCTTATCTGGCATTCTGCCTTTCCTCCTGCCTGGCCCCTGTCTCCTCCACTCCTATGCTGACCACATTGGCATCATTGACTTCCATATGACAGAAACTATAGGTCTAGATCAGTGTTTATTCAACATGATATCTCAGTGAGGGGTGGTCAATTCATCCTGAAAAGGTTTTCTCCCAACTTTCTTGGCACCCCCAGACTCCTGATTTTATGTTTAATCTACTTCTCAGTTTCCTTTGCTGTTTTGTGTTCTTTTCATGACCTCTAAAGTGTCCAGTTTTTCTGGTTCCTTATATTCCTCAATTCTCTCTTTAATCACTCTCATTTCCTCCCAACCTTTTAAGTACTCTCAGCATGCTGATGTATCTCAAATAGGAACATTTCTGGCCTTGTTACTATTTTTTATGTTAGCCATTTTGGTAGGTATGTACTGGTGTCTCATTAGAGTTTTAATTTGCATTTTCCTAATAACTAATCATGCTAGACATCAATTCTGGAGAAGATGTGGAGGTACTGGATCACTCATACTTTGCTCGAGGAATATAAAGTAGTACAATCACTCTGGGTACGAGTTTAGGAGTTTCCTTCAAAGCTAAACTACAAGTAGCATATGACTCACCTATTGCACTCCTAGGCTTTTATCCCAGAGAGATGGAAGCTTGGGTTCACTCAGATATCTGTTCATGTGGCTATATTTGTAATAGCCCCAACCTGGAAACAACCCAAATGCCCTTCAACAGGTGAATGATTAAACTGTGGTACATTCTTACCCTGGAATACTGTTGGGCAATAAAAAGAAGGGAATTATTGATACTGCAACAACTTCTCCAAAGAGTACTATGTTGAGGGGAAAGACCAATCCCCAAAGGTTACATACCATGTGATTCTCCATATAATGTTCTTGAAATGACATTATAGAAATGGTGAACAGATTAGTGATTATGCAGCGATAGGAATGGGGTGCAGGGAACTCTGCTACAGACACGGGTAAGAAGTAGATGCAGTTACAAAAGAGAAATAGAGGACTGGGGTTGTGGCTTAGTGGCAGAGCATTTGCCTAGCATGTATGAAGCACTGGGTTCAATTCTCAGAACCACATATAAATAAACAAAATAAAGGCCCATTGACAACTAAAAAAATATTTTGAAAAGTACATTCTCAAAAAAAAAAAAAAAAGGAAATAGAAGGGATCATTCTGTGATGCACCCGCTCTGTATCTTAGCTGTGGGGATCCATCAATATAGATGGTAAAATTGCATAAAATTAAATACACACATGTACATATGTGTACACATAGACATACGGACAAATAAGTAGAAGTAAAACTGGAAAATCTGAATAAGATCAATGGATTGTATCAATATAATATCCTGGTCATAATATCAAACTATACATTTATAGTTTTATCACTGGAAATGGATAAAAGGTTCTTGGATCTCTGCATGATTTCTTTCAACTTCAGGTGAATCTATGGTTATCAGAAAGTTTAATGTTTAATTCATAAAAGAATGACATTTGTGTATTTAAAATAAAAAATGCTTACTTTAGCTGCTAAAAGTCAATTAATCAGTAATATAGAAATAAAAACGAAAATGAAAAGCCCTTGCACAATTCCACAACTCTGTGTCTATCCCTCTGTCACTTTCACACACACACACACACACACACACACACCTGAGCTTTGTTCTCCTTGCTCTCTCACCTCTACCTCACAGTTCAGCTCCCTGTGATCTGGTTTCTGTCCCCATAGCTGCACTTAACACCCAGCTCCTCATTTCCAGTGACCTCTTTTGGTTCTTAATACACTGAAGCCCTTTCAGTTCTTTCCATTCTTTAGCCCTCTGAAGCCTTTAAAGATGTTGACACTATCTTGAAACATTTTCTTCATTTGGCTTCAGTAATACCATGCACTCTGGGTTTTCTTCCTTCCACCATATTCACAACTTCCCACTCTTTTTAATAGATTTCCCTTCCTCTCTTCATCCCTTAAATTCAGTGTTTTACTGAGTTCTGCCCTAATCCCTTATCTGGTCTCGTTCTGCACTGCTGAGTGATTTCATCTCCTCCTGTGACTACAAATATCATCTGTGTGCTGAAAACTTTGCGGCCAAGATCTGCAGCCCAGATCTCTCTCTGAGCTGCAGACTATGAATATCAGCTTCCCAGACAGTCTTCCTAAATAAGCATGTAGGTTCATGGTGTGGCACTCCACTAGGAAGCCAGGATTTCCCCCTTTTAAACCTTTCCGCTCTGTGTTCCTGCTCAGTAAATGGCACTTCCTAGGTGCTCTAATTAGAGGCATGGGAGGTGTTCTGGACTTCTGCCCTTTTTCAGTCCCTCCTCTCATCCACTCATTAATCAACTTCGGATGGTATACTTTTGCTCCCTTCATTTATGTGGCAAGTTCCTTCAGAGTTCTTTGATGACTTCATCACCTTGAAGAAAAAGTTCATACTCCTCCGACTAAATGTAAAAAGTCTGTAACCACAGGCACACGCGTGCGTATGTGCATACTCACTCGTGCACTTCTGAAATGGAGAGACCATCTCTTCCCTCTGACACTGGGCAAATATTTTCCCTTCATGGAATACATAACTTTCTCACTTTGATCCCCATCACTAGCCAAGAATTATATTCCCTCCGGCCCCAGATATCAGATTTTCTCAGGAATGAAAGTGATTCTTATATGGTAGTCGAGTCTCCTGCTTTACCCCATCACCACGTTTAGCAGTTGTATTTAAATGATATCTCTTTCTCATGCACCCCAGTAGCCACTGGTTCTCCCAAAGGTCAGGGATGGTGTCGTGTCCCCCCTTGCATTCTACACAGTAAGCACTCGATGTGTTTCTTGACAGAGGGGTTGAATTGGACAATAACAACTTCATTGACTCTGAAGCCCTACACTTAAGCTAAAGTGTCTGTGAGGTAAAGGATCCTGTACTGGCTAAACAATTCCAGTTTCTACAACCCTTCTGCACAGCCCCTCATTTCCAAACCTTTTAGTCATTTCCTCTGAATCTTGCCAGCAATCTTCTATTTTCTTCTAGGTTCTCTCCGTCTTTCCTACATTGTGCAGACTGGAATGAATCAGGGTCTGGCCACTGCTGGCTTTTAAGTGTTGTGTCATCAGCCCACTGAGTCCCTTCTCAGTTTCTGTGGCTGCTATCATCTTTGCTGGCTGCTTCCCAGGAGACTTTGATGATCTTCCCATCCCTGGCCACTCTCACCCCAGTTGCTTTTTTTTACCTAATATGTTACCTCCTCTATAGTGAGTAGTGTTTTTGTTTTATAACAGTTACTATAACATGTCTGATTTGTTCTGTTATGTATGAAAGTATCTCAAACTACATATCAGGAAAGCTGGGCCCACCTGGCTGAGCTGTTGCCTGGGAGACTGGCCCTAAGCCAGGGAACCACACCTTCATAGCACCTGTCATTTTTAAGTATGAATTTTAGTTTTGCTTGACTGCATCCCACTCCTTGAGGACAGGGGAAATTTCTGTAGTATTGAGAAGGCTACTAACCCCCTGCCATAACCTGACACCTCTTTAGTGTGTACTGAATGAATAAGCTCTAGTGATGTTGGGCAAAGACAAGACAAACCCTACAGGCTTCTAAACCAATCAAATGCCCTCTTTTTGCTCCTATTCTAGGCTCCCTTCCCACTGCCTTCTCCCCATGCTGTTTCCTCACCCCAGCTCTCTTAGCAACCTAATCATACCTATCCTAGTCTTAAAGTTTGTGGGACAACAATCTTATGCCCTTTCCTTGTGCAAGGAAAGGTAGAACACCTGCAGTGATTCCCCCTTCAAGAGTTGTTTTCCCTCTTTCCTAGTTTCTGACACAATCAGATGGATTCAGCATGAGCAGGTAGCTGTGATGTCCTCCTCACATTATACTGGACATTACCAGTTTGGCTGCTAGTGAGAAGTGGGGACTGAATCCTACCTTTCTACATAAGGTTCCCATGAACCCTGGTTAAAGTTTTAAAGCAAGAAGTCAAGCCTGCAATGACCGCATTTTAGAATCGCTCCATCCCTCTGCTTTCCAAGAGTTGCTCTTAGCTGGCAGAACTACCTTATCCATGTGATGCATATAAAAGCCCAGCGATTTCTTTGAGAAGTAAGTAAACCTGGCTGACTATGAAGCAAAGGAGAAACAGCAAAAAGCAAGCAAGAATAGTTGAGGTTAATTGGTTGCTTTTCATTCTACTCACTTATAATACGTATTGAACTCTGAAGGAAAGAAAGTGAAGTCCAAGTGGGTTCCTGTGCTTGGCCACCCTCCCTGATAATTAGACCTTTGGGATTCCCTGAGGCACTGCATCCAGGTATCATCTGTATGGATAATGTAAAGATGATGCTAAGTGTAGCCTTGAATTTCTTCCCTATTTGGTGTGAGGGAAGATTCTTATAAAGAAAAATAGAAGTGACAGAGTCTTGAAACTTCCACAGAGGAGAAGTCAGGGCCAGGGTGCCTGAGTGTGTCTCTAGTCCCTCTGGTGGGCACTGGTCCACATCACAGGAAGCCCAGCTGTGGTGTCTGTTAGCTTTAGAGCAACTTTGAGCAGCTGGCAGACAGCATTAGAGGCACTGAGAAGTTTCTTTTGATGGAACAAAGAGATTTTAAAGATACCTGAGTGGAACCTTCCTTTCTCATCGTGCTGATGATGAAATTGCAGCCCACATCAGGGGTCTAATCAATCATTTCACTGATGTTCTGAGGCAAGAGTAGCTGCCCTTGAAGTGAAGCCTACTCATTTAGGGCATATGTACTTTATTAATTAGCAAAGAGGTATTCAAGTCCTCTTGAGGGACATCCCCTTCACATATGGAAATGTGAGCAGCTTTTCTAGCCTCCAATCCAATTGGGTTTATTGTCTGAGTCGGCTTTTTCACTGCTGAGATTAAAAGACCTGCCGAGAAAAATATTAGAGGAGGAAAAGTTTATTTTGGTTCTCAGTGGTTTCGGAGGTCTCAGTCCATAGATGGCTAACTCCATTGCTCTGGACCAGAGATGAGGCAGACCATCATGGCAGAAGAGTATGGAGGAGGAAAGCAGCTCAGGACATTTCAATCAGGAAGGAGGGAGGGAGAGAGAGAGAGAGAGAGAGAGAGAGAGAGAGAGAGAGAGATTGCAGACCAGGGACAAAATAAAATATGTACACCCCTAATGACCCACCTTTTCCAGCCACACCCTACCTGCCTATAGTTAACCACCAGTTAATCCCTATTAATGGATGAACACACTGATTAGGTTAAGGCTCTCCTAACCCAATCATTTCACCTCCAAACTTTCTTACATTGTCTCACACATGAGATTTTGGGGGACACCTCATATTTAAACCAACACTGTCAGTGAGAGAACCTTTACGAAGTTACACCCACTGGTCCTGGGGCCAGTATTGTCAGTGTTGGGATAGAGCTGGAAACTGCATGGTCACCCCAGCCCTCACATTCTGTGCCTGCAAGGGGTTTGGGTCTTCTGTGTGATAAAGTGACTTGTTTATGTGTGACCTCCAGCCAGCCCTTTCTCACTGAGTCTCTTCATGAGCTTCCAACTTTATAAACTTGAATGGGTGGAAATCATGACAAGAAAAGATAGTTTTCTTCAGGCAATGAATTCTGCCTGATTTTAGGAGCTGTCTTTGTAAGCATATTACAGTTTATTCCCTGTAGTATATTATTCACACACAGATAATTTATATTGATAGTTGGTAGGTCCATAGAGGTATGTCTTACTATTTCTAGTCTGACTGCATCTATACCAGTTTTTTTTTATTCTATTGGCCAGATCTCAACCCATAACAACAAAATCAAATCTCTAAAAGTGAGGCACAGACATTGACAGTTTATTATTACTTCAAATAATTTAATAATCAAATATGACATAAAAGGCTGACTTTCAATGGCTCATTTAGGAAGAAGATAACTCCCCAGTTCCCAATTATCACTAGTATAAAAGGTGAGTTCACTCAAATTTTCTGGCATTTTCTGCAAGTGCAGATTAAGTAACTTTGTCATCATGTCCTACCACTCTCTTGCTCCCAGTTTATTTTTAGCTGAACTCATATTAGAGGACAAGGAGGGACAATAAAAGAAAGTGACCTTTTTCAAAACCATTTCTTTGTATTAGAAAAATGATTCATTGAAAAAGCCATGGCTTTGGGGTTCTACTCAAGAAAGCAGTTAATAACAGTTAAGATATGCTCAGAAGGGATACCTAAGGGGATCCTCCTGTATTTTCACTAATGAGGTCTTAGACTGAGGCCACTGACAATCTGGCCATGACAAGGATTGCCTTCCACATTGGAAAAAAGCTCGACAAAGTGGAAATGAGATCCAGTCCTGACCTGAGTTTCTAGGATCAAAGCAGCAATGAAGCAGCAGAACTGGGTGAGCAGCTGTGCTCGAAGTAGGTTTGGTTCTTCAGATCTACCCTTAGACTTTCACTGAAAGTGTTAAGAGGAAAGGTACCTCAAAGACGTATTTTACATATGCATGTGCGCTTGTGTGTTATGATTTCCTTAATGTCTTACATATTATTTGGGCAAATAATGTTAACTACTATAGCAAACAAACCCCCAAAGCTCAGTGCTTTAACACAATAGAAGTTGATTCGGTCTGATAACATGCCATTGAGTGTTTGGCAGCTGCTTTCTACTTGGGGATGCAGGAATGTGGACTTGTTCCACCACTGACTCTACCATTCTTCAGAGCCCAGGTGTCCTGTACTACATTCTGCACATCTGGCAGATGAGGGAAGAGAGAGTATCCAGGATCCAGTGAGGTGGTGGTGGTAATGACTGCTGGCCAGACTTGGAAGTGAATTGCAGTGTTCCTTTAGTGATACTTCATTGGCTGGGACTGGTCACTTGGCTGCAGTTGCAAGGAAGACTTGGAAATATGTCCATGCTCTGTGCCCAAAAAGAAGAGGAAGTGGTTTGATGCACATGTAGCTGCTGTTCCCCCTCCTCCTTCTCCTTCTCCTCTTCTCCTTTTCTTCTTCCTCTCTCTCTCTTACCCTCTCTCCTCTTCTTCTCCACCACCACCATCATCAGAGCTCAATTTGAATTGGTATACCCTCCTGGAATTTTCCAAATCAGATTTTGTGGCTTATTTACCTTTCCCTATATAATTATTTTTGCTTCTAATACTTTCTATAATGATCTGATTTTAATTCATGACCAATAAATAGATTCATTTCCCCCAAAATGGATAATTTAACCTCTATTTCTTTCACATTGACTATTGAGTATTACCTTGTTTGTGAGGGAGAAAAATATTTATTCAGTTATTCAACAAAGATCCTATGAAAGCTGGGTATTCAAATGGTCAGCATTGATCTCTGGAAGTTTCTCTTCTAATAAGGAAATGGACAGAATCTTTTAGAAGAACAGGGCATTGTCCCAGGAGAAGTAGAACAAAGGAACTTGACCTAGACGAAGGGGTCAGGGCAGACGCCACTGAGGAAGTGGTGCTCCGCTGAGCTATGAGGAGTGCGTAGGAGTTTAGTCGTCTCAGACAGGGTGGCCTGCTGACCTAGGAACTGAAAGAAGGCCCATGTGGTTAGAGCTGAGATTGAGGGAGAAGCATGATGCCAGATGTGTGTGAGAGGTGGACCATGAAGAACGTAGGCCTTGCTAAGCATGTTGGCCTTTCTCCCAAAAGTAAAAGAAAGTTCATCCATTTTATTACTTCTTACACCACTCATCCATCACAGGCTTTTCCTGAAAGGTCTTTGGCAATAGGGGGGATAGGGAAGCAGCTTCATGAGTAAGTGGATGGCAGAACCTTTTCCCTGAGCGTTGTGGTTTTTAGCCACACACCATGTTTTCCACATCTCTCCAACTCTCCTCATTGTTTCCTAGAGCTGAAAGTTAGATGAGCTTGAGCTAAACACAGCTGAACTGAAAACCCAACCTGAAGAGGAAAAGGTTGTTGCTGTCCCAGATGTAAGCCTAGCTGTGTAGTCGCCACACCACTTAGTGAAAGACACCTTGGATTTGGAGCTGTATTTCCAAGCCCTTTCTTCTGCTAACCGATTCCATCTTAGCAATGCATTTCTGACAAATTTTCAAAAATAGGTCTAGATTATATCCTTTCAGTTCCTAGGTCAGGAAGGACCTAGGAATTTTTCTACACCTAGAAAGGACCTTCCACTTTTCTACATGGATCTCATTATAGTTCTCTTGTCTTTATAATGTCAAAAATATCCCTTCTGATTGAACCAGATCTCTTAGACTTCTTCTTTACTCCCCACTGAAATGGCATTTTTTTTCTCCTTCTAAAACTTGAACTAATTTTAAAATTGGAGCTCAAAACTCCCACCTCCAACAATGAAATTGTTGATTTTGTTTTCCCCCAAGGAATGGAATAACTGTTGGATGGATTGTCTTTAACTAGTTGTCTTGGAAACAAACAGCCCAGAGGTCTGGACTAGTGACTGTGGACTTTGGTGACTCGATAAGTCATGGGGGACAGAAAGCCACAGGATGAAGTCTTTCTTGGTCCTAGGTTTGCTAGAAAACCGAGGTGAAGCCATCCGAATGTTCTTCCTCAGTGTAATTTATAGGTCGAGGGTAGCAGTGCATCTCATACAAAAGAGTGTGATTGACAGTTGAGGTGGTGGTAAGGCATTTTGAAGTTATTCCAGTCCAATCTGTCTCTGAGGCTTAAACAGTGTTTCTAGAGATTAAATGTTTCCCACAAAATTAAAATCATGGAATCTTCTAGATACCAACATGTTGGAGAGATCAAAGCCTTGCCTCTGACCCAAATCATCCTCTTACCTCATTTCGCACATCTGATACTTCGACCATCCTGACCTGCTTTGTATTGCCCCAGAAGTCCCATCTCTTCCTGACCTCTGCTTTTCCTCATTCTGTGCCAGGCATTAAAATGCCCTTCCACATCTTTTCGTCTGAATTTTACAAGACCAATTCCATTTCCATCTTGTCCCTAAAGTTCCCCTTTATCTCCCAAGTTGGAAGTTATCTTTCCCTTCAGCTCATTTTATAACATAGGTTATCTCAATTTATATGCTTATGCATTTATGTGTATCCTGTATTCCCTATAGGAGCAGCTTTTGAGAGAAGGGCCTATGACTTATCTTCATTTCTGTTTCCTAGAGCTCTTTCTAGTGGGAAAAAATGCTTTGAGGTCAGGAAGTATTAAGCTCAAGCTGAACTCTATGATGAAAACATCTGTTTGTGAACTTAGACAAGTTTATTAATTTCCCTAAACCATCTACCTTCTTCACCAAGAGAATGGGAATAGCTCATCTTAAGGAATAAACTTTTAAGATAACTCCAGGGTAGGGCCTGACTCAGGTACTCAGAAAGAGCATTTTAGACCATTCATACATTGTATATCTGTGGTTAGCATTTAAAAATTGCATGACACATGAATTATGAGTAACAGTGATCATTTTAAGTAGTCAGTGAGTACTTATAAGGTGCATTTCATCCCTTGGTATGGGTACTCTAATCCATCCTAGACAATAAAGGGGAAAATTGAGACCTAGAGAGATTGGGCAGTCTATTCATTTAACATGGATATTAGAACTCAAACTTGAGTTTAATCAGTCTGTAGGACTGACTCTCTTGACGCTGCTGTCTCGTGCTTTCTCCTACAGTAGACAGTGTAACTCATAAATCTAACTCCCTCCAGCAACAAAATAATGTCCGCTCACTGTCCTGGACATTTGAAGATAAATCTCAGTTCTCCTGTCAACTGCTCTCTCTCCAGGCTAAACATCCAAGTCCATTTTCTCTTCCCTCACAGGTCAGCTTTGCAGCTCTCTCCCTGCATTCATCTTCATTGCTTTGTCCTGGACAGGATCCAATTCTTTTATGTACATCTTAAGTGTACATAAAACACTTGGCTGTTTGGTTGCTTTGAGATTCTACTCAAAGTGTGCTTGCTTTGCAATACTACTCAGGGAGGTGGGAGAAATTGATGATACATAATACCTAGTGTCAGGGAACACTTTAGTGAGACCTTAATGTGGCCACATGTTGACATGATCAAGCACTCATGACAAATTACGGAGCCCGAGCTGGGAAGATGTTGAACAGAAATAAGGGAATGAATGCCTAAGCGAAAGGAGGTTTCGAATTCTGTGAAGCGTCTGTCTAGATTTTATGTTTAGATTTTATGAACTCTGTCACTTGCTAGTGAATTTTCATGTTCAGTATCTTAAAAATACAGCTGCAGTTTGGGTTCCACCCTCTTCACTTAAAAGGGTGATTAACTATTTGTAATGAATAATTATTTAATTGCCAGTTCAGCTACATGTGTGTGTGGTTGTTTTGCTTCTTTCCTCTTCAGTGTAAGCCAAGTCTTTGCAATAATAAAAATAATCCAGAATTAGTCAACTGCCTTTTAACAGGTTTTCATTCAGTCTGCTGCAGCAATAAGGTTCCAATTTTACAACATCACCTCTTGCTTAAAAAAATAAATAAATAAAAGCTCCTGCTCAGCCAGTTCGATTTTAACTCTCACAGTATCTCCAGTAACTGTTGACACAGTCTGTACTTCCCTTTGAACATTTTACTCTATCTTTGGATAAAAATTTAATCAGAAAGAATTATTGCTCTTGTAATACCCATTTAACCTTTATACTCACAGTAGATACAAAACCACTTAATATTTAAAGCTCTCTTTTTATGGACTTGTGTGCTGATCCACTTTTTTACAGAGACATTTTTTGCATGAGTCGCTGAGGCATGACCATGTGAGCTATTGCAAGCTTCCAGACTTCACCATTGACTGCTTTCCATTTCCATGTACTCTTTGCTCAATTAATTATTTTAACAGTAACTTGCTGTTTTAAGGAAGTTCTTTATTAATGCCACTAAATCCTTTTTTATAGTTGAAATCCTTCTGTCCATTATTAGAACTATTTCATGTTTTCTGTCTTCAGAATGTATAAGTACTTAACTTCCCATAAAGTTTGGCTGGCTATCTTAATTTTATAGACTTTACCAGCAAAAAGGTATGTAAGTGTGGAACAGACCCAGGGTCTTGGGCTTAATGTGTAACAGAGGCTTAAGTTTCCTCATTCAAACAATTTATATGTAGAAAGACACATGATACACTTCAGTGTTCTTCTCTTTTAATTTTCTTATTGCAAAAGTAATTCATCTTCCAATTGAAATCAAATTTTATAGAAGTATCTAAAATAAAGAGTGAAATACTTCTTAAGATCTCTCCCTAGACAAAGCCACTGTTAATGGTCTGTGTATCTGCTTCTGGAAGTTTTTATACACCATAAAAATAAATATATGCAAATTATATACACACAGTGAGATACATACTGTTCTGCATCTTCTTTTTATTTTTTCCCCAACAATATATATGTTGGTGTCTTTCTCAGAATCGTAGTGCATATGGGTCTTAGTCTTTTTAATGGTGCCACAAAATTCTGTAGGATGCATGATCCATAACTCCCTCAGGCACTTCCCTATTGAAAAGAATTTGAATGTTTTTAATTTTTTTTTTTAATTTTTGCCATTAAAGGCAGATACTTTGTGCTGTTATCTTCATGAAATTTTAATACTTCCTACAGGATAGGTTTCTAAAATGGACTTTCGGAGTCAAAAATGTGTGTGCATTTCCTTTTGATACCTACCAAAATAGCCCTCTCAAAAGAGGGCCTCAGTTCATTCTTCTTAATAATGTGTAAGAATATCTGAGTCCCCATACTCTCACTAACCTTGAGCATATTCCATCTTTTCAAACGGTTTGCCTAAAAAGAGGATATCAGTGTTTTAATTTGCAGTTTTAGGATTTTTAGTGAGTTTAGCATCATTTCCTATATTAAGTAGCCCCTTTCCTAATTCACATTACTTGTCCATTTGAGGGGATTGGATTTTTCGTGCTTTTCTAATTAGCATATTGGAAGTTATATGAATTTTAACCCATTGTCAATGGTTATTTTGAAACTGCTCCTATGAGTTCCTTGGAAAATAGTATGGGTGGGGAGAAATAGCCTGACTGGCAGGGCTCTCCAATGTCCTAAGTCTCCTTCCTCTGTACCAATCACAAATGTTGATCAAGCAGAGTAGCTCAGTTTTTACCTGCATTTCATGTTAGGCTTTGAGCTTGAGATGAAGCAGTGGCTCCTGAGGCTAAAAAGACATATTAAAAAACTTCTAGGGGAGACAAAATTCTAGATTTGTCATAAAGAGATCTGTCTCAGGCTCTGCAGCTTAAACTTTTCAAATTGGAAGAGCCTTTAGAGATTAAGTTCTTATTTTATTACAAACACCCATGTGATATAAACTATATGGTTAATGTCTGTTGATAAACCTAAAATATAGACAGTACCATCATGAATTCCACTATACCTTCATTGTAATATGAATTATACTCTTGAAGATAGCTTCAACATATATTTTGAAACTCATGGTACTCATAGAATCTATAAGCAATGCTCAGAGCTTTTTGCTTATTATTATGGTGCAGATTTATTTATTTATTATCTGCTACTTTATTGAATTCGTAGATGATGTATTCATCTGAGGACTTTGCTAATTCATGGCTCAGCAAGAACATGCTGTCCACAGTTGTGAGGAACTGATTTGATCCAAGCTTTCAGTTCTGTTAGTGGAGAGAGCATCTATGGGGACATTCAACCAGCTAACACTGGATCCTTAGTGTCTTGCAGCCTAGTGTGAATATTTTTCCCCACTTTGCCATTCCTTGCTGGATAACCTTGGGCATTAACTTCTAACCTTCAGTTCTTTCTTCTCTTTTTCAATGAGAGTAATAATGCACAGCGTTCTGACTAGGATAGAGATGGATGGAAATTGACTCTTTTTATCTTTTGTGAATAGAATCATGTTGTACAAAACTGTAAAGAATTATCAGAGTATCTATTGCCCTTCATTACTGTATTAGTCAGTTTTTTTGCTGCTGTGACTAAAAGACCCTACCAGAACAACCCAGAGGAGGAAAAGTTTATTTGAGGGCTCAAGGTTTCAGAGGTCTCAATCCATAGATAGTGAGCTCTATTCCCCGGAGCTCAAGGTGAGCAGAACATTGTGGTGGAAGAGTGTGGCAGAAGCAAACAGCTTACATGATGATCAGGAAGCAGACAGAGACTCCACTTGCCAGATACAAAATATATACCCAAAGCCATCTGCCAATTCCCACCTCCTCCAGCCACACCCTACAACTTCAATTACCACTCAATTAATCCCTATGAGGAGATTAAATCACTGGTTGGGTTAAGACTCTTAAAACCCAATCATTTCTCCTCTGAACCTTCTTGCATTGTCTTACACGTGAGCTTTTGGGGGACACCTCACATCCAAACCACAACAGTTATGGTGTTAAAAGTAGAATTACTAATTTCAATAGTGACTGAGTAATTAAATATGTTTTGATTTTAGCATATTACTGTATCATGTAGAAGAGTATTGATATTTTATCTCCAGGCTCTTCTGAAATGAGCTTTCTTTTCCCCAGTTTCATATTTTGGATCTGAAAAGGGAAAAAGAAAAGATACAGATGTAGTGCTGGTTCTTTCATTCTCTCTGAAATAAGAGCAAAGTAATGACTCTAAATGGTCAAGGTAGTAGCCTGAGGGCTTTCTTTTCAATGCTTCTTTCTGTGTTCTTTTTAAGAAGGACCTAGTTTCTGCACTTATCCACAGAACTCTTTTATACCAGTTTAATCATTAAATAAGACTTAATATGATAGATTTTTTTTTCAAAGACTTATTCAAAACAGATTTTTTTTAGATGGGAAAGCAGTGGATTTTATATAATAAAATAATATACCCTTGTGTACTTAGAAATCTCTATTTCCTTTAAAAATTTTATTTTTATTATTATCTAGATTCATGTCACAATTATTCATTCAGTTCATTCTGCGCTACTTCAGGGTCTTTGGATATAGCAGAGAACAACATAGGCAAAAACTCCTGCCTTTGAGATTCTCTCAATTCTAGTGGGAGAAGACATAAAATAACAATAGAAAATCAACATAATACAAAAGCAAGTGGTGTAACTTGTTAGATGGTGATAAATGCTATAGAAAGTATATAAGCATGGTAGAGATAAAGGTTGCACTTTTCAATAGCACCATCAGGGTAGACTTTAATTGAGAAGACCATCTTTGTGCAATGATTTAAAAGCCATAAGGGAAAGTACCTTCAGTGATAGAGGATTTTAAAGGGTCCACAGTGGCTTCAGAGAAGGGAGAAAATTGGAGTGTAGCAGGAGATGAGGTGAGAGTTAACCTGGGGAGAAGAGCACTGATCTCTTAGAACCTCATAGGCCCTGCTAAGGACCCATTTTAGGGAGCATATTGCTTATACAAAGTTTAATTCTTCATTCTAACTTAAAAAATCAGTGGTGGAAATGCAAATCATTCTATCAATCCAAAGTATATAACAGTAGGCCAACAAAATTACACATTAAGAAATATTCATAGGCTCCCACTTTTCTCAAAGCAAGGAACTAAGGTGGTCTAATTGAATCTCCTTATATGTAAAGAACCGAGACTCAGAAATTAAGACTATTGGATGATATCCATTGTGTGTCTGTTAAAATAATGATTTTTTATGTATAATATAGATATAGACACATTTGCATATTGATGTATACTTGGCTAAATTATCACAAAGAGAGTGGTTTTGGAACCGCCACCCTGAGAAATACCATTAGCAGTACCTCAGGAGGAAACCTCCTTCATCCCAACCCAACCTCGTGCCTCTTCTGTTCCCAAAAATGCCACCATCCTGACTTTTAACACAGTGTATTAGTTTTACATATTTTTGTTGTAGGTGCTTTTAGGCAGTTTTCTTTTTTTCTGTTATGTTTGTGAGGATGTTCTAAGATTTTAGGTACAGTCACAGTTCACTAATGTTCTTCTAGAGATTTTCTGTTTTGGTCTTTGCTCATTTCAAGTTAATCTTTGTATAAGGTGAACAATGTATGGATCAAGGAGCCACTGTTTTCTTTTCTTTTCTTTTCTTTTCTTTTCTTTTCTTTTCTTTTCTTTCTGGCTATTTGGCTGTCCAATTGCTTCAGCAACATTCATTGTAAATTAATTTAACTTATGTGGGTTATCAGCCACATGAATGATCTAGATTGTGATATACAGATCTACTTCTGGATTCTCTGTCCTGTTCCATCCATCTGTATGTCTGTCTGTTCTCAATTTCCCTCCCTGTGTGGATGGACTCAGTTTTGTAGTGAATCTCAACAACAGGCTGTATGGTGTGTTCCTTTTCAAGACTATCTTGACTGTTCTAGTTACTTTTTCATATGAATTTTTTAATCAGGTTTTGCAAAAAATCCTGCTGAGATTTTGATTGGAATTGTGCTGAATCTATGGATCACTCTGAGGAGAAATGACATATTCATAATACCAAGTCTTCAAATGATTTCCCAATCCTCCAAAAAAATAATAATATTGAATCTTCCAATTCATTAATATATTATTTGTCTCCACTTACTGAGATTTTTAATTTCTGTAATCATTGTTTCATAGTTGTCCACAAAGAATCTCGTGCACATTTTACAAGATGTTTAATGAATTATTTCATAGTTGGGGTGCTTTTATAAATGCTACTTTAAAATATATATATATTTTTTTAATTTTATTTCATTGCTACTATGTAAAGTTTGATCTTTATACATTGACCCTGTATCCTGTGACCTTAATAAAAGTATTTCTTAATTCCAGAAGCTTGTAAAAATAATTTAGCAATGTTTAATGAAGTTTGTTTCTGTGACTAGAGGTGGTTTTCCCTTCCCTTCTTTTTTTCCCTTAGCTACACCTTTTCTCTTCAGTGTCCTAATGCACTGATTAGGACCCCCGCCCCCAGTTAGATGCTGAGTACAGGAGTTGAGTGGACACTTTTGACTCATTCCCAATCTTGGGGGCACATATCAAGTCTGTTACTGTTAATATGTAATGTTAGGTTTCAGGGTATCACCAATGCTCTTTATGGAGTTGAGCAAGCTCCTTATATTTCTATTTCTCTGAGAGTCTTAATTCTGAAAGGGGATTGAATTTTGTCAAACACCTTTCAGCATCAATTGATACACTAATGATATTTTCTCCAACAGATGGTTAATATGATAAAGGGCATTCATTACTTTTTAATATTATGTCAATCTTGCATTCCCAAGATAAACCCCAACTGTTTTTGTTGTACTGTTTTCAATATTGTTGGATTTGATTTGCTGGTCGTCTGTTAAGGAGCTTTGTGTCTGTCACATGAGGGCTACTGGTCTGTAGTTTTCTTTTTTGGCAATGGGTGTGCCTAGATTTGGTGTCAGGGAAATCCTGGTCTCCCAAAGGAGTTGCCATGTGATCTCTCTTCTTTCATTGTGCTGGAAGAATTGATATGGAATCAGAATTATTCTTTTAATGTTTTGTAGAATTAGTCCATGAAGTTACCTGGACCTGGTGTTTTCTTCATCAAGAGCCTTTCATGTACAAATTTAATTTATTCTTAAAAACACTTTGATACTTCACATTCCTCAAGAAATTAATCCATTTCATCCCAGAGACTGAAATTTACAGGCACAGTGGTTGTTTACAGTATTCCCTTATTATCATTTTAATGTCTGTAAGTACTGTGGCAGTGTTTCCTCTCTGATGACATTTGCCATTTCTGTCTTATTTCTCTTTTCCCCCTTGGTCAGTCTGGATGGAGTATTTCTTTTTTGTGGATGTTTTGCCTCAAGAATCAGCTTTCAGTTCCATTGATTTTTCTCTCCTGTTTTCAGCTCTCAACTACAGATTTCTGTGTTTTATTATTTCGTTCCTTTTGCTTGCCATGGGTTTAGTTTCTTTCTTCTCTTTATATTTCCTTAAGGTTAAAGTTAACAATTGTTGGTTTGAGATCTTTTGTTTGTTCTAGTATAAACATTCAATCAATAAGCTCCGATTAAGCAATAGCCTATACATTTTTTCATTTATATTTTCATTTTATTCAAAAAATTTTCCTACAGATCTATGAGTTATTTAGAAATATATTGCTTAATTTCCAAATATTTGGATATTTTCTATGCCTTTCTGATACTGACTTCTAGCATATTTCTTTGTGGCTAGTGAATATACTTTGCATAACTTCAATTCATTTAAATTTGTTGCAATTTGTTTTATGTCCCAGAATGTCATTTATGTTGGTGAATACTCTGTGCCTTTCAAATGGATGTGTATTCTCCGGTTGTTGGATAGAGTATTCTACACATATCAATTAGGTTAAATTGGATGATAGCATTGTGCACATCTTCTCTATATTTATTGATTTTTCTCTCTCCTTTTCCTGTCAGTTACTGACAAAGAGGACTGAACCCCCAATGTAATTTTAGAATCACTATTTGCTGTTCGGTTGTGTGGTTGGCTTTGTTTATGTTAATGTATTTTGAAGCCTTATTGTTAAGTGCACATACATTAGGATTTTTCTGTTTTCCTGACCCTGGAATTGTTCCTTTCATCTTTATAAAATGTGCCTCTTTAGCCATAAAAATATTCTTTTTCTGAACTCTGATATTAATACAGCTTTCTTTCCCAACCTTTTGTTTACATTCTATAATGTCTATACATTTTAAATGGATTACTTTTAGTGAGAAAGTAGCTAGGTCTTGATATTTTCTTTAATTAGGCAATCTCTATATTTTAATTTTTGTCTTTACAGTATTTATACTTGATGTGATTTTTGATATAGTTGGATTAAAATTCACCACCTTGGTGGCTTTTGTTACTTTTCCATCTATTCTATTTTTCTCTTCTGCCTTTCTTTAGATGTTGTGTTTTTCATTTTTCCATTTTAGTCTCACTATTTGTTTATTATTTATGCTCAGAATTTTAACATTAGTGTTGTTGTTTGATTCATATGCACATTATTTACTAATCAGAATCTATTCTCAAATTATATTATCCCACTTTCTGAGTAGTCTCAGGACCTTACAATAGTATGCTCCAAATCTTCTTGCCATCCTTTGTAATCTTCTTTCCATTCTTTTTACTTGCAGATATGCTATAAATACATAGTAAATTGTTGTTAATTTTGCTTTGAACTGCTTTGAGATCAGTTATAAATAAGGAAATTTATTTATTTATTTATTTATTTATTTATTTATTTGTACATTTCAGCACTCTGTTAGTCTGGTGTTACTATAGCACAATACCTGAGGCTGGATACTTCAGATGGAAAAATGTTTAAAAGCTAATTGGAAGCTAACTTACAGCTGTGGAGATTAGGAGCATGAAGCTAATATCTGTTTAGTTCTGGTAAAGGCCTGATGGCATCATGGTGGGAGATGGTACAAGAAGGAAAGAGAGGTCATGTGGCAAGACAAGAGGGAATCAGGGAGATGCCAAACTAACTTTTTTTTTATTGGTTCTTTTTTTATTATACTTAGCATTAGGATTCATTTTGGACCGAATTATAAAAGCATGGAATGTAATTTGTTCTAATTCAGTATTTTCCCTTCCTCCCTCCCCCTGTTCCCTTCCCTCTACTTTACTGATCTTTTTGCTATTTACTTATAGTTTTGTTTTTTTAATTAGTGTTTTGTAGATATACACAATGCTTTATTTTCCCACAGTTCTTGGATTTTCTGATCTATTTAACCCCCCTCCCCATTTTTTTTCTTTTCTTTTCTATCTCCCCTCCCTCCCTGTGTGTGTGTGTGTGTGTGTGTGTGTGTGTTTTCTTATGTTCAAGTTTACTTGATGCCTATGGACCCACCTTCAAGTTTACTAATTCTTTCCACTGTCTGTTCGTGAGCCTATTTAAAGTACCTTCTCTGTCACTGTGTTTTTCATTTCTAGCATTTCCATTTATTCTCCTCAGAGAGCATGAGACATACTTCCACTTGACCTAGTCTCTGTGTCTCTGCTGATCACGCATGTTTTCTTTCTTCTCCACTACAGCCTTTAACATCAACCATAGTATTTTAAATTTCCTACCCAATACTTCCAACAGCTGTCTTTTGGAATAGGTTTCTGTTGGTTGCTTCTTCTCTCTGTTGTTTTCACTTCTTTGTGTAGCTTGTAATTTTATTTTGATGTCCTACATAGTACAGTGGAGAGAAAGGTAACTATATCTTATGCCTGGAAATGGACAAGCCTTTTCTTCTGTTAGGCCTGGAGTGTGGGGTGTTGGTCTCATTCTGGTTGGAAACTGATCTTGGTTTGAGGTAGATTTTTATGTCCTCCATCTACCACAGATTTCAATTACTTCTACTGCTACCTTGTGTATACAAGAGGGAATGATTTGCCAAAAGGATTTCCACAATATCTGCTCCCCTCTCAGTCTTAGACTCTGGGTCTATACCTCATAGACAATCAATTTCTCTCTCTCTCTGTCTCTCTCCCTCTTTCTCTCTCTCTCTCTCTCTCTCTCTCTCTCTCTCTCTCTCTTATCCCTCTCCTAACACTATAACACTGTGCTGCCATTACTTTTTACTTGATGATAATGGGCCTAGGGAATGTTCTCTGCTCTGTTTCAGCCACACTTTTAGGGATCACTGTTTCTCTGTTTTAATCTGGCATTCCCCAGCACTAATATCAGGGTTTTTTTCCCTCTCTCTGGCCACAGTATCCCTCTGCTGGTCCCCTAAAGGGAACAGGATTAACTGCCTTCTGCTCAAGGCTTAAGACTTTTATTCTGAAGGGAAGATATGGGAGAAGTCCCTGTGTGTGGCAGTAAGCATCCCCCACATCTGCTGCTCTCCAGCTCTCCTGCTCCCCAGGCCACACCACAATAGACACTTCATCACAACTCTGACCCCCTCCCCAAGTGTTTCTTGTGACATTTGGTGAGTCTTGGAAGATCAAATGTATGTATTGAACTTCCTCCTATCTGCACTGCCCAGGGGTTCTATGTTCTTCCTCTAATGCACAAACAAACTACTGCAATTTGTTAATAATTCTAGGTGATGTTTTCTTACTGATAGTATGGATTCATGCTTCCCATGATCAAGTTCTCACATCCTCTCTCTCTTTGGAGGCATTGGTCTTTCTTAGACTTCAGCTTAATTGATTACTCTGCAGCCTCTGACTTCTGCTGTTTTTGAATGAAGTGGTGGTTTTGCCTGTCAGGCATATTTTTTGTTTTATGGGTGGGAATGGTCCTCTTTCCAGCTTTCTCCATTTTATGTGGAAGCCATATTCATTTTCACTTCTGTATAGTTTTTCACTGCATGATATATACTGTAACTTTTCCATTCTCTTGCTGAGAGACATGTTGTTTATTTAGGGTTGGTCCATTACTGTAAGGACTTTTTCTATGAACATATGTCCTTTAATGCACACATATAATATATTGCTCAAAGGCATAGATGAAGAAGTAGAATTGATGAGTTATAGAAGGATATATACACTGCATATAAGTGTATACATATATCAATTGTAGAGTATATATGTGTACAGTTTTGGTAATTTTTACATTTTTTTTTCAATGAAATATAACATCAAAAAGGACACCTATCTCAAGTGACTACAGGACACTTTTTTTTACATTTTTTAACTTTTTCATTGGTGCATTTTGATTATTCACAGTAGTGGGATTTGTTGTTCCATATTTGTAGGTGCACACAATGTAATAATATAGCAATATAATTTGATCAGTTTCTTTCTCCAGTACCTCCTCTTTCCCTCCACCTGGTCCCCTTCTATTCAATTGATCTCCCTTCTATTTCCCTCTTTCTCCATCCACCCTTTTCTAAATTCCACATATGAGAAAAAAACATAGTATCCTTGACCACCCATGTTTGGCTTATTTCACTGAATATGATGCTCTCAAGTTCTATCCATTTTCCTTCGAATGAAATAATATCATTTTTCTCTATGACTCCATTATGTATATTTGCCACATTTTCTTTATCCATTCATCTATTGATGCACACCTAGGCTGGTTCCATAGTTTGACTATTGGGAATTGTGATGGTATAAATATAGGTATGCATGTGTCACTATAATTTGCTGACTTTAATTCTTAAGGATAAATACTGAGGAGTGGTAGAACTGGGTCATATGGTGATTCCATGTCTAGTCTTTTGAGGAAATACCATACTGATTTTCAAAGTGATTGTGCTAGTTTACAATCCCGCCTACAATCTAAAAGTGTTTCCTTTCTCTCACATCCTCACTAACATTATTGTTTGCATTCTTAATGGCTGTTATTCTTGATGGAGTGAGATAAATCTCAGTGTAACTTTGACTTACATTTCCTTAATTGATAAAGATGGTGAACATTTTTTCAAATATTTGTTAGTTATTTATATTTCTTCTGTTGAGAAGTATCCATTTAGTTCATTTGCTCATTCATTGATTGGATTGTTTGATTTTTTTTTTTGAGGGGGTAGTAAGTTTTTTCAGTTCTTCATATCCTGGATATTGATCTTCTGTTGGAAGAGTAGCTAATAAAGATTCTGGAATGCACAGATGGTGTGACTCTATTTTGTGTACAACCAGAGAAACAATAGCTGTACTCCATTTGTGTACAATGAATCAAAATTAAATAAATTTTAAAAAAAGATTCTGTTCATGGTCTTGTTTCCTTTGCTATGCAGAAGCTTTTAAATTTGATGCTATTCCATTTGTTAATCCTTGTTATTGTTTTCTGAACTTCAGGAGTCCTATCGAAGATGTTATCTGTGACTCTGTGTTGGAGTGTTGACCCTCCGTTTTCTTCTAATAGTTGCAAAGCATCTGGCCTAATTCCTAGGTTTCTGATCCATTTTGAGTTGACTTTTGGGCACAGTGAGAGATAAATGGTCTAGTTTCATTCTTCTGCAGTTGGATATCCAGTCTTGCCAGCACCATTTTTTTCAAAAGTTCTTTTTCTCCAACATGTTTTTAGTGCCTTTGTCAAGGATCAGATGACTGTATCTGTGTGGGTTTATCCATACAACATCTTTCAAGTTGTGTCATGATAGAGCTGAGGATTTTCACATCTCTAAACATTAGTTGAGAACCTGTTATAATAATCGGCACTTAGGAACTGAAAGGCAAAGGAGAAATCACTCACATTAAGGAGCTTGAAAGATAGACTATGATCAAGTGCTGTACTAAAAAAGAGAGAGTAGGGAAAGAAATTATAATTGGAAAAATCAATAAAAGCATATTGGAGAAGATATCTTTTGATATGGACCTTTAAATATCACAGTGTAAATAGTGACTAAGAACCAGGATCAGAGATTTGAGTTTAAATCGTGGCTCTGTATTTCCGAGCTGTACAAACCTTTTTTCCTTTTTCTAAAAGGTGAATAAGAATAACCCCAACATAAATGAAATAATGCAGCATTGTGCACCTTTTAAGTGCTCAATGAATATTATTTACCATCATCATCAGCACAGTTTTCATCATCCAACATCAGTGTTATCTTACAGCCATGTGCAATGAGAACTCTTTATATTAGGAAAGAAACTTATGACCTTGTTTTATGGCAATTGCTGGTGATATCTGGTTCTTTTACCCTAGAAGAAGTAGTGGACCCTAGGGCTTTCTGGGTCCAAAATTCACTCATGGATGAGAAAACTGAGGCCCAGGAGGGATTACTCATGGTTGAACTCTGGTAATATATGATATTTGATTTTGTTTTTCAAAATCAAATCAAAAATCAAAAATCAGATATGATCTAGGCAGCAGGGAATAAACTACAGTCTAAAGAATCTTGGCTACTCTGTTTTTTCCTCTGTGTGGTACTTGCAGTACCAGTGGGCAAATAGCAGTCTTCATGCAACCAGAGACTTCTGAAAGCATACTTCTTGCAACTAGTGTAAACCTCCAATTCCACAATGGTAGCTGTGGTGGATTTTGCCCAATGTGTTAATGATGAATGTAATCAGAACATAAAAAGATCTAAATGCATACTTTGAAGGCATTTGCAAAAATGACTAGGAAGACCCAAAAAAAGCACAATTCAGTTTGTTTCTTTCACATCTGTGTTTATTTTTCCCCTCCTCTTGTGCATATTGAAGATTTTCTAAAGATTATATTTTAAAAACCAAATAAATACTTTCCAAAATCTTTACTGATGAGGTAGATTACTGTGCTCTTTGTAGATGTGATTATTAAATAATTCAAAGGACTAATCCTAGAGTGACACTTTTACCCTTATTCATGGGTAATTTTTTTAAGTATTTTCCCCCATACACAAAAAATAATTATATTTTCTCTACTTTTTTGGTATATTGCATCCAATATATTTTACTCATATATTTAACATTCTAGGTACAGGTTTGATTAGAGAAAAAAGGTTTATATTTTGTGTGCGTACATGTGTTACTGGGGATTGAACACCACCACCACCACCACCCCCACTCAGGGCCTTGCGCTTACTGGGGAAGCACTCTACCACTGAGCTACATCCCCAGCTCTTTTTTTAGTTTGAGACAAGAGTCTCACTAAGTTGCTGAGGCTATCCTCTGACTTGCGATCCTTCTACCTTGATCTCCCAAGTAGCTGGTATTACATTTGTGCACCACTGTACCTGGCTTCTAGCCTCCTTTTTGTGTCCTTTATCTTCTCTCTTTAAGAAGTGTCCATTCATGAAAACAGAGAAAGGGGAGGAGAGTGAACCTGAAGTAATAAGAGAATTGATAGGTAATTATGAACAGAATGTGACTTCTGAAGCTATCAGTCATTTAGTGTGAAGCTTTCTATTGTTTTTCCTAATTTCTGGAGCCAGAACTAGCAATAGCTATAGCATTTAGAGCTTATGGACTCATGCCACACAGATAAATACAGAATTCACAGAGTTAGAGAATGGTCTTTGTGTGGTGAGGTCTATCTCAGTGATTGAGTGCTTGCCTAGGGTGCACTAAGGCCCTGAATTCAACCCCCAGCACAGCAAACAAAAGTATCTGAATAATCAAAATTATACCCTACACGTATTCTCATGTGCATGAATATACTAGCCTCCAGTGTGATCCACAAGTATGTTGCCTATTTAATTCCAGTAACACCTATCCCTGTATTCAAGCTCATATGTCCATCTAGGTTTCTCAATAATATCACTTTATTCTATGCTGTGATTGTGTTAAGAATTTTGCACATATGATCTTATTTAATCATATGAGAAATCAGTACCATTACCATTCTTTTTTATGAAAAGCTATTTAATGTCATAATAATCAGAGAAATAATGACATGCTTCTCACATTGGAGGAGTTGAATATAATGAATAGAGAAAATGATTTTTTATCTCAAATGTACTTTATATCTGAATCTTCCAATTGTACTCTTTGCATTAATCAAATTAAAGCTGGTCACAATTACATAAGAAATGGTCAACTATGTTCTTTTTTTTTCTTCTTTTTTTGTTCTTTTCTTATTGGTGCATAATAATTATACAAAATAGTGGGTTTCATTGTGGCACATTCGTACATGCACATAGCATAATTTGATCTTTTGAATCCCCAGGACCATTATTATTCTTGTCTAATTGATATCAGAATCAAAAAGTTGGTTACCATAAATCAAAAAGCTAATAAGTGAAAATAAAATTTCATTCCAGGTAGTGTCTCCAGAGGACAAATTCTTAATCAATACTCACGTGTTCACTCATTTATGCTGAGTGAATCTCCAAATGAATGTCCACTATGTGGCAGGCAGAGTTCTAGGCCCTCTTACATGTGTTATTAAATTCTTGCCTTGATAACTCTGGACACCACACAAAGTCTGCACTCTGGCCTTTCAGAATTGCCAGACCTTACAAGGTTAATGCTGTTGCTGAGTTTGGGGATCCACCTGAACAAATACTGCGTGTTTTAAAGAAACTTCTTCCCTACAAGGATTTGGTTAACAAAGCATTCGTTTAATATCTCTCCTGGGCAGTTCATCCCTATGTCCTGTTAGGAGATGCTCAAGGGTCTTTGGCTAAGGGGTCATCTGGTCCACCTCTCTCATTTAGTAGATGAGAGGCTTGCCCTCAAATCTATACTAAGACAGCGTCTGAGACAAAATAGCTATTATAAGGAGGCAGGCCAGGAAAATTTTTACTTCATTTCACCACTATCATTTACTAGCACTAGCTCAATTCAGAAGTAGAGGTGAAGATCATTTGAATCCTAGGAGAAATTTAAAATCTCCCCTCTTCTTTTCTTTTTTACATCCTTGAAGTTGTTATAGCCCCCTCCCCTGTGGAAATTGATCTGGGTTACAACATTAAGCCTTTCTGTTTACTTCTAATAATTAAAATTCTATCCAACTGCCCCCTCACTTGGATTCCATATATTCCCTCCCAAATAAATTAAATGGCTTCCTCCAGGTCAAGTAGAATTAGAATTTCTGTTGTTCCCCACAGCATTCTCGTAGCAGATCCATTCGGGCGTGGGTGAGTTATCTGTCTGTTCTTCATTTCTCCCTCTCAAGCACAGATATCCATGCTTAAATGCAGACTACTGCATCATCTCTGAGAAGACAGAAACAATGTGCTTCATCTGTTGTCCAGTATGGGAAGTGGGATCCTGCATTGTTTCTTTCTCAGCCTTGAGAGACAATATCTCAGAGTGATTAGAAGCAGGTCCCAAAAGATATCTCTGCCTGTGAGCTGAGGGACATTGGGCAAGTTTCTTACCGTCTCCAAGACTTCAGTGTTCTATCTATAAAATGGGGACAATGGCAACATATCCTCCTTCCTGTGAATAATTAATGATTAAGTGAGAAAACACATGTCAAGCAGTCAACTCAGTTCCTTACACAGAATAACACCTTCATAAACACTCATTATTCTCTTTAGCTAACATGCAGTGAACATCTGTTAGGATCCTAGCACTAAATAAGTACTTACCAGTTGGACTGGCGAAAATTTAGTACCCCTCACACTTCACTCTGATATTTACCATATGGATAACAAAGCTTTATTATGCTGTTTGGATTTCACTCCAAAGCAAGTCGTATCTCCCATATCAAAGACAGCTCCTAGACCACCTGGATAACTTTCTGCCACTGCAGTGAACGTAGTGATACAATACAGGCTCAATAAGATGTTCCAGATTTTGAATCTATCCCCCAGAGTATCTGCAAAGAGAGCCAAGATGATTAAGGACTGGAGAACCAGGTATACATTTGCTTTTAAAGCACTTCAATGTAGACTCATTTCCTTTCTGGCTGATGTTGGTTAAAATAAAATAAGTCTGGGCTTGAGATTATATATCTGAATGAGACAAAATAATGGGAATCTTACTGTCTATATTAAAAAAAAAAAAAAAAAAAAAAACGAAGAAGCAGCAGCAATAATTGACTTTTATGCCTAGGCCAGAACTGCACAGTGGATGTGTTGGAAAAAAGCAATTGTTTTCATGGTTGTATATGTTCGTTTGGATTTTCTGTTGTTGTGTGTGTTTTGAAAGAAGTCTTTGGATAATCATTGTGATTTTCCAAGCAGCTGGCTTCTCCTGGCGTTGTTACAGGGTCAGTCCGCTTCCCCCTCATCTGACCATAATGTCATAAAGCACTGGCTGTTCCCTTGGCAACTATTCAGAGTAGACTAGCTGCTTTCTCTACCTCAAGCAGTGTTGGGCTGCAGGCAGGATCCTGTAGGACACAGGGAAACAGATTTCATTACTGAGGGTGTTTGCATCAACAAGTCCTTGTTTTATTTTCATGCTATTCAGAGAAAATCCAAGGTATATTTTATAGGGGAAAAATGAAAGTACATCATGTTTATGTCATTTTTTTTTCAAGTTTAGGTTTGTGTGTGTGTGTGCATGCCTGCACACATGTAGGTTGTTTTTGTAGTGCTGGGGATTGAACCCAGGGCCGCACACACTTCCTAGGCAAACAGACTACAAGGAGCTACATCCCAAGCCCTTTGTAAAGTTTAGTTTTGTTTTTCTCTACTGAGTAAATTTTCTTGCCATTTTGGATCTTTTTTCAAATGAAATAATTGTTATGAAGTCATAAACTATAAGTAATAAAGTATATAATGCTCTTTAGGTACTTTCCTATATCATGATCTTTTATTTATTTTATTCCCATTATCTAAGCCTGAACTGAGATACCTCCTTCAGATCTTCTGGAAAGTTTTTCTGACTTCTTCCATTTCCATTTCTTAAATAGGACAGAGTTAATACCTCCCTCTGTATATACTACAATTGAATCCATCCTCTTAATGAAATATTTCCCAAGATCTCTCTTAGTTGCTCTCCCTGTTTTTTGAAATTTAGATTCAGTGTCATTTAGATTCAGTGTCAAACTAATGTTTTTATTTACTTGCCAGGAAATGAACGGAACTCGAAAGTATTTGGGAAGCCAAGGCCAAGTTGCATGAAATAACTAACCTTGTCTTCCTAAATGCTATAAAAATCTTATATAATCCCAACATGTATCAAAGGGCTAAGTACCCAATAGAATATAGATGTATTGCAACCTGAATTACTCATAAAACCCTGGTAAGAATTGGTAAAGGAAAACTACTTTTGTTCTTTTTATTCTTTTTTCTTTTTTCTTCTCAAGACTAAGCAATGCCCCCTGTTGTTCCTTTGTCTTTTTGAATGTTGCATGGAAACCATTATTTGTAAATAATGAAGAGGAGAAACTTGGCTTCTTGAAAAGAGAGAACTGTTTTCAAAAAGTTTCAAATGAACTTATATAGAAGTCAATGCAAAATTTTCGGAGCAAATGGGTCCATTTCCCCATCTTTACTTCCTGATAGCTTATAAGAATGCCCTGTGTTATGGGCACTGGCAGCCAGAGCAGTGGGTTGGAGTAGAATGTGAGACAGTTCTACAGATCTTTAGCAGCACTTGCTGTGTTTTTGCAGAGCCTTATCAAAGTTTGATGCAGACTCCCGTGTACAATGGGCAGTGACCTGCTGGATGACCTCTCTGAATAAGAGCTAGTTTGAGCCAATGCATAGTTCTGGATGAATGGAAAATCCATTTTCAGATTTCAAAAGGGCTGTGAAAGCACTTAGCTCTGTAGTATAGAGATGTACAAATTAATACAACACACTGGATGCCTCTTCTGCAGCTGTTTCCGTTAGGCTGCCAAGTCTTCTCATCCTTCCTGCTTCTGGCAGTCCATCCCTTTTCTAAAGCATATCACACCTTCTTCCATTTTACAAGTATTTTTGCTGCTACTGCTTCTCTCCACCCCAAAATAAAACCCAGCCCTGGCAGAATTCTTGTGGTCTGTGGTATGGGGAGCAGCTCTGCTTCAATTTAAAATGGTTGCAACTTCACTTCATATACAAAGCAGAAATGGAAAACCAGACCCTGTTTTTGTCTCAGAAACTAAAATTCCAAAATCTATTTGAAGAGAAGAAACTTACTACAGCGTAAGGCGATGTCTGAGCTCACCTCAAAGGAAAACAGGGAGGGAATCTCTTTAGACACCCGGTGAACAGTTTCCACTCTTGTTCTTTTGAGGTTTTAACTGAGCATCTCCAGTGGACTATCAGTGTTTTTTTAGGAAAAACGTTTTATGGAAAATGATATAGATTATCATTTGATGCCCATTACATAATGCCCAGAGCCAAATCTTTATTCATAACTAGTGAGAGGCTGATTGTATGTCAACTAATTAGCCCTAGACTTAAAGAATGTTAGAACTAAAGGGTGCTTTGGAAATTCTATATAATCAACCCCTATTTTGAGCAAACAAGCCCAAACAACCACCAGTGAGAGAAATGACTTGCTCAAAACACCATAGCAAGTTTATGGTTTTCCAAACTGAATTGCAGGTTCCATAACTTCTAATCAATATTCTTTTTGTTTTTCTAGTATAGCTATTAATGCTTTTTTGTGAATCATTTACACTATGTATAATTAGTCTATTGGAAATATTGAATTGTGGATAGTTGTGTCTCCTCATTTTAATAATTCCAAGCTCTTGTGTATGCTGTAATAGTTTCCACTGGTATGTTCTCTCAAGTTATTTCCTCCCTGGAGTCTCTTAGCATTTGCCAGGGTTTCATGGTTGCATGTCTACTGAACAGGGCTTCCTTTAAAGTCCTGAAAAAGTATAAGGTACTATAAGAATCAATCTTTCATTAATCTCCAGCTAAATTCGTAACTATATGTGAGAGGCACATTAAGAAGGTGGGAGAGTTTAGGTTTTATAGTTTAACACCCCAGGATTTAAATCCCACTTTATTGTTTCGAGCAATGGGGACTTGTACAAATAAATTGTTTAACCTCTTTGAGGCTTAGTTTCTTCAAATAAAAAAGTGGGGGTAGGTCTTTCCCTTGCAGAATCATTCCTATTGGATTATACTTGAAGCACCTGACTCCTTATAAACACATAATATCGTGCCAGCTTTCCTCCCGGCCTTTTATGGTTAGATCTGTTTTCAATTCAGTTGGGGTCGTCAGAAGGGGAGAGATTAACTAGTCACAAAGAGAAGGGTCTGATATTTGTCATGAGAATTCAGTTGACATTAATTTGAGGGAATTTTTTTTCTCCTTATCTTTAAAGATTTGTAATTGTGCATGTGTGTGTGTTGCACATGTGTGTGTATAACTTGTGAAGTTTTGCTGTCTATTATTCCTGTATGACTCTGATTAGTCAGGCCTTAAAATTCCAAGGACTTTTAAATAATACCTAAGTACCTTCTGTGCCTTGCTGTAGGCAGTACAGCATCCACACAACATGACACTGCCCTCTGGAAAGTTTGCAAAAGAAAGGAAAACATTTAAATAGGTTTCAAATAAAAGAAAACAAAATTAAAGTTGACTTTGAAAGGAGTTACAATAGAAATATAAATTGGATAAGGAAGGCATTTCTTCCAAGTAGGTAATCAGAGAATACTTGTGGAAGAAGTGGGAGCCAGCTCTTAAAAACAGAGTAGGTTCTTTAACAGGTGTTATTAGATGAGAAGAGAGAGGGAGAATGAAGAGTCTGAATCAAGTTAAGAGGTAGGGAAGATCAACACGTGGGTACTGGCCATACAACCAGGGGGGTGGAAATGCAAAGGATGGAAGGAGGCAATGGAGACAGAAAGGTCATTTAGGACTGGTTTCCAGAGGCATTCTTGAATGGCAGACCCTTGTCTGGTAGTCAAGAAAAGGTTTGTGAGCATGAGCTGCACATGAAGCAGCTTCTGTGCCTGCCAGTCATCAATTTGCAAACCTGGAGAGGTCATCCTGGGGAAAAAAAATCTTTGGTCTGTCAGCTTATAGGGGAGCTTAGTGTCCCACTTGACACAGGTCAGAGGTTTCAGAAGTTACACAGCATCTGTGATTTTAGCTACACACAAATGGTCAGCTCTGGAGCTATTTTCACTGTTGTGTAATAGGGTTAGTTTTGTTTTGACCAGATTCTTCCAAGGAAGTGTGGTAATCACATTTCTAAATTCATCACATTAAGTACTGTTGGTAATAAATCATTACTTTATGTGTTAAAAGTCAAAAAATTCCCCCTTGCTGGTTGTGTGTTTGTGTCTGTAACACGCATGTGGGGGTTCAATGAGTAAAGACCAGAGGAGGCACAACCTAAAAATTTCATGTCAAATATTTATAAATAACTTCAAAAGTTATTGCTAAAAAGTTAAGTGTGCGTATCTTTTGGTTTGTGTCTGTGTGTATCTGTGAGCATTCTTTGGTATAACAGAAAAACAGTTCCCAAAAGTTCACATCAAGTATTCTTCCCCAAAAACCTACTTTCATATTTGCACATGTGAATTATTCTAATTGTTTGTGTTTGTTGCTCCTCACTACACTCCAGTCCAGTGTACCCCTGACTTAATTTCCTAAATCTGTCCTACCAATATATCAGAAAGTGCTAAACTGAGAATTTAAATTCTGTGTTGCAGATCCATGAATGTTCAATGAAAAAAAAGTATATGTTTTTGTTTTCAGAGTTCTTGAATAATCCTCTTTGTTGTAAATAGATATATATTATCACCTAGAGTAAGCCCACTTAGTTGAATTCACCCCAAAATACTTTTAAAAAATCAAAATTTAACATTTCCTTTGACTTTTATAAGAAGTCAGCATGAGAAACTTAGGCAAGAAAATGTGTCTCTAGGGGTTGGGGCTGTAGCTTAGTGGTGCATGCCTAGGGTTCAATCCTCAGACCCAAAAGAAAAAAAACAAAAGAGAGAGAGAGAGAAAGAGAGAGAAAGGTTTCTTTGTATTTTCCATGAAACTGAAGATGTTTTTTACCATGTCAATGTAATTTTTTAAACATATAAGATAATTTCCTACTAGAATTTAGTTCTAGGCTTCTTAAACAGAAATTATCATTTTTTTTTATTTCACATTATTTCCATCTTTGTCCTGGCTACCAGAAAGCACAAGCCTAAATTTAAAGTTCAGTTATAATAACCATGTTCTTCTTCCATTTGTTTCCATAGAATGATTTTTTTTTCTTTCAGATTTTAGTTGCAACAATTCTAATGAATGTGAATCTCAGTTACAATTCAAGTCACATTCTCTTGCAAGTATACATTTAAGTTAAAGAAGGCACTTAGTTGAAAATAAATGTTTTAAAAATAGCAGTTCTTAGTTGTAGCTAGACAGAATTATCTGTGTGACTTTTAAAACCCTGATATCCTGGCAGCATCTGTGACCACTTAAATCATACTATCTGGGGTGGGACCAGCCATTGGTGCTTTTGAAAATTCCCCAAGTCATTCCAACACTGAAGTTCATTGTTTGAAATATTTTTATTAATTTTATAGAAAACACACCCCTAAAAGGATAAAGAAATTTCAGATCACTTGTAATCTTATTTATCATTCACTATAAATCACTATAAACATTTAAAATAAGTAACCTAATCTTCTTAGATATATATTTACATACTTAGGCACAACTTGATTATACTATGTGTGTGTTTTTTTATTCCATATATATTTTATTCCCAGGTACAATTTCCTACATGCTTTTTTCAATATTCTCTCAGAACCTGGCTTTTTAATATTTATATAACATTTCTACTCAAGGTAACTCCACTTTTTACCCATTTCTCTATCCTTACACATTAAGGTTGCAGAAAACATCTTTAAGCAACTTTGGGGCATTCATCAATTTCCTCTCTTGAGAATAAGTTGTGATCTATTGGATCCTTTTAAAGTGGGATGAATTTTATCCATAAGAAGGAGAGTATCAGCCCCCTAACAATGCTCTCTGCTCCCTGATGTCTCATTTCTCTCTGGCATATGGAGAAATGATTACTATCTACTCTTCCTATGTTCTCAGAATGTAATAAAGAACTCTCATAGATTTTATAAGCATTGACTTTGGTATTGAAAAAGGTCATTAATAGTTAACTAATTTATCTTGGAAATGATTGAGTCCACTTCCTCTTCTGAGACAGAGGAACACACAAGTCATGAAATGGTGACAAGGAGTATTTGAGGTGAAATAGAAAAATACTGGGGGATGTGGCATATGAACACTATCTTCTCAGATACAAAAAATACCAGGCCATTTACTTTGGCTAGGAGAAGTAAGCCTAGATTTGGAGACTGGAAGTCTCACAAAGATCTGAGATCAACTCCAAGAGAAAAGGATGAAGAGAGATAGTGGGAGCAAAAGATTGATGGAAGCACTGACTGAAATAATTCTGTGGGGATATGGGTTACCTCAGTGTGACATGGCAAATGTTGACAGGATGCATAGAGTCTGCTTGGAAAGTATACTAGTCCACTTTGCCTCACTGTAACCAAATGCTTGAAATGTTCACTCATAAAGGAAATAGGTTTGTTTTGGAGGTTCCAGTTCATGATGACTTGACTCTGTTGCTTTTGGGTCTTTGGCAAGGCAGCATTTCATGGTAGGAGCATAACTAGCTCACCTTGTAACTAGGAAGCAAGAGAGTCAGTGGAAGGGAACAGAGCCCCACACTCCTATTTGGGGACACACCTCCAATGACCTGTAAGCCCCCACTAGACCCCACCTCTGCAAAATTCCACCACCTCTCACTAGCACCACTGAGACTTTAACACAGGGGTGCTTTTTTATGGACTTTCAAGATTCAAACCTTAGCAGAAAGAAAGGCAGAAATAAGACATCTCTGTCACAATTTGGGGTATTATGTAATTCCACTCTTGTCCATTGTGCTGGACTGTTCATTTGACACAGCCTCATAAACTCTGATGTCTGTTCTTTTGTGACCTTAACCATTCAAGAGCATGGACCATTTTTTAGGTCCCTTTATAGGAACTGGGCAGAACTTGTCATTGTGCCTGGGACACAGTGGGCATTCAGTAGATGTTTGTTGAATGAAAGAAGCAGGCAAAATCACAGCTTTCCCTTCTGGTGATCTGCTTTATGATACAATTTCCAGGAATGCATTGTGTCTAAAATTGGGGACCATATGTACAGGAAATTCTTTCTTATGTCAGCATGAAATCCCTCCAAAGTAAATCCCCCTTCATAGTTTTTTTTTATTTTGTTTTTGTTTGTCTTTTTTTTATACAGAAAACTGTAAACGTGATACTAGGGTAGCTTTTTGGGGAGGGGAGCAGTCATTCACAGAAGGCTGGTCATGGGATACAATGACATTGCTTTTTCTTTGGAGATACTTGCACATTTCGTGATTCAATTACTTCCTTCCAAGAACCCTATTTAGAATTCCTGCCAATCTGTGAGCCAGAAAGGAATGAGCCAAGATAGCAGTCAAGGTAATAGGGCAAGGAGGTGTGAAACTTCTCAGCCTTCCTCTTTCTTTTTTAATCTTTCCTTTTTTTATCTTTCCTTTTTCTTTGTTTCTGGTGCTGGGGGCTCAAACCCAAGGTCTCACACATGCTAGTCAAGTGTGAGCCTTATCCCCAGCCCCATCTCAGCCTTTCTCAAAAAAATGAGTGAAAATAAATGTTTTCAGGATCAGAAAGCAACTTATCCCTATTGCCAGAGAGAGAGAGAGAGAGAGAGAGAGAGAGAGAGAGAGAGAGATGTCACTGACTGTGCAGAATTGGGCCTTTGTTCTCTGAAGGATCCCTTCCTAATGCTGTCTAGGCTTGGGGGCTCAGAGGGCTGTGGTTGGTTTATCTTGCTCTTTCAAAAGCAAGGACATCCAAGCTTCAGTGCACATCTTTGTTTTAGGGAGGGTTCACCCAGGGATATTAAACAAAATGGTGTTTGGATGGAAACTTGGCATCCCAGTTTGGAAACATTTTTTATTGGGTACAGATTTGGGGGGGTAGGAAAAAACAAACACAACTTCTACATTGTAAATGTTAATAAAAAAAGAACAAGTAAAACAAATTAAAATGTTTTGTTTTGCTGAGGCATTTTTACATTCCCATGACTCTGGAATACTTTTGGATTTTATGACAATCTATAACTGCTTTAGAATAGAAAGACAGAGAACAAATGAAGTTAAATAAATTCAGAGAATAACAGAAGAAAGATGTGGAATTATAGTGGTCAGTTGTTAAAGATTCTAGTGGGATATTTTAGCATGATTTTTATTAGTCCAAACAGATTGTGCTATTAATAGTCATCTTAAACATGTGATTCTCAAAATATGTCTTCAGTTTTCCAATCCTGTTATTTATTATTTGACGGTCCTAAACTTTTATATTCTTGCCTATATCTATCTAATCTTTGTGGCTGACTTTTCTTGTTGCTACTGTTGCTTGTTCTTAAACCCATTCCATCTTAAGCATACTCCACTACCAAAGTCATTAATTTTAAGGAGAAAATAGGAGGTTAATGGTCATGATTTGACTTACAGCGATCATTTGTGTCACACTTTGATCTCAGAAATGTGTCTTTAAGTGGAAGGACGGCCAGAATAACAATCACAAGGGTTATATTATAATTCAGACTACTGTGAGACTGGATGTGGGATTTTCAGCAGTTAGTTATCTTCTGAAGCCCTGTGTTGTGCTCTGAAAAGTACATTAACTCCTTTGCTGACAGGTTTGAAGGAGGTGACATTTGGTGGGAATAAAATGAGGATACTGATCTAGATGATCTAGAAACATCTGTCCAATATGGTAGTCGCTAGCCACTAATTAGAGCTAAATAAAATTTAAAATTCAACTCTTCACACATGAGCCTCATTTCAATCCACATTTCACTCACATGGTGCTTGTGGCTACCACACTGGACAGTGAATCATAGTGGATAGTGCTGACCTGGAATGACAGTCTCTTCTAGGGGTCTGGGAATTGCTATTGGAGTTTAGAAGGTGTCTCTTTGAGTTGGGCTCTGAGCTGCTAGGCTTAGTACAATTCTCAAAAACCTCTGACTTTCCTTCAGCCACATGCAAGGTTGTGAACCTGGCATGCAGGAAAGAGCGGCTGTTTTCTGCTAACACGTCAGCTGCATCACCACAGATGTTGAATCAGTGGACGTGCTTGTTCTGAATTCTGTCAGAATCATTTTTAAGGACCATATGTCCAACGTCGTCTTTAACACATTTATCTGGCTTCATCTGAGTCCCCAAAGTGAAACCTCCCAGTCTTCATAAATTTAGCCATCAAAGGCAAAGGTGATGATGACGTCCTAGGCTTTAGAAGCCTAAAGTAGCGTAGAGTAGTGGTATTAGTAATGAGGGGAGAGGGAACATCTGAGAATTGAGTTGCTATTACGGATTGGCAGAAATGCATCCTAAGTAGCCAGGAGCAGCTGCATCCTTACCAGAAAACATTAAAATCACTTCTGCTTATGGTTTGCTACCCCATAAACAGAATTACATGTGCACATTCTATGTGCATGTCTGATCTTAGAAGTTCTTTGTTAACTACACAAGCACATAACAAGTGAGTAGTATTAGTAATATCCTAATGTTTGTCTTATGGCGAAGTCATAAGTGATGGCCATTTATGCCACCTTTGCAGTCTGAGTCTCTGTGTAGATGCAGTATCCCAGCCTTTCTCTAAGTGTGCTTTGTGTGTGTGTCTTGTACACATGTATGTGTGCTCATACTTGAGCTCACATATGTATGAAAGTACATTTTTTTCTTCATGCATGATAATTTCACCTGCTGCTTTCCAACCTAAACAGTTATTTCAAATTGCAGTTCTACCACAGCCTAGATGGGTGGTCTTGGCAAATTGCTTCCCTTTTTTGTACTTTAGTATTCTTATCTAAATTAAGGATACCAAAAGTTCCTATAACAGAGTCAGTGTGAGGATTAAATTAGAATTCTAGTATGTGTGTATACAAATATATACATGTTCACATATACTCATTAACACATATGCATATCTACACATATCTGTGAATATATACATATATCTCACTTAGAATGGTTCCCGGTCCATTGTAAGTGCCACTCAAATATCAGCCATATATTAGTTGTAACTGTTCGGCCACTGGCATGCAGAGCGGTGGACATTCAAACATGATTGTTATTATTGGGCTTCCCAAATTCCTCAGCAATGGAGAGAAGCCTTGCTTGTCTTTCTCTGGGTATCTATGGCAAAGACATGCAAAGGAGGCAGTCAGATAAAGCTGCTCTGGGCCCCAGGCTGGACAGGCAAGTTTTCCAGATGCCCCTGCATCTTTGGGAGCAAGAACACGTAAACTTCATTGCTTTTTATCTCCCAGAATCCTGTGGCCTGCTAAGCAGAGTATGATAGCAAGGTGTGTTCATTAGATTCACACTTCAAATACATATGTCCTGAGCCTACAGAGTATGAGCTTTTTGGGTTGAGCCTTTCCCTTGCAAGATATCCACCCAACCCCTACTTTCAGAACTCATTAACCTCAAAGTCTCAAAATACCTCTTTCTGAACTTGTGTACCATGGAAGTTCCCTTTACCACCACTTCAGTACCCTTCCCCATACACACACATGCCTGCATACACACACACACACCCACACACACACTCCAATTTATGTGTCTCTATTTTTTTTTTTTTTTTTTTTCTTTCTAAATGTTTAAGATTTAGGGACCTTGGAAATCTCTGCTCCCACCTTGACTAAGGCTCAGAGATGTCCTGTTCCCATGTTGTTGAGGGTGATAGAAAGAAGTAGGGCACGTTTTCCTTCCATGTGCTGCTGAACTCTCAAGCAGAATGTACAAGATGTTTTCTGGTTGCCAAGGATACCTGGTGACATAATCATACCTAGCCTTTCTTTCCTCTCTCCGCCCCCTCAGCCTCTCCTCTCACCCTCCCCTCCCCTGGGTCTTTATGTGCTGCTCTATGTAGAGTACAGCTTGTACTCTATAGCCTCTCACTTATTTTGGATCAGGAGCAGCTGCCAGAGGACTGCCTGGTGAGAACTGTACACTTGCAAACACTTCCAGACTCTCCACTAGACAGGTTACCTCTGGAGAGAGAACAGCTCATGTTTTCTTATACACTGAAGGTTTTTACCTTTTGCAAATGGATCCAATTTATGTTTGGTTTGGATGGGGGAGCTAACAAAATATTCTTTGGTTTCTGCAAGTTTACTTAGAAGCAATCATGCCATCCTCATTGTGGATTCTTGCCCCATTATCTTCCATCAGTGATTAATCCAAGGTTTCATCTGGAAAGTTCTACCCTATCATTTGTACTGCATGGTCAGTATGTCTTAAGAAAGACATTTTACTGTGCAGAAGACTGTAGACAAAGCGGAATGTGGCTTAGTGTGCGAAACACAGTTCTATCAAGCACTATCTAGGTAGGGTAGAGCCCACTCTAGGCCCACTGTGACCTGACTGCCGATGCTCCCCACACTCCCTACTCCCCGCACCTTAGCAATAGGTGTTTCATCAACCTGTCTTGACTCACCTTCTCTGAAATTCCCAGAATTCCATCCCCTTTACCATCCACCACCAGTTGTATCCTGTTCTTTAGACCCACTTCAAATCCCCCTTCCTCTGAAAAGGCTTTGCCCTAATTGTCCTGGAGGAAAGAAAGAGTCTTTTCCTGTGGATCTCCTTTCTCATCAATATTCCTTTCTTATGTCTTTCTCAATCCCTTTATTTCTCCCTCCATGATTGGGGATCACATCCAGGCATGTGCTCTTCTACTGAGCTACATCCCCAGTGCTTTTTCAAAATATTATTTTGAGACAGTCTTGCCAAGTTGCCCAGGGTAGCCTCAAACTCATCCTCCCTCCACCTCCACAGCCCCCCAAGTAGCTAGGATTGCAGGTGTGCACCCCCTGCACCCAGCCTCAATGGCTTTCTGCTTATGTTGTTATTTTGTTGAACAATTCTTGTTCTTTGATACTAAATTGCATGATAATGGTAAGGTCCTGTCTTACCTCATCTTGCTCCTCCCTGATCAGATTTAGGGCAGTTCCTCAGGCAGTGTAGCTATTCAAAGAGTGCTTATTGAGTAGGTGAAGGAATGAATAGCAGAAACTGTATGTTGAAGGCTAGTGCAAGCAGTTCCCTTGACTGAGCCTGTTGAAAAGAAACTGATTATGTAGGAGATCTGAAGAATTTAAATATTAACAGAATGGAATATTAATGTTGACATGCATTTCAGAACTATCTAGTCACTACCACTGCATCCAGATCATCTTCTTTTTTAAATGAGTAAACCAAGGTTAAGACGCAACTCTTTCAGACGGTAGGAGTGAGTGAGAAATAGGGCAAAGGCAGATATATCAGATCTGGAATCTAGCCCAGCACTGGTTTTTTTCCCCCACTTACATTGTATTTTGTTCATTTAACATTTTTAGATAACTTCAGTTATACTTATTCAAGAATGTATAATATTCCATTGATACTGTAAATGAAATTTTTTCAACTTGATTTTTATTGTAAGTATTAGCTCATGTTAATTGTACAAATTAGTGGATTTTACTGTGACATTTCCATGCATGCATGGATCACATTTTAATCATACCCACCTTCACTACCATCCATTTTCTTCTTATCCTCCCTCCCTCCTCCTCCAAGTTCCCTTCCTCTTCCCTGGAAGTTCTTTTTCTACTTTTGGGTTATTTTTATTTATTTATTCTTGTTCCCACATAAGAGAGAAAACATGATACTTATCTTTCTATGTCTTGCTTATTTAGCTTAACCTGATGACCTCTAATTCCATCTACTTTCCAGCAAATGACATTATTTCACTCTTTCTTATGGGTGAATAGTATTCCATTGTGTATATATGTTTGTGTATACAAACATATATATACACATCTGTGCACACATGTATATATGTATACACATGCATGCACATATGCAAATGCATATACACATACACACACATATTAACCACATTTTCTCTATACATTCCTAGACTGATTCATAACTTCACTATTGTGGATAATGCCACCATAAAGATAAGAATGCAGGTATATTCTTTGTATGCTGACATCATTTCCTTTGGGTGTTCACCCAGCAATGTTGTAGTTGGATCAGATGGTGGGGTTATACTTAGTTTCCTGAGGAACTTCCATACTGTTTTCCATAGTGGACATGCCATTCACACTCCCACCCACCTGTGATAGTGCCTCTCTCTCCCAGCATCCCCTCCAATAGTTGTTATTTTTTATTTTCTTGATAATAGTCTTCCACTGAAAGAAGTTTTCCTTGATGGATAAAGTTGTTGAGCATTTTTTTTCATATACTTATTGGCCACTTGTGCTTCTTTTGGAAGTATCTGTTCAGATCATTTGCCCATTTATTTAATGCATTTCTTGTTCCTTTGATGTTCCATCTTTCGGTTCTTTATATATTCTGTATATTAATCCTCTGTCAGATGAAGAGCTAGCAAAGATTTTCTCCCTTTCTGTGGACTTTCAATTGTTTCCTTTGCTGTGCAGAAGCTTTTTATTTAATGCTATCCCATTTGTTGATTCTTACTATTTTTTCCTCAGCTATTGGAGTTCTGTTCAGGAAATCATTGCTTGTACCTCTATCATGTAGTGTTTTCCACTAACAGTTGAAAGTTTCAGGTTGTTTTTTAAGGTATTTGATCCATTAGGAGTTGGGTTTTGTATAGGGTAAGATAGATAGCTATGCATGTCCAGTTTTCCCAGCACCATGTGTTGAAGAGACTGTTGATTCTTTGGAGGCAAGGCTTGAAGAGTTGTGACATTCACATTACTGTTACCCAGACACATTTCAGGAAGTTTTCCATTGCACAGCATATGACCCCATACATTTATATCTTTGCTAATATAAATAGTTCAGACAAAATATCAGGAACTTAAGGAAGCAATGATTTCCATCATATGGTGATTCTACACAGCAAAGTAGAAGGAAGGAAGTCCTACTTAGTTCTGTACTTGGTAAAAGATTTAATGACTGAAGTTCAGACTAGCAAGCCATTGGCAATGCAAAAGAAAGTAGGAGTTGAAGCTTGCCAGCATTTCCACAGCACATGGAGGAGGGAGACACTGAGAGTCCTGCAACCCAGCAATAGGAGACCATATCAGGAGCCAAGTGGTGGGCGGAGGAGATTCCTTTTCTCAACTGTGTAACAGAGCATCACATGAGTGAATTCAGAGCTTTCCCTGTATGCTGAGCTGGGTGCCTACTGGAATGTAGACTGTAAATCTCTCATCATCCCCATCACGGGCCCCAAAACAACCCTTGTTCCTCTCATCTCCTGCCGATCACCTGCTTTTCAGTCTTTCTTTATCTGGATAACTTTTTCCATTCTCCTACCTTCTTTCTGTCTACTTTTTCATAGTACATCTCATCCCTCTCCTAAATATTTCCATCTTATCCAAATTTTCCCTAATGATGAGACAATAGGAAAAAATGATCTCTTAGCATTCATTCAATTATCTACCCAACAAATATTATTGAGCACATACAATGTCCCAGGCACCACTCTAGTTGTTGAGGATGCTGTAGTGAACAAAACAAATGCCCCTGCTCTGGCAGAGCTTACATTTTAACCAGCAAATGATAAAGAAAATACTTTGTATCATAGCATATTGGAAGGTAATAAGGGCTGTAGAAAAATAAGCCAGAAAGTGCTGAATGATAAGAGGTTGAGGGTCTCAGCTCCAGAGCCAGACAGCCTAGGCTGGTATTAGAATTCCAGCTCCTTCCAGAGCTCCTTCCTTTCCAGACATGTGCAGGTTCTCAGAACTCCCTGGTCCTCAGGAAATAAGGGAAATCGGTGTCTCCTTGGGTTGTTGTGGGGATTAAATGAGATGGTGCACGTAACACACTCAACACAGGGCTTGTCTCCTGTTAACACTTGATGACTGTCAGTGCTCATTGTTATTAAAATTGTTTTTAATTTATTATGTATATACATTTGTACTGCATATATATTATTATCTAACATTCTATTTTTCTCAAAGTATCTATGTTTTCATCTTTTTCTCCTACTATGCAGTGAGTTTTTGGAGAAAAGAACCACATCCTGTTGCCTCTTTGTCCTCCATACTGCCCATTGTTTAGAATATTCTGATTTAGAAACCAATGGGAACCCCCCCTTTTTTAGGCACAATGATCATATGTTAATGCCAGTTTTTAGAATCCTCCCTGAATTCCCTCATTCTAGTGTCACATGGAAACAGGACTGCATTCTCTTCACCTTCTTTCCCTTCCTCCTAATCACCCTAACTTCCAGTCTTTGAGAGAATACCAAACTCATGGTCCTCGTCTCACTGACCCATCCACAGAAGCTTTTCATGGATCCACTTACTGTAGATCCAGTTAGCTCCTGGAGCTTCATTCCACTTGCACACTATCTTCACCCTTTCTGTCTGATAGGAATCACCCATTTCCCTCCCAAAACCTCTGTTCAGGTTCCCATAACACCAGTGATAACTGTCTACAAGTTAACAATTTCTATTTGCAGACCGGATATCATGCCTTTTCCCTGTTGATATCTGGAACCACCATATTTTAGATACAAACTTCCAGTATTCCCAGCTGCTTATTACTAAGAAAACAGAAGCTCAAGGAGGTGAAATGAATAATCCAAGTACATGTGACTAAAAATGGCAGCACTGACCCCTGGAGCTGCTATCTGAACCAGTATCGTGGCTTGGAAAATTTCATGCTTGGCAGATGGGTGACCTGAAATCTCACCCTGGCTGTG
Source organism: Glaucomys volans (assembly GCA_020662805.1). NCBI lineage: Eukaryota > Metazoa > Chordata > Mammalia > Rodentia > Sciuridae > Glaucomys > Glaucomys volans. The sequence continues at coordinate 669,902 of JAJEJO010000503.1, forward strand.
CCAGTTATTCACCATGTGACCCTGAGAAGTGCCTTAAAGCCTCAGTCATCACTTCTGTAAATTAAAATAACTCTTGCCTTCCCTGACTTCTGGGAATAGTTTGATGATTAAAAGACATGTTAAGAAATTTCAGAAAGTATAAATCATAAGAGATATGAGTAAGTTCTGTGAAAGTGTAATGGCTGCTGCCTTCTGTGTGTAGGCGATAGAAATGGACATTTTATGAGATTTCAACTCAGACCACAAAAACAAAGATTCTTTAGAATTTTCAGGGACAAGTAAGGGATTGCATTGGTTATACAGAATATAGGAATGAAGAACTCATTTTTAATGATTTAAACTTACAGAAGGAAAATTAGAGTTTATACAACCCCTGGCATCTAGATATTATTTTTTCAAAGTAACCCCCTTCCTGATAAACATGATTGGGAAATAGGGGAGAAGGTTGTGTTTCTGGGCAAATTCCAAGACACTGAGCAAACCCCAGAGGTCTGTACAGCTACTTACCAAATTGCTAAGAAGTGACACGTAGACTTGTCTTATTATATGATAAGAAGCCCAGTATTATGGGCCAAGTTCTTTGCATACTTCAAGAACCAATTTCACAGGTTATCCTAAATTGTTATCAAACTGACAGTTACTTCACAAACTATTCTTTGGGAATTGGCAATATTACAAATATTTTGTGGAATGTCAAAATTATAGGTGTTAAATAGACTCTAGGGTGCTTAATAGACTTGTGGAAAAATAAACTGAGTAATATTTGCAACAAATATCTGTGCCCTGAATTATAAAAATAATCTGTAGGTGGATACTAAGATTCCTCCATCATTCTGTTATGCTCCCCAGAATCTACCAGGAGATTTTGTCAGGCAAGAGCTCCATATTTCAATGGATTATGATCCAAGTCATCAGAGTTGGAAGACATTGCAAGACCACTATAGCTGTGAGACCAGAAATCTGCAAAGACTCAGAGGATCATCATCATAGTTAGACACCTATCTGAGGGCAAAATCAAGGATTAGGGCTCAAAACAATCAGTTCCAGCCATCAATAGACAAGGGGGATGCCTACTAAAACTCTCAACAATTGCTGAGATTCCTGAATCTCTTAAGCCTAAGCAGTCAAGTCTTATTCCAGTCCCACCTGCCTGGATTTAAAGCAGTATTTTTGGTCTCAGTATGAGTACATGGGTATATCTCCTCTCTCCACCATCTGACCAGGGCACACTTTCCAAATAGGGAATTCCATAGAAGATAACCCTGAGAGCCTGGCCATCCAGCTGCTGCCTTCTCAGTGTTAGATATATCCTAACTGATAGAATGGAAACCCAGGTCAGATAGTTCTCTCAGTACTCATCGTTTTGTTTTGTTTTTTTCAACTTAATTTGAGAACTGGAAGTTCTGGATATGACTTGCTTAAGATCACACAGTGAATCCATAGAAGAACCAGATGAGAACCCAAGTCTTCTGACTATTAGTCCAGACTCTCCCTCCATGATAAATTAGCTATACTTTCTTTAAACACGCTACATGGATCTTAACATGTATCATAAAAATGACTACTGCAGGCCAGCTAGGCTAATAAGCCCCTACTACCTAGATATGCTTTACTACCACTTCTTCTCAGAAAAATAAAGGAAAGTGCTAAATATGTATCTCCTTGTGGAAAGGTATAATATTTATTCTAAAATACTAGAAAGATAAGGGGAAAGATCTTGAGTTTCCCACATTGATAGTCATGGAGGACAGGCTCTTGGGCAACCCCAAATGATTTCCACCTCCTGGTGTTTATACCTTAGTGTAAACCCCTCTCCTTGAGGACCAGGTGGGCCTGTCATTTGCTTCAAATCAATAGAAGTCGGCAAAGGTATCAGGATATGACTAATCATGATTACATCACATTACATAAGGGTCCATATCAACAAACTGGAAAAAGAGAATACCTGAGAGTCTGGTGAGAAAGTGCAAGTAGCCTTTAGGATCAAAGATGCCTACAGCTGACGGCCAGCCAAAAGCCTGGACCCTGAATTTATATGCACATAAGGAAATGAATTCTACCAACAATCTGAATGAGCTTGGGAACAGATTCTTCCCCAGTGGATCCTCAGACAACAGTGTCGCTCAGCCAGCACCTTGACTGCTGCCTGTGAGACTGATCACAGGACCCAGTGAAGCCATGCCTGGACCCTCAGGAATGCAGTATATTAGATGTGTGTTATCTTAAGCCACTAAGATTGTTAGGCAGCAATCGAAAATTAATGCAATATACCCTTTACTGTTTTCTAAACCAATAGTATTTTGAAAAGACTCCAGCCTGATAAAGGAGTTCCCTTTACAGTTTTCCAATTATGTGGGTGGTGATTCAGGGGCAGGGGACTGCCATTCACAGGATAGTCCTTTCTGTATTAAACAGGTTTGTGAGATGTCAAGTGCAGCTCCCCTGTGGGTAATGCACCCTTCAGAGGCAGCTCAGGGCATATCCTGGATTCCTAGGTAGACTGGGGAGGGGCTCCTCATTCTTTTGTCTCTGAACTGTCCCAAGTGGCTTTCTAACTGTTGTGAGTCTGCCTCCTTCGCGGCAGACTGGAGGAGAATGCATGTGACAGGTTGATAACATTCGCTCTCTTGCTCCCATGTTTTCCACTTGCCAGCAATGTAAACTTTTACCCCATTTAAATCAGTTAATGAGCCTTGCTCTATGCGCTTTCCCTACAGACTTGTGGTCGTCAAGTGAGATAGTGTCTAGGAACATGTTCGTTGACTGTAAATCAGCAAATGATAGCAAATGATTATAATTATTAAAATAATAGTCATTTGTCAGTAAATATTTGTCAAAACTGGTCCACCTGATGGAGACAGGCTCTTCAGGGAAGCTGCTGATGCAAAGATAAGGAGGAGACCAGCCCCAGTTTGGAATTGCATCACTGGTTCTGTATTCCCAGTGGCACATTTCAGGTCTTGCTTCAGGAATTTGTTTTTTGTTTTGTTTGGTAGGAACAAGCAGCCCCTGGAGCCAGTTATGTTGTCATCAAACTTAGTTGGTAATTAGGCTCCAAAGCAAACCTGTGGCAATGAGACAGAGTTGAAACATGAATCCCTTCCCACAGGTGGAGGGTTGGATCCTAGAGGCAGTGTACACAGCTTGGCTATTTTTATGCTTCTACATGCAAGAAGGTTCAAGAGAATCTGGGTAAAGCAATTAGCATCCCTCTGTCTGCAGGCAAAGCTGGTTTGAACATGTTTCCCTGTTCTTGAAGGGCTGCTGGAGCTTGGCAGTTTATCTGATGAAAGATTTCACTAAGCAAAATGTCTTCACTTACAAATCCAGCCACTTTGCCCCCTCTGTCATCCCCGAAGTGGTTTATTTTCCCTAGAGCCCTTCCTATGACCACGAACCATCAAGAATTAAATGAATCCCCCAGAGCCTGAGAAACTTTGAGGCTGTTTAATCTATCCATTCAAGGATGTCCCAGTAAGTACTGTTAGTTCTTTTAGCGTAGACTATTTACATGTCTTCATTCTCCTTGTTTAGAAGAGAGAAATATGTTTTTACATGTATCTTTCAAGACATATTTCAAATATCTGTTTATGTAACACTGGTCACATTACTATTGAAGGTATACTTATTTTGTTGGAAGTTTCTTTTGCCTCTTTCAGGAAGAGCAAGACCACATTTCCATTATTAAAACCAAAATCCTGCACAAATCCCACCTTTTAAAATTTTAGATTAGAATTCACCTGCTGTAACCTTTTATATTTGATCCCACTCAAATGTTTCCTACACTAGGTCTGGGTTTTTATCTTTCTCCAGGCATAGTTTATTCTCTTGCCAGTCTGATAATACATGTTTTTTGATAGCAAATGGCAGGAACATATAATATAGAAAGGTGCTATCAGTGTTGTAATTTGTATCTTCATTCTTCATCAAACCTAGGTTTTGTTCATGATTTCAGGAATTTGGTTTTTGCTTCTTTGGAAGATTTTGGTCTTATTTGGTTTTGATTTTGATTTTGATTTTCCAGTCTAGGCCTTAGGTCTGGTGCTAACTTGAAAGTTAGTGTGAACTATTTGAGCCCAGTTCCTCAGAGTTCAATTGGATGATTTTTCTCAGTGATTCAGATTTGGTTCCATTAATCTTTACCTATCAAGGAATTTACTTGCTTTCTTATCTATAATCCTAGGAGATCTTTCACCAACTAACCATAACACACCACTGAAAATTTTAATTTACTTATTTAGTCCCTTAGTTTCCTCCAACTGGTTGGTGAGCTTTTGCAGTGGAGGAAAACAGTTTGTCCTGGTTGCTATAACCCCAGTGCCTAGCACCGGACTTACAAAAGGGGACGTTCCATAACATTTTTCGTTCCCCAGTGAATGAATGTTCTTAGGTTTCATTTTTCCCATAAACTGGATAATAAAATCCTAGATCTTGCCCTAGCAGCCGGGACACCCAGAAGAGTATTCAGATGATGAGTGAAAATCCATGCTAATAGCTCCCAAATTACAGATGGGAATGTGTCCCCACAACTCAGATGAATGAGTATTATAATTCGTAAAGAGTGACAACTCATTTCAGCTTTCCCTGCTTACAGATGAGGTGACCGAGCCCTGAGAGAGGAATTGCCTTGCCAAGAGTCCTGGGAAGAACATGTGGGAAAGCTACCTCCTACCAATTTCATTAGGTTTTCTTTACTGCTTATTCTCATTTGATTTCAGACATATATCCATTATTCCCATTCTCAAACTAGCCCACAAGAAGGCAAATTTAATCCAGTGTTAGTTGTAATAATTCACAGGATCCTGACACTATTAAAGAATAAGCTATTAGGCCAGTGACAAGTAGGACAAAGAAGCATGCAATAGCTACAAGCAGTAGGGACAGCAAAGGACCCCTGCTAAGGTGAGGAAATGAGCCACTTTGGTATCAATGGAGGTGCATCCTGTGGACAGGATGGCTGTGCTCACTCTTATCTAACAGAGGTGTTCACTAATAATGTACCAATTCTGTACTCATATACAAACCTTCTGCCCAGTGTTCACATACAAAGGCACAATAGTTTATGTTGAAGGGAAACCATTATAAATTTTCTCACATATGCACGTTGTTCCTATGAATTTCTTTGTGTCTTCCATGAGTAGGCAAAGTCCTTATTACATACCTTGGGAACATCTGTCTTCCAAGATTTACAACAAGTACTTGCAAGCAATATTGCCTTTTATTTCACATAAATTTCATATACTGTTTATGTTCAGAATTGTAGGGTCATGCTGGATTTTTCAAAACTCTAGCAAATGTTTATTTTCATTTTCTTTAAAGGAGAAGAAGAAGGTAAAGAGAGATGTATCTACTGCCAACCTACTGTTTTCATTTCTTTTTGTATGAGTTTTGGCGTCCTCACATCTTGAGCCTTAAATTCTTTGATGTTGTCTCTTTAAGCATAAAGCAAAAGATTATTATCTTTAGTCTGTAGGCTTGTAAGAGGGCAAACAGAGAACATTCCTTTGTGTTTGTATATCTATGGCAATAATTGATGCCAGTCTTAAAGCTGTCGTATTTGCCCAAGATTTATATAATAAGTGCTTGGTGTCACATGAGTTTTCAATTTTGTCAACTTTCCAATCCTGCATGGAGTTCCCTCTTGTTGTTTCTATGTGAGCAACTTGGCAAAGGCAGTATCCATGATCTTGATCTTCACTGTGTCCCTGCAGGGCTTATAATTATGCTTTGCACACAATAGAGACTCAATGCCTGAATGAACTCATGTAGGAATTTTCTAGTTTGATTCTATGAGCTGCTTAATTCTATTAGATGCACCACCTAGGTTTTCAAAAGATATTTAATTGGTCCCTATTCCTTATTGCTCTCTAATATTCCATAAATGTTTTGTGTTACTTTCAGTGGAGCCCAAATGAATAGAAATTAAAATATTTCTAATTACATAGTTAGAATTTCAATATCTTCCCACAAATGACATTGGGTTCATAAGACTCAATTCCTAGGCATCATGGCCATGCTTGATTGCCTGACTTTTTGTTCCTGTGATATAAAATTGTAAACCCTCATAACTGTACAGGCTACTCAGGATCCTATCTAAATCCTTGTCATTTACATGAGAGGCCAACAGTTGCCTTATTTGTGGTCAGTAAAGGAATTAAGGGTGTGAAGTGCCCTTAATGAAGGTACTGTGTGTATCATCACAATTTTTTTTCATAAAAACATGGTATTACTCCATTCTGCGGCTGCTAAACTGGCCGGCTCAAGGGACCTGCTTCATTTCCAGGGCTGCTGCTCTCACTGCCAGGCCAGAGCTTTGTGCCTTATGTTCATGGTTAAATAGGGATTGTTTGGGGTTGGGGGTGGGGAAAACAACAGTCATCCTCACAACCAACAGAGGGACTCTAAATATCCTGCTGACCTTGTTTACATCTTTCGTTATAAATCTTTAAATTACCCCTATTTCAAGTTTGATGGCTAGTGAGTAAGTATCAGAGTTGTCATTTGCTTTTTCTTAGCCTGCAGCCCTGCTTTCCAAAGTATTTTCCCCCTTTGAGGTCTTTCTAAATATCATCATTACTTTGGGAAAGAGAAACTTAACAAAGATAAGTTGGGAAATATAAAGGGATCATTGCCTAAGAGTCAAGAAAGGGAGGCAGATTGGGAATGAAATGAGGAGATCCCCTGCCTTGGTTTTATTAGATCTGGATCTGAATCCTGGCAGTGTGTCCTTTTAGCCTTAGGCAATTCAGGAGCCCTGGAAGACTGTTTCCCTGGGTGTCTGGTATGGGAAAGTCTGGAAGAACGTGGGCCATAGATTGCCCTATGCAAACTCCACATATGCAGACTGACTTTATTAAAAACACTATTCCCGTGTATTCCCAGGCTTGTGTTTTCAACTAGTTTCCAATTAATAATAATCTCAAATGATGGCCAGTAGTGGCTTAGCATTTTATGGCTTACAAAAATACCTCATTATATTGTAATTCTATTATTAAAAAATATCCTTTAATATTGTTCTATTATAACAATAAGTGTTTCATTTTTTTACTTTAGTACTTTAGCTCTACTACCAGTTCTCAGATGTATTGTGATCTTCATTTTACAGATGAAAAAAGAGATTCTAGGAGGATAAAGGACTTGGTGACATAAGTTAGCTTCTGAATAACGGGAAGATTCCTAATATGCATATTATGGAATTCCTCAATGCATGTTCTTCTCCTAAGGCCGCGGTGGTCCTAACCATTTGACATAATTAGAGCTGTATAGAAAGACTTGGTTTATCTTGCCTTCTGGTCCCTTGCTGTCTCTTTCTCCCAAAATAATCTAGAAAGAACTTTGGTCCCTGAAAATGTACAGCCTTAGGATGGAGGTGGTTCTGTTTCATACAGTGGTTCTCATTTCCCATTTGCAGATTTGAAGTGCAAATTCTAAGACTCTGGAAGTGGAAGTCAGGAGAGGAGTCACAACTTCCCGTGATAACTTTCGCACTTCTGTCTCCTTGTAACTTGATGAGAATCACCAAAGGGCATTTCCTCTTTTGCCTAAAATTATTTTGGAAAAAAGGAAACGTGACTGCACCTACCAGTGGGGAAAGTCATTTGGGCTACTCAAAACCTCTTTTAACTCTGAAGCTGGCTGACACTCTGGTATATGAACAGGGAAATATTTTCTATGGGTGCTTTAATAGAGTCTTATCTAAATATCTAAGAGCTCACTGCAAGTGTCAATTGTTACTCTGGGTTAGATTTCAAGACCCACAGCTCCCTTATGATGCAAACAAGAATAACTGGTGTTTATTCTATAGTTAGAGCCCATAAGCATTTTGCACATCACTCCTAGTACTAGCAGCAAATGTGGTAATCATTGCAAGACTAAGCTAACACATCTGCTGAAGGGGTTATTTATTTGAGTAAACAGCAAGACGGGGGTGGGGAGAGGGTGTGGACTAGAGTGTTGAGTCAGACAGGCCAGACTACAAAAAGCAGCTTCACCACTTAAATGTCATACAGCACATCAAAAGTTACTTAATTTTTCTGAACTTTAGTTTTATTATCCACATATAGAAAATTCTAAATTGCTACTTTACATATAAGATATAAAAACATGCCCATCAGATTAATGTAGGGTAAATGTTCTACATCCTAGAATACTCAGAGACAGGTTTATCACTAGAGTGAAGTGTGTGTGTGTGTGTGTGTGTGTGTGTGTGTGTTTTCTAGACCACTGTTTTTCTATTTATTTGTATTCTAAAAACTCCAAGATGGAACTGGGTGTAGTGGTGCATGCCTGTAATCCCAGCAATTCCAGAGGCTGAGGCAGGAGGATCTTGAGTTCAAGGGCAGCCTCAGCAAGTTAATGAGACCTTGCCCCCACCCCACACCAAAAAAAAAAAAAAGGGGGGACTGGTGATGTAGTTCAGTGGTTAAGCATCTCTGGGTTCAATCCCTGGTACCAAAACAAAAAAACTGCAAGAGCAGTAGTTCTGTGATATGTTCAGATCTTATCATACTCCTTATCTATTCAAAAATTAGTATTTGTGAATTCAAGGGAAAGTTAGGAAGGCTGGAAGCTGTGTTTTACCTACATTCAACTACATCTTGTTAGCCCTAGAGGACCAGATAGTGAAAATGCAAAATATAGTCTTGTAGTGATTTCCAAGGCTTCAGGAATCTGGGATGCCAGCTCTTATCACAGTGAATCCTTATACTTGTAGAGGGCTGGACCTCAGCCTTGACCCTCCCCTTTATTGGTCTCACTGCACAGAGGACATTGCTGTCCTCACTTTACAGATAGGAAGCTGCCAGCGAAGCAATGTGTGCATGCTATGAAATTGCATGGGCCAGTGCCTGTATCTGAGCCTACTCTGAAATCCAGCAGCATTCTTCTCCACCTCCAGCCTTGTTTCTGGCTCCCTCCAGCCTCCAGAGCAAGCTCAGGCTTGGTCTGCACTAACGGTGGAGTGACCTGCTGTGGCAGGCATCTGAACTACTAAGGAAAATGGTGCTGTCTTTGAGACTTGCTCTTCTTCCTCTCTGGTCCCAGCATAAGTGTTGCTAAGGGCTATGTGGGTCATCTGGCATGGCAGAAGAGTTGGGAGAGCACCAAGCCTGTGGTTATGCTGTAGGCTCTTCACTGAAATGAGCCTGTCAGTCACAATCTTTGTGAAGTCTTTCGTTAGCCACATGGAAGACAACTTAGAAAAACACTCTGCGTCACTTATACCTTTCTGCCTTTGATGTTTTCAGTCACAGAGCTTTGTGAAGCGGAATGTCTGAAGGACTAGCTAGAAAGCATCTCCCAAGCCAAGGGACAGTGTGGTGCAGTGAGAGGATCTCATACAGAAAACCTAGACTCTTGTCTCTTTCAATAATAAACCTCCCCCTCTGAATCTCTTTTCTTAACTATCCAATGTAAGGCATTGATTGAAAGGTTACAATCCCACTGTTTATTTTTTTTTATTTGCTTATTGATTCATTGAACACAAATGGAGTACAACTATTGTTTCTCTGGTTGTATACAAAGTAGAGTCACACCATCTGTGCATTCATGCATGTACACAGTGCAATGATGTCTGTTACATATTCTGTTATTATTCTTATGCCCCCACCCCCCACCC